>JAOXNQ010000004.1:1973673-2012987 GCA_028571165.1 Hypoxylon perforatum | reverse complement strand
CCCCCCGCCGGCGCGCCGCCGCCAAAGCCCCCGAGCGGCGTCACCCTCAGCAGTCTGGGTGTGATCGAGAAGCTGCTCCCTAAAGAGTACGAGGGCGGCGAGGTGACGATGACCGACTTTCACTTTGGCGTCAGTATGTTGACGCGCCAGATGCTATTGTATGTGTGGACGTTTGATGGCAAGATGAGCTTTTCTATCAATTACAACGAGGCATACCATGATGCACCCTCGGCAGAGGCGCTCCTGGAATATATTAGACAAGTCCTAGCGAAGGAGCTAGGAGTCACGCTGGAGCCTGAGGAGAAGATCTAGCTAGATTACTGAGGGGTTTGCTATTATCATGGGTATCTGTAATTACTGCTGAATAGACGAAGGGATAGTAGAAGGGACGACTAAAGGGATGACTAAAGGGATGCTTAGAGGTTTGCGGTTGGACTGAGTGTAATTCAACATTGCACCTGTTATCCGTCCCTGCCTAGTCATAGGTTAACTACATGTCATAACATGTGTCGTAACATGTGTCGTAATATTTGTCGTGTCATGTCGTGTCATAACATACCTAAGGTACCTTAGGAAGTTCGTCATTGACAAACCCAAAGAGAAAATTTCTACCTGAGGTATCATACCAGAGTTCTTAATGTCATCTTATCAAAGGAAATGAAAAGCTTGGACAACAAGACCCATCTCTTCCTAAGGTGATCTACCTAAGGCGATCTACCCAAGGTGATCCCTAAGGTAATAGACAATAGGGCGATAATTTAGTTTACAAAAGGGAAAGCACAGCCAGCTGTTCCTTCTCTTTTTATGTTAGAGAAGTAGCACTTGCCTAACCTACGAGATCGCTGACCTGGGAAGTTGAAGCATTTCAACATCTTCACAACGTTCTACTTACATTCTTTTCTTCACACGAGTCTCTTCCTCGTGCCCACGCGGGCACTGAAATCATTCACCAACAAAATTTTCTACCAACGCTCAAAGAGAGCTCAAACGGTAATTATTCTTGTGCTCCTTCCTGAAGTACATAAGCTAAATAATTATAGAGTAGGAGATGGCTTGCCCTCCCAAATCACAATGGAGTGCCCTCCTCAACCTCCTGAAGGACCGTCTTGACCAAGCTACCAAGTTGGTCCCGGACAACGGAATGGCCATGTCGCTTAAGAAACACAACGCCTACTATCGTGCCGTGTTCGACAGGGTCCGCGAAGAGGTAGCATCGCGCAGCGACATCCCCAACGCTGTCATGAGCCCGCCCACCCAGATGATCACCCTAACATTCCACGGTGGATGGAACAAAGCCCACTGCCTCGGCTGCCTCGACTGGCACGGCACGGACGATATCATTCATGTCGAGCTACACGCCAAGAAGAATGAACCCGACGGCGTCACGAAGAACGACTTGCTGGAATGTATCTGCAAGGTGCTTTACGGCGGAGTTCACATGGTCGATCCAGCCTCGAAGAAGAAGACCGGAATCAAGTTAAGCGGCCTCAACTGGAAGGGCACCACAGTCCTATGCAACCTGATCGACAATATGGTGTACGTAGGATATATGCCGGTGGACCCAGAACAGCAGCGGGACAAGGTCGTCTTGGAAGGTGAAGCCCTGGGAAAGCTGGGAAAGAGAATGTCGTCAGTTCAGGGGTGGGACGATGACTACTTCCGCAGACTCACGAAGAACAAGGGCTGGACGGAAGAAGACTGGGACAACCTTACGGGATGCTATTAATCGCGCGTTGTTCTTCACATTTCTTCCTCAACTTTATGATACCCGACGATAGTCATCCTGAGAATTTTAGTGGTAGTTGAGGTCTGAGAATATTGAACACTAGTCCCCTTTTTATAATACTGCAGATCAGTGCTGTTTTGTTTCTGTTGCGGCTCACTAAAGGAAACCCTATTGTTCTACATATATGTGACCTATGGACGTAACAAAATAGTGCGACTTCCCTAGCTCCTTCCGCATCTACGTAGCAATCCCAATAGCAGAAACATTCTCCATCCCCGCGCCTTCCATCTTGCCCTCCACGTACTTGGCCGCGCTCGCGTCCGCCGGGAACCGGCTCTCCCAGCCGTCCCGCAGCTCCTTGAGCATGCCCTCGATGTCGAAGTACCACAGCCGGTTCGACCGCATCCGGATCTGCGCCAGGCACTTCTCCCAGTCCTCGCCCGTCTCCGGGTGCACCCACTCGTAGATGTCGCACACCTCGCGGCTGCTCGTCACCAGCCACTCGCTGCGCGGCGGCCGCACCTGATCGTAAATCTGCAGCGCCGCTTCTACCACCCCCGCGGCGTCGGCGGCCCCCGGGTCCTGTGAAGACAGAGCTAGCGTATTTGACGCGTGCTCGAGCAGCGTGCACAGCGCGAGCGCATCTTCGACGCCGATACCCGCGCCCGCGCCGTGGTGCGGAGCAGCGGCATGTGCCGCGTCGCCGGCGACGCACACGCGGCCGCTGACGAACGTCGGGGCCGGGTAGTCGTAGCAATCGAAAATAGCCCACTTATCTAGGTTCTCAGGCAGCAGTTCGACGAGCTTCGTCACAGTAGGGCCCCAACCCTTAAACGCGGCGGCGACGTCGGCGCGCGTGGCCGGGCGCGTCATGTTGCCGACGCCGTTGGGGTCGCCGAGCGGCCAGTCTTCGGGCTCGACGACGAAGGCGACAAGATTAAAAAGCTTGCCGCCGGCCACGGGGAAGTGCAGCATGTGTGCGCGCGGGCCCGTGTGCATGTGCTGGTTGTAGGCCTTGAAGGGGCCGAGGGCAGCCTCGACCTGTTCCATCGGGATCAGCGCGCGGTAGGCCACCTTGTGCGTGAAGTGCGGGTACGACGCTGGGTTCTCGGGGCCTAGGATCAGCTGTCGAATCTTGGATTTGATGCCGTCACAGCCGATTACTGTAGGTAAGGACGCCTTGGTTAGTATGTAGGTAGGTATGAGGAGTGAGAATTTTTTGCAGGACACTGTACTTACCCACGTCGGCTTCGGCAGAGGTTCCATCGCTGAAGTGTAGAAGCAGTCTTTCATTTCGGCCCCTATCCTCGCACTCTATGTAGCGCTTCCTAAACTCCACCGCGTGGCTCGGGACATATTTGACCAGCTCATCCAAGAAGGCAGCACGGTGACAACCCTGGAAGCCCTTGTATCCCGTATACAGGAGACCGAGCAGCTTGTCGTCCGACCCCTCTGGGTCGTTGGGATCCCAGTTGTAGCCGTCGTGGTAGCGCAGGTTGTCGTTAGACTCAGCGTCGTCCTGGCCGTTTTTCGTTGCTATGGCATTGACGGCGTTGACGACGTCGGGGTCCACCAGGGCCATGCATTTCAAGGCATTTGCGGTGAAAGCAACTCCCGCCCCAATCTCGCGGAACGTGCTTGCCTGTTCGTAGACCTTGACGGGGATGTTGCGCTTCAGGAGGCCCAGGGCTGTAATTAGCCCAACGATGCCGCCTCCAACTATGGCAACCTGTAGCTGACCTGTGGTTCGCGCCGCCATGCTTGTCTCTACTTCGAAATTGTTTCACGTGTTAAAGATGGTTTAGTTACTCTTGGGCTATAGGAGTTAAGCGACCTCAGTATGCAGGTATATATCCAGATCTGGTATCTTCCCGTCCATCTCGGCAAGATATCTTGGGCTAGACTCTACGTCTTTTTGTGGCTTCGTAGATCTGCTACGAGGAAGGTAACTGTCTGCTAAGCCTACTACCAGTTGGGTCTTTCCGATTACGTCTATGGCTTTCTTCGTCCCTGATGCTGCTTGAACTCCGAAATCTTAGTCCGAAATCCCCTCCCACTAGCGATGAAAATTGATTACCAATGGTCATTAAGATTCTGGCATGATTCTTCCGAGCTTATGGTTCTATCTTGTTTTATAAATTTGGGTCGGTGAAAAGCAAACATCTGATCTTAGGGGCCCGGTACTGGGCAGGTTCTATTTATCTGCCGTAATAATGTATCGCGTCGGGGTCACTTTTCGGAGAATAGTCTCGGCCACGCAAGGATTTGGATTTAGACCGTCTTTTTAGAACCGTTATATGATCCAGCTTAGATTACGAGTTGCACCAGTATCGTGAGAATGACGGCAATGGCTTAGTGGCTCATTTATATGTACCTCCATATGCACCTACCTAAATGATAGACTGCGATGAAAGAAGGGTATGGGTGACGGTTGATGTTGACGGTATTGAAGAAAAGCGGGGCTGAATAGGGGGAGAAAAAGAATATTCGTTCGACCTCAGCTGGGATCGAACCCAGACCTCTGGTCACCTAACTGGGAGGGTATAGCAGTCTTACTGTATTGCAAGCGGCATAAATATGTAGGTAGCCTACCTACCCAAGTACCCAGATTGGGTGCCGTGTTAAGGTGTGAAAGTAATGAAGTTTGGCCTCAATGTACCTGGGAGGTTAGGTAAACAAATTGCAGCTAGGCTAAGGTGCACCCTTCAAACAAAGTGCGACTTATAGAGTAGTATAGTGACTAGTATTCTGCTATGTCAAATATAATTATTCTAATTTTAATACCTTGGGAGGTATAAACACAGGTAGATGTAAATTTAGGTAGTCTCGCTCCATGCAATTTCGAGAAACATAATTCTAAGATCTATCTATCCGATATGCTCAACGAACTCATTCCACTCCGGGTTCGCACTCAACGCCTCGAAGTCCGCGTCGGTCAAGCAAGCGACGCCGTCGCAGTCTCCCTCGGGGGTTCCGGGGTACAGCACCAGAGTGCCCGGGAAGGGCACGCTTGGGGGCCTGCGAATGAAGTCCGGCCGTCCCAGCTTGCCGAATTCGGGGAATACCCCGGACAGGGTGCGGATGGACGAGGACCCGAGATCAACAGCGGGGTCGAACTTGCCGGCGTACGTGACGGTCGACTTGTCGGGCTCGTTGGCGATGAACGTGGCGAAGCTGCGCAGGTGGTACAGGTTGTTGGTCTCGTTGAGGCGCTTGCGCAGGGTCGACGCGATGGTGGAGAGGGGCGCCTCGGCGAGCTCCCCGAACGTCATCCACGCGTTCATCGTGTGCGCCATCTCGCCCATGTAGTCCGGGGGCAGCCCGACGAGCTTGCGGCCGTCGATTTGGCGTCCCAGGCGCGACTTGGTGTCCGGCGGGAGACGCCCCGTCCGCACGGCAATGAAGTGCTTCCAGCAGAAGGCGCATATGGCGTCGTCTGTTGAGATGAACGGCACGTCCGGATCGAAGCCTTCGCGCTGGCTCGCCAGATACTTAAGCTTTGCCATGCTGGCCACCGTGAAGCGGAATATGTGATACCTCGCTTTTACATTGAGGGCTAATGGTGTAGATAGCGGCATGGAGTCCGAAACGGGAGGGCGCTTGTGGTGGCTGTGGTCCAGCATTTTCTCGTGAGGCTTAAGCAGGGGTATGATGTTCCTCCTGTCTAGATTTGCCTTCTCGAGGAAGGCGGGCGGGAACTCCTCGCCGCGCATGGCCGTCGCTATCAGCTTGACAAAACCGAAGTGGCCACTGGCGTCGCCCATGTTGTGCTGGAAGGCGAAGTCGATTATCACGCCTCCCCGTATAAAGCTAACCTGCAATCGGACGACATGGGCCGGATGCTCATCCGAATCTTCGAACTTCATCGGAAAGCATGACACTGGTGTCAGCCTTTCGGTGTCTATCATGGAGAGTGGCGCTTTCCGTGCTTGAAACGTGGCATATGGCGGTATCTCATCGGTGTAGTCGGCAATGTCGATGGCTTGCTCCGGCAGGGGACATGCGACGGGTCGGTAAGTCCCAGAATTGCCTTCCTTTTTGCCGACGTTGATAACCCTTGCTCCCATCCATGGGACTTGTTGCCTGACTTTGGTGATTGCTGCTTCGAGCTCGCTAATTATCTCATCCCGAGAGAAGTCGTGAGGCATGGGGAAGAAGTAAAGGATGTGGGAGTAGACCTGCAGCATCGTTAGCTGACCAAGGGCCTGGTCCTGGTAACGAGCAAGATCACTATAGTCGTCCATGGTGTACAGCTTTTCGTTGTTGATTTCCAAGACGGTGGTTTTCGGCTTGATCTTGTCTGAAGCCATAGGTGGAACTCAAATATGTCGTATGATCGTAGGTCGTCAAGAACAAAAACAGGAACAAATCTCACTGATCGCGAAGCCTCTTTCGTAGCCTCTTTCACAGCCGTATATACCGGAGCTGATGCTTAATAATGCATCGGTACACCCCGCTAGATCAAGGACTCAAGGTAGAGACTTAGTACTGGTAACGTTAGTTTCTCGTAAATGGGCCGGGTGGGCCGCCGGACTTTGTGTCTCGGAAGCCGGAGTGTCAGCCAAAGTTGAACTCCAGAGATTGGATACGACTAGGACCAATTCGGCCTCTTTCCAAGCACATATATGAGTTAATGCGACGCCACTGACGGAGGGAGGTAATATCATATTCGGTAGCATGAACCCGAGATGGCGGAGAGTAATGAGTTGGATAGAAGCTATCATCCATATCCTGCCCGACGAGAAGCAAAAGAAAAATGAAAATAACTCTCAGTTCCACAATTAAACGTTATAGATTCCAATAGTTCACCACTAGTTCTGTATATATGTCTGCAGTAATACATAATTGTAGGTAGATATGTCACTTCAGTTTCGCCCGTCCAGTCGCGAGTCGGGCTACTAGACCTCAATCAAACACCGGTGGCCTTTTGGCATTACCAAGAAGTTGATCTGTGGTTCCATATCGCTGTCCGACATGCCAAATTTCGTGGAAAGCTTAGCTGTCGGGAAGGCCCTGAAGAACATAGCTGTGCAGAGTCGTAGTTCCATGCGCGCAAGGTTAAGACCGATGCAAGCTGTGTAGTCGTGGTTAGCGAGAGAACTGTGAGTTCTAGAGATGGGAAATATTTACTCCGAGGTCCTAGGCCGAACGGCATGAATGCATTCTTCGCCTCGTTCGATGGGGTTTCCCAGCGAGACGGGTCGAACCTAAGACATGTTAGTGGTGCCTTACATCAATGGAGATTCAGAACAGACTCCTGTAGAAATGCTACTTACTTCTCAGGATTAGGAAAAATCTTGGAATCCCGATGTACCGAATATGATTGTGTAGATACGATTGCTCCTCCAGGAATGTAGTGACCGGCGAGTGTACCTCCTTCTTGAGGCACGACTCTGGGGATCGCCCCGGATGCTGCGCCGTATAGTCGCAGGGTCTCCTCGATGACACGGTTGAGGTAAGGCAGATCCCGGAGATGGCGGTGGTTGAAATCTGCGGGGAGCGCTTTCAATTCCTGGACAAGCTTTCTGTGGATGTCTTTATTCCCACAGACAGAGTATATGAGATACGTGAGGGTGATTGCAGTGGTATCAGTCCCTGCAGTGATATAAGACTGCGATTCTATTGTCAAGTCCTGCTCTGACAATTCCGCGTTGCGCAAGTTGCCCTTGTTGACAAGACTGGAAAACAGTGTCCGTCTCGCGCCTCCATCTTCCACGAGCTGTAGATACTTTTGAGTTCGTTGAATACCGTAAGCAACTATTCGCTGACGAGTGGCGCCCACGTTTTTAAACCGGGGGAAAAAGGGAGTGTATCCAGCCGCCCATATGAGCGTCGGGAATGCACCGCGAAGAGGCAGTAAAGATCCAATTACAGCAATGTCTTCGGCATATTCTGTTTTCTTTCCGGTCTCGAGCATGTGAAACGACTCGCCAAAACACAAGTCGCCGATAACATCCATGGCGAATAGCGTCCACCAATGTAGAATATCAGTGCAGCCCTTCGACTTCATGTCTTCCTGCATCTGTGTGATAACTAGATGGAGTTTTTCAAGCACCGCAGGCTCGAAGTCAACCATTGAAGCCTCAGCGAAGCACCGATCTAGAGTACGCTTCCGTTGAGCATGGAAAACTGGATCAATAGCGGAGAAAAGACTTCGAACATTTCCTCCGACGTAGAAGTTCGGGTCTTTTAGATACTTGGACCTCACTTTGTGAATTTCTCGGGCTCCATTGACGTCGCTGACGTCCACCTCGTTAGGTCCAAGTCGGACGATGGGTCCTGGGATTCGTTTAGTAATGCAATTGCTTCTCATTTTCAAGGTTTTGATACTAACCATATTTCTCATGAAGTGAATGCACATAACGTGCTTTACTTCCAGACAGTAATTTGATCCTAACGTGTAGGTCTGTCCATCTGGATAGGAGAGGGCCAGGTACGGACGACAGAGGGCTTCTGATGGCGGCATACACGGTTCGCTAGCCATTGCGATTAGCAGGACCCCGAAATTTAGCTAAGAGCTCACTTACTAGCAAAAACAAACCAACAAGGCCGAAAATCAAGCTCGTTGTCGACAAGCCTCGGGCGGCGTCTAACAGATCATTGAGAACTGCCATTTTCAACAATGTTCTAAGCCACTACCCTGTTAATTCAAGCCCTCACCTCTATTATGATATCTAATTGTACGGCGCTTGCTCTAATAATGAGTTCGGTGGCGGGATGTTGGCAGCGTAGTTCTTTTAGGGCGGCCAATAGCAACAGGCGGTCCGGCGGCGGCGGCCTTGCTATGTTGAAAAAACTCCGGAGTCACTACTAGGACTTCGGGTACTGGCAGAACCCTTTTTAACCCGAAATCTTGGAGGTATGCACTAAGACATAAAATTCCATGGTTTGTGGAACACAGGGAGACAGAAACTAACGCTATGATGATTGACTGCTATTTTCGATATTAAGATCGTTAGATTTGCCGCCTCATCACACCTCAGGAAGTGGGTGTTACTCATGGGCTAGATCAGCTGGGTTATAATTCAATAAAGATCAATATACGGAGTTCTAATAGGTAGACCTCAAGGTCAATGCACTGTTGCCGGACTTTTGGTCGCGGACATGTCTGACTTTGGTAGTGAAGGAGTGATGCAACCACGTGTAGGCACATGGCATCATTCTGTAGATCACTGTTAGCTGATGAGGTAATCAAGAACTTACATTTGAATATGAGCTTCATAATGGTATGCCTTAGAGATCTCTTGGTTCTTGTGAAGCCGTTTTATCTCGTAACTGCATTCAACAAGCTTGGCCGGTAATCTGACTCATTCCACTCCTTTCCCGTGTACTAGTAGTGTTATGATTTTGAGTCTATCTCATCATGACACATGATAGCCGTCGAGCCGTGGCAGCGGCTGTGTTCTGTCCTCAGAACAAGCCGCCAAAGCCTGACTACATGGCAAGCATTCGGCGGTATATACGTACCAACCCACTGCTTGAGCCTTTTCAACAAGCTATCCTCGACTTACCTAACACTTGGGGCATCTATGCGCAAGCAAACACAGACATCGACGCTTTGAATGACGGACCGCAGCATGTGAAATGCATGCGCGACTGGGTCGCCGACGACAACATACCTCTTCCTATCCCCGAGATCATGTCTGGGATCCTGGCACTCCCCATCCTCACAATCATCCAGATCGTTCAGTACTTTCAATATCTACAATTCAGAGACATCAGCCATAGCCAATTTCTGAAAGAAATCCAGGTTGGGGGAGCACAGGGCTTCTGTGGGGGCCAATTGCCAGCTTTAGCCATCGCCGCTTCTCAAGATGAGGCGGAGGTGGTTCAAAATGCCTGCATATCCTTGAGAATAGCGCTTGGCATTGGAGCATATGGAGAGCTTGGGGACGACCCCAACGTACCCGGCGCAACTACACTGGTCCTGAGAACGAAGTATGCCGGACAAGCAGATGAGATGGTGGCCAAATTTCCAGGGGTAAGTAATACCGTCCTCATCGCCCGGACAAGTGTATAAGGAGCTGGTGCTAACACTATGACATCAATGAAGACATATGTCTCTGCTGTGACAGATCCGCTGTCTATTAGTATCGTTGGTTCCGTAGAGGGTCTTCGGGACTTGAAGGCGTGCGCGGAGGCCGAGGGGCTACCTGTCACGCAAATAAACCTTCGCGGAAGGGTGCACAATCCCGAAAACCGAGATCTATCTGCTGAGCTTTGTCAGTTGTGCAGCGACTTCTCAGAGTTACGACTCCCTACTTCCGACGAACTTCAGGTCTCTGTAAGATCGAATCACACAGGAGAGCTTCTCCGCAAAGTTCCTCTATCCCACGAAATAGTGACAACCACTCTCGTAAAGCGTTGCGAGTGGTTTACCCTGATGCAGGCTGTATCACAGGACCTCGTGGACGCGAAGGTTGGATCGGAGAAGACATTCGCTATGTTCGGCACAGGGCGGAAAAACTGCGTCCCATCCAGTCCGTTTGAACAGAACAACTTAATCATCAGCAAACTCGACGTCATGACCACTGTGGCAACGACAAACATGCCCCCTGGCCAAGCGCTGCCAGCAGACGCTTATCCGGAAGATGCTGTTGCGATTGTAGGCGCGGCTTGTCGTCTACCAGGAGCCAAGTCCATCGACGAACTATGGGATTTAGTTAGTGCTGGAAAGTCGAGAGCGCAAGAATTACCAGCAGACAGACTGAATGGGAAACTGTCTGCTCGTGTTGGCCTGGATAATAAACGATCAGCTAAAGACACGTGGTACGGCAATTTCATTGACGACGTGGACGCGTTCGACAATACGTTTTTCGGCGTCAGCCCTCGCGAAGCTCTGTATATGGACCCACAGCAACGCCTGCTTCTCGAAACGGCCTACGAAGCCTTGGATTCTAGTGGCTATCTTCGCCACCACAACCGTGAGGATTTTGATAACGTCGGTTGTTTTATCGGCACTACATATACTGAGTATCTGGAAAATACGACAGCGTATGGCGCCACCGCTTATTCTGCCACCGGTACCATCCGGGCGTTCCAGAATGGAAAGATTAGCTATCATTTCGGCTGGAGTGGACCTTCCGAGGCAATTGATACGGCATGTTCGTCTTCTCTCGTTGCTATCCACCGAGCATGTAGAGCTATCCAGGCCGGGGAGTGTCCAATGGCTCTAGCCGGTGGTGTCAATATCATTACTGGTATTCAGAACTTCCTCGATCTTGGGAAAGCAGGTTTTCTTAGCCCCACCGGCCAATGCAAACCATTTGACCAATCCGGTGATGGGTATTGCCGTGGAGATGGCGTTGGGCTTGTATTCCTTAAATCGCTAAAACAAGCCGTTGCGGATGGAGATGATATCCTCGGCGTGGTATCGGGAATAGCGACCAATCATGGCGGATTATCATCATCTATAACCGTCCCATACTCGCGTGCGCAAACTACTCTATTCCGAAATGTGCTCCAGCGATCTGGGTTAAAGCCGCGCCACGTTTCGTACGTGGAGGCCCACGGCACGGGCACTCAGGTTGGCGATCCGATCGAAATTGCCAGTATCCGCGAGGTGCTGGGCATGTCACAGCGTGACGAAAACCTATACCTGGGGTCTATAAAGGCCAACGTAGGGCATAGCGAGACGGCAGCGGGTGTAGGCAGTTTGATGAAGGTTATAGCTATGATGCAGCATCGAGAGATGCCTCCCTTGGCTGGATTCAAGACTCTCAACCCAAAGATCCCATCCCTGGAACCGGACCATCTACAGATCAGCACTCAGGTCTTGCCGTGGGAGGTACCGTTCCGCGCCGCTATGGTGAACAGCTACGGCGCGGCTGGCAGCAATGCCGCACTTATATGCTGCGAAGCGCCACGCAAAGATGGGAATTTGGTAGATGACTCTGATATGAGTTACCCTATTTTCCTTAGTGCAGCGAATACGGAGAGCCTTAAAGCATATGCTGCGAAGCTCGGGACCTACATTCAAAAGTCAACTAAATCGGCTTCTAACACCTCATTGAGTCTCGGAAACCTTGCGATGACATTATATGAGCGTCGAAAACACCACAATGTGCGCTGGGTTGGTACTGCGAGCCAGCTTAACTCCTTAACGCAATCCTTGGACGCTGGTATCGACAACGATATTTTCGAAAGTTCAACAAGTGCTAAAAAGCTCGTTGTTTTGGCCTTTTCGGGGCAGAGCAAGCAAATAATACAGCTCGATCAATCTTGGTATCGCTGGTTTCCACGACTTCGCTTCCACATTGATCGATGTGATGAGATAATAAGGGGCCTCGGCCACCCAACAATAATACCGGCGCTCTTCCAATCTGAACCTATTGACGATGTCATTCTATTACAATGTGGAACTTTTGCGATGCAGTATGCTAGCGCAATGTGCTGGATTGACTCAGGTTTGGAGGTGCAAGCTGTTGTCGGTCATAGTTTTGGAGAGTTGACAGCGATGACTGTTAGCGGGGTGCTATCTTTGGAAGATGGTTTGAAGCTGGTGTCATCGCGGGCTTCCTTAATGAAGAGCGAATGGGGGCCAGAACGCGGAACCATGCTCGCAGTCAGCGCAACCCCTGAAGTAACGAGTAAGCTCATCGCCGCAGTCATAGCTGCCGATCGCAGAGCTCGGGACAGTCTCGAAATTGCATGCTTCAATGGCCCCAAGAGCCAAGTTCTAGTTGGATCTGCATCCGACATCGACATAGCGGAGACGATTATACACCAGGATCAACAATTCCGTGATGTTCAGCACCAACGGGTGAATACTAGTCACGGATTTCACTCCGTCTTCACCGAGCCTCTCCTAGAGCACCTCGACGCTGTAGCGAAGACCTTAACTTTCAACGACCCAGTACTACCACTAGAAACCTGTACTCGGGATCGTTTGGAACGCATCACAGCCGATATAATCGTGGAGCATACCAGAGCACCAGTGTATTTCAGTGATGCAGTTGCTCGTATTGAGCAACGTCTGGGCTCATGCATTTGGATTGAGGCTGGGTCCGACTCTCCCATCATTCCTATGGTCAAGAGAGCTGTCAAGAACGCCGCCAGCCACACGTTCCTCGGCAACAAAGCGCAAGCCAATAGCAATATCATCTCCACCACCACAGCAACTCTTTGGCGAGAGGGAATATCCGCGTCATTCTGGGGCTTTCTTTCACCCAACGAGTCGGGGCTCAAGCCAATCTGGCTCCCGCCCTATCAATTCCAAAGAAAACATCACTGGCTTAAGTGGATTGATCTTGTGGACGAGGAACGGAAGGCTCTCACCAAGGATGGAGCCAATCTGCAGCCGATTCCTACCAAGTTGGTCACCCGCCTTGGCACGGTATCGGAGTCGTGGGCGTCGCAACAATTTGCTATTCATACGGAAACAGGTCGATTCACCGACATTGTGTCTGGACATGCGGTCCGAGGATGGCCGCTCTGTCCAGCCTCGATGTACATGGAATGCGCCGTTATGGCCGCCCAGATGGTCAAGCCCGAAATTTCCGTGAAGGCATTCAAATTTGAGAATATTTCTTTCCAGGGCGCTCTAGGGCTCAACCACAGTCGGAATGTCTCGTTAATCATGGAGGGCGCCGGAGAGTACCTGGCTTGGAGCTTCGCGTTCTCCAGTTCATCCAAAAGCGATACCAAGGCGCGCTCGACCACCCACGCCAAGGGACGTTTTAGTGTGACCTCGCGAACGGACTTTCAGCTCATTGAGCGAATGATGGCCGATCGAATCCAGCATCTAGTAACGGATCCTCGGGCAGAGAAGCTCATGGAGACGCGAGCTTATGCGCTATTCTCTCGTGTGGTAAATTACGCGGATATTCTGCGAGGAATTTCTCATATTACCATTCTGGATTCTCACGCTGTGGCTCAAATCAAGCGCCCGGCTGTAACAGTCAGCGAGGCGGAATCGACTGCTGCGAAAATATGTGACACTGTCAGCTTGGATACATTCATTCAAGTTGTCGGTCTGTTGATTAATAGCAGCGAAGCATGCCCCGACGGCGAAGTCTTCATCGCCACAGGCATTGACAGCATCGTGATGCAAGATTGCGATTTTTCTACGTGTGACTCGTGGACGGTTTACGCCATGTCCGTGCGCCAGGGAGAGATGGAGGCAGCCGGCGATATGCTCGTCTTCAACAAGGATGGAAAGCTCGTTTTGACTGGCTCGGGGGTGAAATTCAGCAGGTATCCCATTACTAAACTCGAGAAGTTGTTGGGAAGCACCGGCTCTAAACTTGAGTCCAAAGTCGCGCCAGTCAAGCGAGCCCCAGCCGATGGCGCTGATGTGACGCCATTAGACGTTGGCATTGCACCGCCGAAGAACACTGGAGACCTAGCCGAAAGGACTCTAGTGGCCACTGAGCTGGGGTCAGTTGTACAAGACGCGTCGCATTTTACACCGCGATTAGGCGAAGCTGGGAACAGCAAAGAGGACGTTCACACTTCTCCCCTTCAGAAAACGTATACCCCGTCAGATTCTTCAACTGACGAGATTGTAATCGTGGGTAGACCCAGTGATTCAAAAGAGCCGGGACATGAACCTTCAGCTAAAAAGGGTGAGGAGAAGGGGTTAGATATCAGGCTCCGGCAGCGTCTCCTAGAGTTGATATCCGAAAACTGCGGAGAATCCCTTACGCATGTTGAAGATAGCGCGAGCCTCCAGGATGTCGGTGTCGACTCCCTTTCCGTGATAGAGCTCGGCTCGTCCGTGGAAGATTCATTCGGTGTCCAGTTCAGCGACGACGACCTCCATCTTCAATCAACTATCACTGACATTCTTAGTTACTTGCGCGTAAATGCAGCGCAGGATGTGGCCGTCCATTGAAGCCAAAGCCATTTCATTTGTTGCGATTAGGAGTTAAGGGAAAGGTTCGAATGGCGTAGGATGCTATTGGTTAGGTAGACAGGTAGATCTACTAATAAATATTCATAGATTTAATAGAGTGATACTGAGTGGGTATCTATGATATGACAAATTAAGTCATGTTATTCTTGAGGATCTGGATGTGTTGACAGAAGGTGAAGGTGAAAAGTTTGTGCCTCGGCAATATGGAAAGATACTACGCACAGATATTACGCACACCCAACCCCGCTGTTGTTCCAGGTAGGAGATGCCTGTTTACTGGTTACAGACCTGAAGAGAAGGAACCTTCAACTTCCTCTTCTCCTTTTATTAATATTAAATACATTAAAACTTTAGAATTGGGCCATCATTAGATTACTATTATACTGTTTTTGATTCACTGCACCTGCTAGCTAGTCGCCGCTGTCATGTAGCTTCCGAAGAAATCCATCATCGCCCCTGGGGATTCTTGAAAGTCTGGTATCTCGACATCTGAGAAATCTATGTCCAACCGACTTTGACATAACCCATTGACCCCCTTTAATTCGTGAAGGGCCTCGGTTACCACACTCAAGTCGTCCCCGAGAGTCTCATCTTGGCTGCTAACGAGCAGAAGAAATTGTCGGCATAAAAATAGAGGGATGGGAGTGAATGGATGGACCTGCACACATTCGTCAGTCAATCAATTCGCCGTCACACTGTCACGCCCTAGACAAGAGACTCACCTTGAAAAAGCTAAAGTGGGGAAGATATTGCGTCAGGCGGACAATCTCCTTCGCCGCAGCCGGGGCTCTCCGTTGATACCTCGAGAGCAGATCGTGGTTGGTAGGGGTAGTCGGGGGGATCGACTCGGCGGCCTTGCACAGCAGCAGAACAGTAGTCTGGGCGATCATGTTGGCGTAGAGCAGCATGGCGTCCACCTTGACCGACGCCGCCACGTAGTCCTGCTGCAGCTTCTGGATCCGGCGGGTGATGATGTCGTCGAGCCAGAGCTGGCGGTCGCAGAAATCCCGCGACAGCGCGTACTCGGCCGCCGACTGCCGCTGGTGCAGGAATCCGCGGCCCCACAATGTGGTGAAGATGACCGACTCGGCAAAGGGGGACAGCAGGCTGGGATCTGACGCCGTCACAACCTCCGAGAGGAAGGGCATTGTCACTGGCGTTCCGCTTTGAAACGCCTCTTCGGAAGAGGGAAGACGTGTGGATACCTAAAAGACATTTTTAGTTCAGTTGTCCACCCACACCACACGTATAGATAAACGTACCTCTTGCTCATTCAACGTAAGCGGCAGCCCCTCCAACACGCACGAGCAGCGATCCAGACAAAACGCCATCCAAAAGATCCTTCTCTTCTCCTCCTTTTCGACAAACGAATCTCCCTCGAGCGCGAGATCAGACATCTTATCGATCTCGTTAAGCCGCATCAGCTGCACCAATCTGATAGCGCGCCCCGCACTGATCCACGCGCGCTCGAACGGCGCCTGCATGAACTCGTACACGGCAATAAGAATCCACGCCTGCGCGTGCTCGAGGCGCGCGGCCTCGTCCTCAGCCGGGCACCGGCCCAGCCGGTCGAGCGTGCTGTGGTACAGCGCGTCGCGCAGGTGGTGGAACTGCGACGACAGCGCCGCCGCCATCGTCCACATCGCCGACTGCAGGCACAGGTGCGACTGCGCGGCCGGCGACGCCCGCGACCGCTGGAAGTACCGGTACTGCTGTATTATGGGGAGGAAGGTGTTGGCTCGGTCGAAAAACAGTTGGTCTCTGTACGCGCATGTCAGTACCTAGCAGTCGATAGACTTCCATACCCGGAAAATAGGAGGTAGGTAGGTATGTAAGGTTTCTTACAGGTCGGCGCGTGTTAAAGGGGGTATCGGCAATTCCGCGGCTCCTAGATAGCTTTGCCCGGTCATGAAGTTGCAAGCCGGCAGCGGAGGCGCGGCGGCCATCTGTAGTCCCATGTCGGATAAGGAAACCACCTCAGTCGGCGGCGAGGGCTCCGTGACTATCGAGGGCGGAGCGGGCGCGGTCGAATCGTGAACGTCATTGTCATCCATGAACTGGGATTCTGAAGCGGCGGGGGTAAAGAGCCCCGCTCCAGGGTCTTGTTCGCCCATCCGTTGCTCTAGCGCAGCTATTCAGTTGGTTGGTACCGTCAGCTCTAATCTGCAACATGTCAGCGCTACGGAGGACATACCTATTCTGGATCTTAACACCTTCAGATGACCCCGTTTGGGTCCTCGCTGGGGCGGTGTGGAATCGGTATGGCATGGTACTCCCGAGTCGACGCAGCCGGCGCATGGTTTTTGCCGGTCACAGCGTAGTTTGCGTATTCTACATTGCTGACATGCCGGTCCTGGGTTCTGTCGGGGTGGCTTGCCACTCGCTGATGCCTTGGTAGCAGATGCCATGGAGGTAAGGTAGTAGTAGTGAGAGACGAGTTGTTTCAAGATTCGAGTTTCGCGGTTAACTGGTGTGACAAGATTGTGTCTGCTCCCTGACAAGTATATTTTACAAATGACTATGAAGTAGGACCAACCATCTCTGAGGATGGCAATGACTAGGTGCCTATCTTACCTGCAGCGCTTCAGGGTTCATCTGGCAAAAGCTTCAAGATTACACGCAAAAAGAAAAAATGGGTTGCAAATACTTTTTCCTGCCCGGTATCTTGGTTTATTTACTCTGTGGATTCATTTCTGCGAATAGCCACGCCCGCCTTTGACGACAGCCTGCTTGGGCGAAGATCAGGCCACCCACACCGGATGCGATATAAATCGGGAAACTTGCTTTAGCGGCAGCCACGTCAAAAACCTTAGTCCTAGCTTCATGGGTATATCTCTTAGGCGCGTTTGGACCCGGCAGAAGTTTACCTATTGGGAATGCCTTAACGCAGGCCCTTACCTAACCCAGCCTGCTTGCAAGCCATGACGCTCGATGGGTACGGACAAGACTGTGCGAGTAGCTACTTCAAGTCAAGTACCTTATCTACCTAGGCGTGCTCTCAAGACAAAGGAACGGGATGTAAGTCAAGAAACACCGCGACTCCAAAGTGGAAATCCCTTCCCGTCTAGGAGGAGGCTTGACTAGCCGTAAAGCATATCAGAAATATATTGAGCTTCGCAGCAGGCCCGGCTCGGCGCCCAATAGGTCCTACCTACCCAGTGTGTCGCCATCAGAAGTGGACAGTTACGATCTGAGGCGAGCTCTACTGTAGATATCCCTGTCGTGGACCCTGTTGTTTGACCGCAGATTCGGTAGTAAATCTGTGTAATGTTGTAATGCTTGGCACTACGGAGTTATCTACCGAGACGTGCATGAATCTAGGGTCGGACCGGTCGCCATAGACCAGTCCGTATCCGCCAGGTATCCATGTATGGACGGCATATTCCAAGTTATCCTTAGATCTCATCTGACTAGTTCGACGCCTACCGCTGCCGTGGTATTGTGCTATTCCCCCTTCAGATACGGATTAGGGTGAGGCTCAGCTGGCGAGGCTCAAATAGGTTAAAGGGCATATGCATTACTAAATCTGAGTCTTAGACAAGCATCAAAAAGGGGGAATTGCTTACATCGATAGCTCACCGTTTCAAATAGTTCGAATAGGACCCCCATAACCTACATTTGTTGGACTCCATGTGTTGAACTTCATTGGTCGACGTTACTTGGGCGTGTTTCTTGAAACGGGCTGGGACTAATTTCTTGTTTTCCTTTTTGGGACTGTCGCTGTACGTGACTGGCTGAACCCAGAATTAAACTTAGGTGGCTACCCATCTCATTGGCTATCTGGCTATCCGTGTCTTACCAGCTTACAGTGCACCAGAGCCTAGAGCTGTCTTACAATTGCCTATGTTTACTAACCGTTCGATCGGATTTCATTGCGGAAGCGCCACCCACGTACATGCTGCGTAGCCGCCTTAAAAGATAACGCCATTCGGATAATACTGTAAGTAAGCTCCGCGGCACGTACATCGACTAGTCTCCTGCCGAGCATCCATGGCAGCTGTAACCGACAGGTCACAAGTTATAAATGCCGGAGTTGACTGTTAGATGGTACCGGAGTCTTGATGCTCGAATTAAAGAATGTTATTATTAAGCTCGGATTGAACTCGGGATCGTGGAAGATAGTATCACAGATGACGAAAGGAAATAGTGGTAGGGCTCTGAGGAGGCCGTTGAAAACAGGGGTATCAAGTATAATTGCGGTAATAGTTTGAGACATGGTGCATACCTGATATCACTAGGTAGTTGGGGGTTATGTGCATGTGGGTGGGTAACCCTTCAAGATGTCTAAGACCAGTTCATGTATGACACAAGACTTCAGGCAGTTACAATGCCCATTTGCAGTATGATCGACTATAGCATTGATTTCAAAAAGGAAAAGCAAGTATATTCCACTGTTGCATATGTCTGCCAACTAGAACCATCTATGTATAGCGTGGCACGGAGTGCCATCCGTACCCAATGTACGCTCATTCCCAAAAGTCGTTCAACACGTCAGACAACCAGGGATCGCTAGCAAAGTCCATGGGCGCTGTAAATCCACCACTCTGTGCACCGTCAATTAAACTAGCCTCGCGACTTGTAGTGTTGGTAGCATCCATATTTCCCAGCTCATTCTGCCAAGTTGATCTCATCTTTCGAAATACTCCCAGGCCCCAGTTATGGGATTCATCCTCACCAGCATCTGGGGCGACCAGAGTTGAAGCAGCCTTCAAATACTCGAAAATCCCGATAATCTTGTCGCATGTGGGAATCAAGTCAACAGTTCTCCGCACAGCGGCTCGATCCCAAGCAGGATCTTGTACAGTCGTGATCCTGTGCAGACACCTCATGACACGGACCAACTGAGGATAGCTAGTAAAGGGCATGCTTCCAAATAGAGCAATTGGAGTCGTAAAGAATGTGTCAAGAAACGCCTTAATTGAGACAAGACAGTTTTGGTAAACCTCAAACCGTCTTAGGTCCGGCTCGTACCATGGCGTAGCTGGCTTGCTTATCGCCGATTCGTTTATCAAGAGCTCGGTGAAATGATAGAGCTCTAAGATCATAGCTAAACGACACAAACTGATAAGAAAACAGACTTCGGGAAGATTACTAGAAAAATTGCTTACGATGATTTCTAACCGCAGTGCCTAGTTTTTCTTGCCTGGTGATCTCGTGTAGTTGCGATCGGAGGGCTGACAGATAAAGAGCAGGAGGGCCTCCTCCCGCGCTCGTCTGCCACGAATCGTCGTACATTTGGTTGACGATCATTTGCATTCTCACTTGAGCAATCAGAGATTCATCCTGCGATACTGTACTGTCCTGGGCCAAGTTTGTTAGATAGCCATCGAGGAGTGGAGACCAGCGGAGACCAGGTGCATGCTTGAAGATGTTCGATATCCTGCATTACTTGTCAGTTTCTCAAGTCATAAGTGTAGGCAACAAGATACACGAACATCGAAGTAAGTACAAAAGCTCCCAATACAGCCCTCTGTTCCTCGTGTGTTCGCCTTCGAAAGACGCTTGTCATTCGCGGATCATTATCCTTGTTAGGAGCGCAGAAAACAGACGGTCCATCTGGAACTGGCCTGTGCAGGCCTAAATCACATACTAAAGTGACAATGAGCTGCGAAAACAAGGTCCAGAATGGCCTGTCTCTTCGTTGGAGGTGCGACCTAATGGTCAGAGGTCAGCACAAAAACACGAAAGTGCCGTGTCTTGGACGGGAAGTGCTAACCATCCAACGAGAGTTAGAAGTCCTAGAAGCAGGTCTAAGCTCTTTTCTCTCTCAACCGCCACCTTCTGGATCACGATGTTTCTTGCTTGATCTCCAAGAGCAGTTCGCCTTCTTGGAGACGTTAATGCCGTACAGATGATGTTCAGCCATAGAAATGGATATAGTTCCCGAAGCTGCTGGGATGTCACATGCGGTGGGATGTAAACAAACGGGAAGAACCCCTATCTTCCTGGTCAGCGTGGGGATGGATTACACATGATTACTCAACTAACTATTATTTCTTCACGGAACTTTTTCAATAATTCTTCGGCCTCAGAAGGAGACGGCTCGTCGGGATAAGAAATGGTCGAGTCCGGAGTTATTGCTGCACTGAGCAAGGTAGTTCCTCCAAGACTATTGGTAGCTGTGGCCGGAGTCATGGCCGCAACCGACGGCTCCTCTGTCTCGGATTCATATTCGCCCTGATCGCCCACATCATCAAGATCGCCATCTGGGTCCTTCTTCCCGCTTTCTCGCTGTGCTTTTATGCACGATACTAGTTCGTCAAGCTTCTCTTCAAGACGGGCGGTCCTAGAGACACCGCGGCGCTTTGCAGCGCGACGCCCGACAGAAGCCGAGGGCGTACATTCTTTCTTGAGCCGAAAGCATCTAAGCCGTATTAGAAGTCCAGGTCGCTACTAGGTAAGACAGAAGACGGGAGACGACAGCTACCATCCCGCTTTTTTTTAACGGTAAGGCAAACGCTGGATCAACAACGCGACACCTAGGAGGTATCCTAACGTACCTTTCGCACGTGGCGCCATCGGCCCGATATATGCATTTGCATTTCACCCGAGCACAGTTCGTACAGGCTCTACCACCTGCGCCTAGCACAGAAGTGGACGCAGTCTGAGGTTCGGGAGCACTCAACGTTACAGGTTCCATGTTGGTAGGCGCTGTTTCTACTAAGCCCCGGCCATTCGCCAAACATTTGCGCAGGGCAAACAAAGATGGCGAGGTGCGGCGGACACGGGGATATTGAAGGAGTGTCTCTCAGCTGCAGCTGACTAATCTTAGCTGCAAGCCACCAACTTGGAACAAAGAAATCAGCCCGCCGGGATCGGGTCTAAATTGCTTCCCCTGTCCCGGCTGGTATTACTCCGGAGTCCGGGTTCCTATTTCCATGTACTTGATCCCTTGAACTACGCTATGGAGATACACGACAGGTACCAATGTATTTATTGGCCTTGTTTGCCTCATTTCGTCACATATATGACTGGGCGTTGTAACTAGAGGATTGATAGGCCTTTAATAATTCTGTTGTCCTCGTCCCGCAATCATCGGATCCTCTGCAGCAACAGTCGGTGCGCCGAATCCCGCCGGTCTGGTATTTGGTTTTGTTTACATAGAGTTTTGACGTTACACAAGTAGCATGTATATTGTTAGGTAGATAAAATTTTATGAATATGTCAAGATCAAAGGAGTAATCTGAGGAGCTCGTCAGTATTTTATTATCCTGATTTGGTACCTACCTCCTAAAGTACCAACAGATGGTAGCCCAGGTGCTACGATTTCTAACGTTCAATGAGTTGCTAAGTCATCTGCCTAAGGTTTGGTGTCTAGTACCAACGCATGCATCATTAGCACGTGTCTAATTTAATTTAATCTCGAGTCCCTTTTTCCACTTTATCCAAGGCAAATATTTATAATATTTGTTAAGGTGCGTAGAAGGCTTGGGTTGTTTAATTGTCGTTTTGCATCTACTTGACCACCTGTCTTACCAATTTTCATAGCAAACATCCCAAAACTACTGTCCTGGGTACGAGTGCAACACCAAGACATCGTCAAGATGTCAGCCGAACACGAAGCAGTACCGGTAACCGACGAGAAACGAGAAGTCGAGAAAGATTCCGGGATTGAGAAGTCGCCAGGAAGTGAGCGCCATTCATTCCATGGCTCGCACAAAGATTCAGCAGATACGCCTGATGCCGTCGCCGGCCCCAGAGAAGAAAACCCGGAGAATGTGTATGTTACCGGCTATAAGTTAGTCGCTATCGTCGTCGCCTTGGTTCTCGCCTCGTTTTTGATGCTTCTGGACACTTCTATCGTCAGCACGGTATGTAACATCGACACTCGGATTCATCTACCCGTCCACGACGTCGGACACTAACTGGCGATGTTCAGGCTATTCCAGCTATATCAGACGAGTTCGAATCTCTTGAAGATGTTGGCTGGTATGCGGCAGCGTACAACCTTGGATCGTAAGAGTACTTCCAACGCCATACACATTCAAGCAATCATACTAATCCAGCACTCTAGCGCCGCAGTGCAGCCCCTGACGGGCAAGATTTTCAACTTCTTTTCTCTGAAGGTTAGTATTCATCGTGATCTATACATCTATCATGGATCTAATAATATTAGTGGTCATTCCTGGTCTTTTTCCTCTTTTTCGAGGTCGGCTCTGTGCTATGTGGAGCGGCGCAGACATCTGATATGCTGATCGTCGGCCGAGCTATCGCTGGAGCTGGAGCCTCAGGCCTTCTGAGCGGATCTATCCTCATTATATCCAGCTGTGTGCCTCTTCAGAGACGTCCGCGTACGTGCGCATCCGATATTCTAGCTCCTTTTTAGATCACAAATTCCCGCACTTGAAGCTAAGCTAACAAAAACCAAATAACAGCGTTGATAGGAATTGTCCAAGGAGGTATGTCGACCATCACCAAGTTCTTGAGTTATTCCGTGCCCAAACGCTAACAACACTTACAAGTTGCTCAACTTGGCACGGTAATCGCGCCTCTCATCGGAGGAGCTTTCACGACTGGTTACACATGGCGATGGAGTAAGCTCCCTTTCCATCCACCCATAGCAGTAGCGCTGACCGTTTTATAGGTTTCTACATCAACCTCCCACTTGGAGCCATCGTCGCGATCCCGATCCTTTTCCTCCGTATCCCCGAGCAAATTGCCAAGAGACCCGCGATGGAAATCCTCTCTAGAATACACCATCACCTCGACCTTCTGGGATTCATCCTGCTCGCTTCATCTGTCATCCAGCTTCTTCTCGCTCTTCAATATGGAGGCAACCAGTTCTCGTGGAACTCGTCCGAGGTCATTGGTCTCTTCTGCGGTGCTGGAGCGACCTTGATCGTCTGGGCGGCCTGGAACCATCACGGAGGAAATAATGCTCTACTTCCATTCTCGGTGATGAAGCGTCAGGTCGTCTGGGCGAGTGCGCTGAACTACTCCTTCCAGATGGAATCGCTCCTCGGCAGTACTTATTGGCTTCCTATATATTTCCAGGCTGTAAAAGGCGTGAGTGCCATATTGAGTGGAGTCTACCTGCTACCCACTGTGCTCGCTCAACTCCTCTTCACGATTTTGGGAGGGTATCTCGGTAAGTCACCCCTGAATGCGATCCGCCTAAGTGTCCGATACTAATAGCTTCATATAGTACCGAGAGTCGGCTACGTTCCTCCCTTTTCCCTCTTCGCAGGCGTTCTCATCTCAATCGGATCCGGATTGTTTTCCACGTTCCAGCCTGATACGTCAACTGGGAAGTGGATCGGATATCAAATCATCGCCAGCAGTGGTCGCGGTGCTGGACTACAAATGGTACGTCTCTTCGCATGAAAAGCCGTCGATTTCCCATCATATTAACTCATCAATCAGCCCATTGTTGCCGTCCAGAACCAGGTTAGTCAGCAGGAGTTGTCTCAGGCCATGGCATTCCTCTTATGGGCTCAATACATCGGCCCTACCATATTCTTGACCTTGTACAACACCATTTTTTCTACCAGTCTGAGGGAAATACTACCTCAGCAGGCACCCGGGGTGGATGTACAAGCTGTCTTGGCGGCTGGTGCAACACGCTTCCGCGAGGTTGTAAGCCCCCAAGATCTTCCCAACGTCCTGATTGCGTACTCGAAGAGTCTGGACAGGGTCTTCTACCTAGTTACTGGTGCCGGAGTGGGCGGATTTCTTGCCGCCTGGGGCATGGGGTGGCGAGACATTAGAAAGAAGAAGGGGAACTCTCCAGGCCAGCCCCCAGTTGCTGAGGCTTAAGCCTTAAGCGCGGGATTGGTACAACGCATCCGGTACATGACAGATCGGCGATGATACCTGCAGGTTGTATGATAGGGGCTTATTTACCTAATTATGTACCGCTTTCTAGCTCCGCACTCGGACTGGAACGGCTTCTTCCTCATAATCTTTCATTAAACTAGATACATCACATTCATCCTTGTAGACCGTTTAGAAATAGAGGCAACATTGTAATGACCCATGACAGCGTGTCCTGACGATTTGGGTTCGGACCCGAAATGTTATGCTCTCAAATTCTACAGTGTATTTCAAATCTCATTTGGCTGATAGTACGAGGACCAGGTTCCTTAAAGGTCAGCAATCGATGAAGCACAGCCCATCCGTTTCGCAGACACTAATGTAGGCAGCTGAATATGGCTTGCGCAACATCGATTGTATGTGTAGTGCCAGGCTACATCATAGCGAAATTTGATACCTAGGTAGGTACCTAAGAATAGACTGGTCAATATTTGGGTGGGTACACGAAAAAGAAAGGGGGGCAGGGCTATCCCTTTGTATCTTCCACCGTGGTGAGTCCTGGGATTCCATCACTGACTGGGTTCAAGAAATTTGAGGGGTATCTAATTCCTTTATCCAGTCAGTCAGTCAAATCAAACTGCAAGTTTATTAAATCAGCCATAAAACCAACAGCTTAATTAATAGACAGTTTGTTTCGATTTCTGATCAAATTAAACATCTGTTTGTTCTACCTGAGAGGAACTCATCCAGGATGCAGACCGGCCGGAGTAATTCAACGGATAGAGCACCGTCATAATAGCATTAGCCGAGCACACCATGGGAGCCTTCCGACTGCTGTGCAGATTGTCTCAAGCTTAGCTCAACGAACTATCAAGCAATGCAGTTCGTACAGAGAGCCCATGTACCCGATATGAAAGGCAAACCGATAATAGTTTGCCATTTACAGATAGCGCTATGTCTGAGCGCTGATGAGATTATCTGAGTGAACCCCCTTGGGTGGAAATAAGGACTTGGAAGCTGGGGATACACTCATTGATAAAAGGCCTCTACCCCGTGGCGATTCCATAACTCACACGGAACCTTTCTATTCGTCAAGAAGATATTCGCCTCCCGTTATAAACATCAACATGTTGAACCGGCTATTCCAAGTCTTGGCACTCGCCTCGCTGGCTACCGCAGCCGACCCGAACTACGAACAACTATTCAGACCATTCGTATCACCAGAGACAGAGATCGCTACCTTCTCTGAAGCTGACTTCGCCGAAGTAGCTTCTCCTCGATGGTCAACATGGCACGCGCCTACGTTCCAAGCTGCCATTAAGCCAGTATATGAGGCTGATATCCAGTCAATTGTAAGTATCATCTTCACCAAGAACATGTTGAAGTTAACTGCTGGAACTGTACACGCAATTTGTAACGCACTCAACTGACTGTATTATTCAGGTTAGGATTGCTGCGAGAAACCACATCCCCTTCTTAGCCACCCTTAACGGCCATGGCGGCAACGACAACTACGGCCGCGTTCAAAATGCTTTCAACATCAACCTCGGACATTTCAACTCGGTAACAGTTGATCCTGTTCACAACAAGTTAACTGTTGGTGGGGGTGTTACGTTCGGGGAGATAGCTGAGCCCTTGGCTAAGGCAGGAAAAGAAATACGTTGGTATCTTCTACCCTTGTGGTCTTGCTTTGCTAATTGCTGTCAATGTAGAAACTGGAAATGCGGTATGTGTTGGCATGGTAGGAGCTACTATTGGCGGTGGAATCGGGACCTTACAAGGGATCCACGGCCTAGTGCTAGACTCTCTCCTATCCGTCACCATGGTGGACGCTAAGGGAGATATGGTCATTGCATCTAAGACCGTCAACCCAGATCTATTCTGGGCTATCCGTGGCGCGGGTGCGAACTTCGGAATCATAACATCGGCCACTTATCAGATCCATGACCAAACCAACGATGGGAATGTCATCATCGCCAACTATCCTTTCCCCGTCTCTGCCAGCCGGTCGGCATGGGAATTCGTGCAGTCATACGATGAGAACATCCCCGCCCCTCTCGTTCTAATACCATCGATCCGATACAATCACACAACGGAGGAGGTTATACTCCAGGTCTCCGTCATCTACTACGGCCCAATGGCAGATGCACAACCGTACTTGGACCAGGTCGAAGCACTAAACCCAATCTCAAGTACTGTGGAAACTGTAACACAGCAAGAGCTGAAAGCAATTTTCTCTGAGGGAGCATGCGACCGCGGAAACCGCCACAACGTGTACACGGTCGGAATTAAGAAGACGGACCCTGACACTATGGAAGAAGCATTGCAGGAGATGACGGAATTCTTTGAGACGCACCCAACCTACAATGGTAGCCTCGCCATTCAGCGATACGGCAGTCAGGCCATGCTAGCGGTCCCAGATGAAGAAACTTCTTACCCTTGGAGGGAAATCAACGCCTATGTGTAAGTTCGATTCCGAACATCTCACCCAGACTCTGTGCATGGTGCTCAATACTGACTAACTTGGGACGCAGACTATTCGATAATATATATACCGACCCCGCTCTAGATGCCGACGTTGACGACCTCTCACGATCCCTGCGCACCAAGTTCGAAGCAACGAGTGGATTCAAGGACCCCCAGATCTACCTAAACTACGCGCACGGCGATGAGCCCCTCAACCAAGTCTACGGCGCGTCCAAGCTGCCAAAGCTTCGCGCCCTTAAGAAGCTCTGGGATCCCCAGCACTTGTTTGGAGCTGGCTATCCTATTGACTACTAGAAATTTTCATTTGTTGCATACTTCAATTCTCCATGATTCAGCATACGCATTTTACATATACAACTAGTTCCATTCTTAGTATAAATAATACAGATTAATTTGGCAATATTGATCTCAATAACAATTAATCACCTTGTTTCACTTTAGGTTGATAAAGTTTTTATAAATGAAGCATTTGATGATTGCTAGCCCCTGTCGCCAATCAAGTGAACCCTTAAGCAAAGATATCCCGGCCATACCTCAAGTAACGGTTTACGTCTCAAAACATTTGAAATTTGAGCTTCAGATTATTATGCAAGGAAAATATAGTGATTAAAAAGATAGAGAGAAGTTTCGAAGTAACAATGGTACTGACTGAAAATCATCAAGGGACCACGTCAAATCTGGTTTCGCTTTGGTTCGAATGGTGCACTTACTTCCTTCCCCAAAGCTTTCCCCCAGAAGTAGTCGCTTTATAAGTTCGAAGCGTAGCAAACACCACAGAGCCAAAGGTGCTTTGCAAGCTAGCCTGGGACTTCTCAAAATACCAATGCACTACTATAATATATAAGCTTTTTTTTTTTTTTTTTTTGGGAAAGAAGAAAACCAAAAGTACCTAGAAGATTAACTTCCAATACCTATATCAACGCTTGCCTAATATCCAGGCAGTTTTTAATTTTCAACTCGGCCGAACATAAACTCGCACGCAAGAGCAAACAAATGCAAGGATACATTTACTTTTCAAGCAGAGCGTGCTTCTCATACAACAGGTTGAGTACCTAGGTACCTACCTAGGGTGTTATTCTAACGACATATCAGGGTTTTATCGTTGACTGACAAACAACCAAACAACCAAACCTATCTCCGAGGACAACTTTAGGTAATTAATTACATAGAGTATAACCTAGTACATAGATAGCCAACATATTTGACTGATTCTACCCGCCTACAGCTTATAGGAATTCGCGCCGCTATAATCTAATGGGGTGCTTTAACCGCATCGCCTCCCCATACGCGTACAAGTAGATCAGCGCCATCCCACACACCAGGGCGAACAACGCAAGCAACGAGCTTCCCCCGCCCCAGCCCAGAGCCGCATACAGACGGCCACCCATCAGCGGCAGAAGCGTCCCGCCGAGGGACCTGATGACCGTATTCGCAGCGATGGAACTCGCAGCGTACATGGTGAAGGCGTCGATCAGGTACCCGATGACAGCCGTATTGAACAGCACGTTGCCAGCCCCAATGAGTCCGGAGCCGACAACAGGAACAGCCCAGTGCGCGTGAGTCTGCGCGCTCCATCCGTACCAGAGGAGTCCGACTGCCAGCAACGGAGCGCCTACCAAGGCCTGCATTAAGCGGTGCTCGGGTGTCAGTCTGTTCCGCGCGACCTGTCGCTGGATGAACCTGTCCGAGGTCGCAGTGAACAGGGCCAAGCCGGCTATGTTGCCCAGGCCGAAGCCGATGAACGCCAGACCAATCTCCTTTGCAGAGAATCCGTACTCCGCCCTCCACATAACGGGTGCCGTGGTCAGAAGCAGGAAGACGACGCCGTTCACGTAGGCCGACGCCAGCGAGAGTATGAGGTTGATCGACGACATTGCGGTCATCTTGGCCGGGCGCGCGATCGCCTGCGCGAGGATCTGGCTGCTGGAGAGGCCAATGTCTAGCTTGGAGCGCAAAGTTGTTATGCCTGTCTCCTTTCGTAGGCGCTTTGTCTTGGATTCGAGGATCGCCGCTGGGTATGTCTCACGCATGATTGTGATCTGGGCCACGGTCACGCACGCGTACTATCGTTCGCATCAGAGCATTGTCTAGGTAGGTAGGTAGGTAGGTAGGAATAAGGGCAACGATCACCTACCACAGCTACTAGAACCCAGAAGATCCACCTCCATCCCAGAGCCTGCGTCAAGAAACCTCCAAGTAGGGGCCCAACGGACGGTCCCAAGATGGGACCGAACATGTAAAGAGACAAGGCGAGCCCGCGTTGCTGGATAGGGACCAGGTCTGAGATGGTCCCGCCTCCGATAGTCAGGGGCGTGGAGCCCATCGTGCCGGCCAGCAGACGGAAGACGACTAGCGATGCTAGATTTGGCGCCAATGCACATGCCGCCGTAAAGATGATGTAGAGCACATTGCTTGCAGTATAGACCGCCAGCCGGCCGTGCACCTCGGACAAGGGGGCGACGACCAGCGGGCCCAGACCCCAGCCGAGCACGTAGATGGAGACAATGAGCGACGAGATGACGTCGTTGGAGGACTCAAAGTCGTCCATCACCTGCTGGATGGCTGGCGCGAACATGGTCGCCCCAAGGGGACTGCATAAAGGGGTGTAAGTAATTTTGACACGCTGCTATCGTTAAGGCCTTGGGTGTACGTACACCATGAATGTTAACAGAGATACGACAGCCACGTGTCCCCATATCTTCGCGCTGGACCAGTTGGTAGGGTTCTCGGGATCGTCAGGTCCATCCCAATCGATGACGTGTACTTCCTCGTCTGCATGCTGGTGGACGTGGACGCGGTCGTGGTGAAGGAGGCGTGTGGTCTCGATAGCCGACATGATTGTGAAGCTATTGTCTGATTTAGAGACGAATAGATAGCCTGATGGTCGTGAACATGTCAATGGGATTGCAGATCAAATGGGTCAGAGTTAGATTTGAGTAATAGAGCTGCTATCTCAGGGGTACACGACCAACTGATCCTCGTCGGACTTGACATCCTTATGCCGCGCTTTGACAACGGAACACCAATTTACTATTCGGCTCTATTGTACCCACTCATGTACGCGAACGTGAGTATCGAATATAATTAATAAGCCACGAATAAGTCTGATATATCACGGAACTTCTAGACCGGAGTTGTCTTAAGCCACTGTTACGAGCAGCGCGCGATTTTTAGTAGAGATCATCATCCTAGGACCCCTAATATCATTCGAAGGCAACGGCACGGACACCGCCTTGTCTCTCCGTGGGGTGTACAAGCTCCCGCTATCCGGGTTCCTGGGCTAAGGACCTATTGATCATATCATGTTGATACATAAAAGCACGTTTGAGACTTCTCCAAGCCGCCAAACAACGTCTTTTCGATCCAGGCTTGTCTTGAAAAGTTTTCCATCATATCATGCGTGACACCAATAGCGTTACAACTACCTAGGTATCTTCAGTCCGTAAACCGGCTAGTACCCACGCTCAGCTTCCTCCCGCCAGCCACTTTTTAGCCATGCTTTTCGTTTCGAGAGCTCGGCATGCCTAGTGCCCGCTCATGTCTCACCGACATCTATACCCACAGCCTATTTGTCGTGTCTGACTCCGATCTCCTCAAGACCCCGCACTAGATGCTTTACAAAGTAGCGCTGGTAGCAAACAAAGCAAGATCTGTGCGACCGTCAGGTACCTATCTCTACCTGGATTTATCACGGGCTGGTAACGCTCTTGAGGTGAGTAGCGAAGTGCAGCCTATTGTCTTCTAGGTTCGTCGTAGTCAAACACATGTTCAAGATTCAAAATAAATATGCCAATTGGGGGGGGATTTTGCTAGATAGATGGAAGAAACTATGAGTAGCCAAGTCTAGTGTTTAATGAATAAACGACGACAGGGATGTAATGCCATTGTAAGTGGGATAAGGTTGCGTGTCAAATCCGAGAAAATATGCTACACCACGCCATTAAACTGCCAAATCACTTCGAGATTATAAAAATATAGACATAATTGAGGATCATATTAAGTTGCTAAGCCTAATCTGCTCTGCCTCTTAAGTCTATCTGCATACCAGTTAGGTAGCCATTGGTATTCTACGCATTAATATTTACTCTTTTTAATTCCTCCAGCTCACAGCGTGATGACCAACTTCTGAGCCGAGATGCTGCCGGGAGCCTTCCCTTGGTCGATAGCGGCCTGGATGGCCTCCAGACCATGTCCAGCGACCAGGGGCTTCGGCGCGATCTTGAACTTCTTCTGGGCGAGGGCGGCGGGCAGGAACTGGCCCCAGACGATCGGACCGACCTCGTTGTCCTTGAGGGTGCTGCCGAAGACCATCTTGGACTCGACGCCGGCGGGCACGTTCGGCACGGGCATGGCGGCGGCGATGAAGTTGGAGCCTTCGGCCTTGCCGATGATCTCGAATACGTGCTTCTCGGAGCCCTGGCAGATGGCGTAGCCGCCCGCGCACTTCTTGCCCTGGAACGCGGCGATGATGTCCTGCGCGACGGTTGGGCTGTTGTAGTCGAAGACCTGCGAGGCGCCGAGCGACTTGCACAGGTCGAAGTTCTTGGGCGACGACGTGGTGAACACCTCGTAGCCCGAGGCGGCGGCCAGCTGGACGGCGTTGCTGCCGACGCTGGACGCGCCGGCCCAGATGAGCACCGTCTTGCCGTTGGGCTTGGGGTTGAGGGACGGCGGGTCGAGGCCCAGGAAGTCCTTCTGGTACAGACCACAGGCGGCGGTGGACAAGCCGAGGGGTAGGACAGAGGCGTCGGTGAAGGACAGGTCAGCCGGGATCTGTGCGGCGATCTTGGATTCGATGACCACGTAGTTCTGGAAACCACCGGCTTTCTGGTCGAAACCAGCGCAGAGACCGATGACACGGTCTCCGACCTTGAAGTTGGTGACACCAGCACCGACCTCGGCGACGGTGCCAGCTACGTCACTGCCTCCTACGTAGGGGTACTGGAGGAAGTTGAAGAGATCATTTCCCAAGAGCTGGATGTACCAGTCCATGGGGTTGATGGCGGTGGCAGCTACCTTGACGACAATCTCGCCATTGCCAGCTGAGGGGTAAGGCGAGGGGCCCACCGTCATGGGGTGCTTCTTGGGCTCATCGATGAACGCGGCTTGGTTTGAGGGAGCCATTTTGGAGAACTGTTTCGTAGCTGTTGGTGAAGCTGTAGTTGAGGAAGCTGCGATTGAGGAGCGTTTGGGTTGAGAGGTGTTAATAGAAGAAGTACGTCTGGCTTTCGTGCTTAGGTAGTTGAAAGCTAGAGAAAAAGGATTTCGTCGGGCAGCAGGAGGCATGCTTGGTAGCTCAAATCGTGCCTAGTAGCTCTATAAAATGCTGTGTTAGGTATATATGTACTTCCGTCGGGGCGGCCAGACAAACAAGCCGACGGGACCGGACGGTGGCAGGTGCCTGATGATAAACCATGGAAGGCTTTCTATCTGAAGCGGTGAAATCGTCTCAGACTCTCGATATGTACCCTGCAAATCAATACGTATATGTTTCACCAACCGGGCATATCTGTTTGCTTGAACGGGTAGTTCCGGTTCTCGTTTGTCCCCTATATCCTTCAAACGCTCACTATATCCGATTTGTTAGCTCCGACAATCTCCGGTTTCCTTAACTCCAATCGCATACCCATCAGGTACAAACATGGTTAGGTGCCTTGTGTTTGCTAGGACAAAGCCACTAGCAGGGTAAAAATGAAATTATCGTAAAATATATGGAAAAGTGCCCCTTACCGATAATCGATGTCCGGATGATCGCCCGGCTCGGGTCTTTCCACGGTTGGTCCGGACTTTTCAGCTCCACTCCCAATGAAACCGTATCCGGAGTATCACTACCGGACTTCTTAGTGTTGTGATCGTATGCTGAGATGTAGATGTAGAGAGGACTTAAGACAGGAAAACTAACCGGATTGCTTTGCTCATCGTCTGATTCGAAGTCGCAGGTCACGGTGTGCGTTCTCTCGTTCGGTATTACCATACACCAGAATGTTCTTCAAATCGGTATGGCAGAGCTTCATGGCCACGACGGCGATAGCCGCGCCGGCCCCGGATATCACTGAGCTGTTCGGACCGTACCTCTCATCCGGTGCTAGCATCCTCTTAGCTTCCGATGCGAATTACAGCGCTGCGATTCCTCAACGCTGGTCAAATTTCGCGGCACCCTCGTACATCGCCACAATCAAGCCAGCGATCGTCGAGGATGTCCAGAACATAGTATGTCACTTATATAATCCCATAACTTGCTAGAAATGTGTGACATCAGCTCATCGATACAAGGTTCGGATAGCATCCTCCAGTGGTGTCCCATTTCTCGCCACAGGAGGAAGCCATGGCGTATCTATTCAGCTGGGGGGCCTTCAAGGCGGCGTTCAAATTGACCTTAGCAATTTCAATACCGTTCAATTCAACCACAGTACTGCGCTGCTTACCATTGGGGGCGCGACGAAATTTTCAGACTTGATTGACCCCCTCTACAAGTACGGGTACCAATTCCGTGAGTCTTCATCGTATTCAAACAATGTCTTTGGCGGATGGAACTCATTTCTTCTCTCTAGCTATCGGTACTGCCCCTTGCGTTGGCGTAGTCGGTGCGACGCTGGGCGGCGGCATCAGCCCAAACCAAGGCTATATGGGTCTGTTGATAGACCTGCTGAAGGAGGCGCAAGTAGTCACATCTACGGGCGATGTTGTTACTGCTTCTCGCCACGAGAATCCCGATCTGTTTTGGGCACTCCGTGGCGCTGGCCCCAACTTCGGCATCGTCACATCGGCGACGTACAAGGTTCCCAAGGCTATCAATAACGGAAACGTTACGAATGCGAGCTACTTATTCGCGAGTAGCCAGAAGCAAGCATTGTACGAGTACATGGCTTCGATGGACGACGATATGTCTGCTTTTCTCGCGGTTAACCTGGGCACTATCATCGATCCCGAGTCTGGGCAGGTATGTTAGCATCGCTTAGAGTCTTTGTGTGTCTAGCATTAATATTGGCTATAGACGGTCCTCATCATCAGTGCCAACTTCGCTGGCCCAGTTAGCGTCGCGAAGAAGTATATGGCTCCCCTAGATGCTCTCAGCCCTCTGCAGTCAGAAATCATCAGTGTACCGTGGCCCGACGTATTTCGGACGTCGTACTTTGGCATGGAAGACAGGCACGCCTGCACGCGTAACCAACACGTCAACATGCGCAGCATCGCAGCAAAGCGTACTGATCCGCAATTCGCCGTTCAATTTATTCCTGAGCTCGAACGCTTCACCAGTGCTCATCCGGGCGTGATGACAACTTTTATGATCCACAGGTTCCCGACCCAGAAGGTACTGCAGGTTCCTGATGAAGATAGCTCATACCCGCATCGCGACTTGAAGATGCACATGTAAGTCCTGCATTATATTTTGCCATATCATGGCAAATGAGCTAACATAGAGAACCAGCCAAATCGAGAGCACGTATGATGACCCGAGTAATGACGCAGCGGTATCCGAGTTCGTTGATGCGGCACGTCGGAATTTTACCGCAGTTAGTGGGTACGACGGAACTACGGTTTATCTCGGCTTTGCTCACGGCGATGAGGATCCTGCAGCATATTACGGGGCCCGAAACCTGCGTAGGCTGGGCGAGCTGAAGCGGAAGTGGGATCCACAGGGGATATTCAGCTTCTACGACGTAGTCCCGATGGGCCCGTCCGGCGTCGAGCTATAAATGTAGGCCCATAAGATCTAATACAGGGGTATATATGCTTGATATACTAAAAGAATTCAACGAGTCTGTGTTCATAGAGGTTGTAGAGTATATATTACGTGTAGACGTCTAATGAAGAGTTCCTCCTCTATCCCAATGACAATTTGCTAACCTACCAATGAGGTCATGTGTATCATTTACCGTCGTTGGGATAAAGAAAAGATGGTTCAAGTTTTCTTATTTCTTATAGTGGCGGTGAGTTGGTTGCTATGCCTTAAATTTGAACTCAATTAGTTCAAATTTCAGGAATCATACGATAGAGACATTCCCTATCTGCTATTAAAATATTAATAAAGTGCTTTGTACGTACATGAAGACTTGCAAAGACAATGAATGTATACGAAGTGCTCTGTAGGGGCGGATTTCATCAATGTCGTAATACTGCTTATTAATATAAGGAATTGGTTATAAGATCCTCTTCTATACCTTCCTATACATAAAGCCTTCAGCGTAGAAAGTGCAGATCCATCCCCTTATGTTTAAAGCACCATGTCTGGGCCCAGCCTGTTGCATGTTAAATCAGCACCACCCCCCCGGACGTTAACAGCTGATATTCTGAGCGTCTTCTAGAAATGCCTTTGACATAACTACTGTTATATGCAGTGACACATTCGATGCTGCTAGTATCTTATCAGTCTAGCTGAACTTGGCGGTGTAAACTAGATGGATTCGGTCATCGCCGCACAGTAGACGGCGGCCGAATATATACCGTTGCAGTAGTCTGCGAATAAGACGACCGCCGACCAATAGGAAGCCCCTTGTCCCCCCGCCTTTCTTGACGAACGCCCTGCTCGTCAACCCAAGGGCGCGCACTCCACATTCATTACATGATTGCAAGGGTCAGTTCGGCGCCGTCAGCAGAGAACCGGACCTGGCTTTTGCGGTGGTCGTGATAGACTGGTTGAGGAGATCTGGACTGATGACTCTTCGTTTTACTTGATGATCTTTAACTTTTATGCCTGCTTGCTTCAGCGACAAGCGGAGATGCTACATGCAGATAATATTGCTATTACGTGTTTTGCTGTGAATTCTTCTGCAGATGCAGATCTGAGCCCATGAGAAGCGTCTTTTGTCGCGTGCTTTAGTCTCCTTACTACCCAGCTACCCCATCCATCCCATCGCTGTGCTTACTTAGGAGACCCTAAAAAGTCTAGTCGAAAGGTCTTCGTATCCTTTCCCCAGATTGTTTCCCGTCCTTTAACATGGACACATTCTCTTTTTTGACTCATCAATCATCCTTCGCCAATCTAATTTATACCACTTTCCTTCCTTCCGGATCAGTTAAAACCTGAAACTGGAGCATCTGGACTGAATCTCACGCCCTTCTCATCTTCGTCAACTACTACGCCCTAAAAAGTGAAAGCTCTTAGACTAACCCGCGCCCTTAATGACGACCATCGACGAGATAGACGAGATGGAGTTCGTCAACTGGGATGCGGCCGTAGTCGGCACCAGTGCCGAGCCGGCAGTCACGTCGGAGGGCGTGGCCGCTCCTCTCGTCCCTGTGGCTGCATCATCAGACGAACCCAATATGGACCTCGTGTTTGGTGATGTCGAGGGCGACGATTGGTCCTACTGGGCTCTAGAGCACTACGAGTCCATGCAGATTCCCCAGGACACGGATGTGGATGTGGGGGCTCTTCTAGAGCCTGAGCCAGGACCCGTAGCTGGCTCGCAAATGTACTGGGAGACACCCGAGGCTCCTTGTACTCACTGTCGTATGGGCGGCTATCAATGCAAGCGTATCAGAGAAGGTAGATACCAGGGTTATTGCACGAGCTGTGTCGCCCTTCGATGTGAATGCAGCTTTGGCCCCTCATACAACTTAACCCGTGAGGCGGGAGTGACTTTTCCTGCGAACCCGTGGCCCATCATGGGCGATAGACCAGAGACGCATATTCTTCACGAAGACGAATTGGCCGCCATCATGACTTCAGCACCGTCCGCGGCGGGCTTGGTCGCGACGTCCGGCGAGCAGCAGTCATCACCCAAGCCCCAGAGCATGCCTAAGATCGGTGCGCGGTTTTCCCGCGAGTCGGTGAAGATTCTCAAGAACTGGGTGTCCACGCACAGCAGACACCCCTATCCTACGGAAGAGGAGAAAGAGGGTCTACAAAAGATCACGGGTCTCAACAAGACGCAGATCACCAATTGGTTAGCGAATGCCCGCCGCCGTGGCAAGATCCAGCCGACGAGAGCGACGTCTCCTCACATTGGCCGAGGATATGCACAAGCGATCGATATCCCTCAGCGAAGAGGCACGCCGGCACTATTCGAAAACATGAACCCCCTGCAGAGATGGGCGAACTCTCCGCCAGAAAACGAACCTGCATCCGTCGCAGCCATTGCCAAAGCCGTGTCAGACTCTTCCGCATCGTACTCGCAGACGTCCGGATCTGGACGCAACAGTCCTTACGTCTCGAACTACTCAGATGACGGGTCCAGCAGGTCGTTATGCAACCAGTCATCTGCCAGCAGTTTGGGTACTTCACACTCGAGTGGCGGTTCATTCGCATCCGCATATTCCAGCAAATCTCGTGGCTCTTTTGGCTCGTTGCCATCATTCGTTCGAAGCCGGGGACGACGACGTCGGCGGCGAGCTCCTCCGAGACGAGCCGACGAAAGCCTTAACACTCCCCTCAAGACTTTCCAGTGCACTTTCTGCACGGAGACCTTCCGAACCAAGCACGACTGGCAAAGGCACGAGAAATCGCTGCACTTATCTCTCGAACGATGGATATGTTCTCCCGATGGCCCAAGAGTCGTCAACCCTGAAAATGGGTTGCTGAGCTGCGTATTCTGCGGCGAGGTGAATCCGAACGACGCCCATATCGAATCGCACAATTTCTCCGGCTGCACGGAGCGCAGCCTAGAAGAAAGGACATTTTACAGGAAAGACCACCTTCGACAGCACCTCAAACTCGTACACAATGTCAAGTTCGTCTCGTGGTCCATGGACAAGTGGCGAGTAGCGTCTCCCGAGATCCGGTCACGATGTGGTTTCTGCGGCATCGTCCTCGACAGCTGGACTATCAGAGTAGACCATCTAGCAGAACACTTCAAAACGGGTAACACTATGGCTGACTGGAAGGGTGACTGGGGTTTCGAAGCGCCCGTTCTCGAGATGGTTGAAAACTCCATCCCACCTTGTGAGAGACCAATAAGATTCTCACCCCCACAGCTCGCTAATCAAGGCCTGTAGATTTGATTCACGACGAGAGGAATACGCCTCTGCCGTACACTGCTGGCGGCGGCACGCCGACCACTCCGACCAATGCGTATGAACTGCTAAAATTGGAACTTCAGCATTGGGTTGGTGGCTGGGCAGCGGACACGGGGAAAGAATTCACGGATGCCGAGATACAGCTCGAAGCGTGCTGCATCGTCTTCGGAGCCGAGTCCCAACCAAGATCTCACGCTACGGATGCGTCATCCTGGCTCCGCGATCTCATCATGTCGTCCGAGGAGCAGACTCGAAATGCTGCGTTCCGGCCGATTCGTGGCCACTCAGAAAACCGACTCACCTCGCTGCGTATCAACAGCAAAGACGACATATTCGAACGCTGCGACTTAGAGAGGCAACTGCAGGAGTTCGTCAAGGTCAAGCAGCTATTAGGCCTAACGGCCATGGACCACGAGCTTCAACTCGAAGCGTGTCGTATCATCGGGCGAATGGAAGAGAAGTCACCCAACCCGGTAGAGGATATAGCAAACTGGCTACTGCGTCTCATATTCGCCTCGCCCCAATGGCTTGAAAAGTTCAGACAGCGGGCGCATCTTCCTCGCAGCGAAGACATAGAAGACGTTAACTTGAGGTCGAAAGACCCCAAGACCATCGACTCGACTATCCACAATTACAGCAGATTAGAGCGAGAGCTCGGGGAGTACCTCCAGGGCCAGAGGTCGATGGGTATCGAACCTGATGATGCAGACCTGCAGCGACAAGCTCGCATCATTATCTATGATACCGACGACGAATGGAACCAAACGGCTGCCGATGACAGGGACTGGCTTCTTCGCTTCCGGCAGAGACACCCCGTCGATGGTGTTGCGGCGATGCCTACCCCTAGCAGCCCTCAATGCAACATTAAACCATCCAAATCTGCATCCCAGACCCAGACCCAGACCCAGACCCAGACCCAGACCCAAACCCAAACCCAAATCCCGAGCTCAACTGCAACAGTGAGCGATTCCCGATTTTTAGCTCCTCTATACAGCGACCTGCCGTCGTGCCACAACACGGGGTCGCCCAACAGCAACTTCAACAATTCCATCAAGGCGGGGCCGTTCTTCCTCAACGACACGAACTGCTACCGCCGCCTCGCGCAGGGCCTCAGCCGCTTCGTGACGTCCACCATGTCTCCCAACAACCCGAGCCGCCACGTGCCGACCGACGAGGAACTGCAGTACCAAGCGCGGTGGTTGATCTACGACGAGTAAGTTCTTGCCACACCAAAACAAAAAAGTCGCACTTCCTCTCTCTCTCCAAAATTACTAACCTGGTTTAATAGCGACGACCCCTGGAACCAAACGGCCGCCGACAACTTCGAGTGGCTGCAGCGCTTCAAGCGAGACGTCGGGATCCTCCCAGCCTCCAGCGGCCCCGGCCTCGGCACTTCGGACCTAGCCTGGGCCCCCTCAGCCGGCGGCACCGGGTTCGCACCACCCTTCGTGTCGCCGAACCCATCATCCCCCAATAATATTTGAGCTGTAAGCTAATGTGATGTAGATTACCTTCACTTGACGAAACGGTTTG
>JAOXNQ010000004.1:1928522-1972557 GCA_028571165.1 Hypoxylon perforatum | reverse complement strand
CTGTGCAGGCGCACAGGACGGCTCCAAATCCATTAGTTTGGAATCTACCATCGTCACCAATCCCCTCTCATCAATACGCGGGTGTAGGTGCGGGTGCTTTCCCGTCGGATGAGGCGCTGAGGGAGCGCGCGCGCCAGATCATGGGGATGCAGAAGACGAGCTGTGACGACCCGGTGCTGCTGGAGCGGTTCAAGGCCTCGGTGCTAGGGGCAGGTGCTGACGGCCTGGACGCTGCTGCTGGGGCTGCGTCGGGGGGCGTAGGAGCGCTGTTTTCGCCCGGCGAGGTAGCGGACCTCGCGGCGGTAACTGCTGCTGCTGGTGTCTCGTCGGATCCGCTGGCGTCCGACGCCCTGCTCGCGGCGACGCTACCGGCGGGGGGCATGGATATGGACATGGACATGGATTTCCACTTCACGGAGCAGGAGATGAATGACATCCTGCAGGACGTGAGTCCCGAGACGTTGAACCCGAGTCCCGCGAACAGCGGCAGCGCGGATGGTATTACGGGATTGGATTTCGCGCTTTAATCTGATAATGAGAAAACGGGTGGCTATTTTTATTTCGGCACGTTAGATACCATTTGGGAGTAAATAGCATTTAGTTTATATAGGCGTATAAAGAATTGAATTTACAATATTTACCTGATTATTGCCAGTCAGACGTAGACTCATGGGATGAACTTAGCTTAGCTTTACTTAATAACTACTACTTTACAATCTTAACGTCGAACTGTTCAGACTCAGCACTTAGATGTACTCAATATTAGCATAGCTTAACCCAGCAAAAAAAAGCACTGCAGGAGCCATCAAGTCAATAGGATATCGCAGCCAAAAGTGGTTCATAATAATCCATCGATTAAAAAAAGCTATGTAACAAGTCAGCAGAGACATTCAGGTCTGAGACCCGAGTCTGCTTTCACTGTATCTTTTTGACAGTTGCTGTAACGTCTTTACAAGTTTTTTACACGACAGCTTCGACACTCGTAGTATACCACGTAGGTATATATATAAGTGGCTGCCAGGAAAGCTGCGCACCCCTGTAGAAATAGGAGAAATAGCTGGATGAAGAAAGGGTATCGTAATGGGGCCACAGCAAAGCCCCTGAAATCAACAAGACACCAACAGTCACCGAAAATGCTCAACCAACGCCTAACCCCTCATTAAAAGGAAAACTTCTTCGGTAAAGCATTACAAAGCATTGCGCCACAATGCTTCGTACTGGACCGGCGGGGATGCTGTATAGAATATCCCGTGTTGTAAAACGGGATTAACGAGATTGGGGCGTCTCAGGTATTTCCCAAACACCATTGTCCTTTCGCGGGGATCGTAGAGGGACAGGAACATTATCTCTCGACATAGACTGCGATTGTTGGACCGAGCGAGGCGAAAAGGGAATGCTCGACGTCGGTGTGAAATGGTGGCCGCCCCATTGACCCGGACCCACATTGGCTGGTGATACACTAGGCGCGGGATGATGGTACGGAGCATTGGCCTCGATAGGTGTTGCTTCTAGTGACATCTGTGCTGCTGGATGGGAGCCCAGCTCAGATGGCAAGGGCACCTGGGGCCCGGGAATAGTTGAGCTCCCGTTGATTTGGGCAGCGTCAAGCGGCGGAGTAGGGATCACTGCTGGCAATGTGTAGCTATCCTGGACAGCCTTCTTCTCCTCTTCTTCCTTTTTGATAGCCTCGGCCTTCTGTCTCGCCTCCTTTTTCTCTTTAGTCAATACTTTAATCCTGATCTTTTTCATCTGATTGTCAATCACCTCAATAGGATCTGTCGCCGCCTGAGTTGATTCTCCGGGCGTGGTGGCTGAAGATTCAGGCTTCGGAGGTTGGGTGGTGCCCTGAGCTCGGCTAGTCGGTAATTTTTTTGCTGGTCGAATCTTCCTAGCATCTAATCCTGCAGAGGGCTGCTGTCGTAGGTATAAAGATGACTTGGGGCGGACACTTTGTGAAGTGGCAGGTCTTGGTATGGCGCTACGTTCTTCAGTGGTCGCAGAGGTATATCCCAAATCAATCTGTTGGGTCAGTCGCTGAACGTTCTGAGTAGGAATTCCTCGAGCACGCGCCTGCAAATCATTGTTAGGTGCTTTACAATATGTGAGAAAATGGGAAGAGCGTACATTTTCGGTAGCAAGCACACTAGACCCTGCCACCGTTCTTCTGCGTGTTTTCGAGTCTTCGTTCTCGATCGAGTACGAGGGTCGAGCTGGTTTTCTTTCACGTTGCGACTTCCTTATAGGGGGAGGAGCAGGGGGAGCGGCTGGATTGAAATCGGCGCCATTAACAGCTGCGCTTTGTTCAGTCTCCGATTGCCGTGCACGTTTAGCCTTTGCCCCCATTTCCTTGAGCTCTCGGTAGTCGTAGCTGTTGACTCGGCAGTCCTTCGGTATGAGCAACTTGCCAAGTTCATGAGCAGCAGTATTCCAGGGAACATCAGGTGCAGGTGGAGTAGGAGGTCGAGACATCGACCACTGAGATAATGAATAGCCCGAGACGCTCCGCCGAACCTTAGTCGGATCTACCGCCTTCGCGCTTGATGCTTGAGTTGGTGAAGAATAGTTCCCAGGTGTAAAGTTCCGGGGCTTCTTTGCCGGAAGCTCCTGAGACGGAGAGTCCATCGTGGCATCGAACCGGTCGAGCTCAGGAGCAGACCACCAACTAGGGTCATACGGGAACTTCATCTCGCTTTCCGTCAAGGTGTTTCGCCTGCTGAGTGAACCAATTCTACTGGCCATCTCATAAGCGAGCCCTCCAGAAATTCCTTCCTTTGGTGTCACAGCACCGTCACTGCCAGCCAAACCACCGAGATGACTGAGGACACCCGAGTACAAGGCTCGATCACTGTAGCCGCCTTCCAGAACGCTAATAACTCGACCTTCCACGCTCAGTCCTTCTTCAGTTGCCATCTTTACTACATCGCGAGTTATGCGAGCATAGAAGTCGGTAGGAACTTTGACTGCGTGACGCTGCATCGAGCCGGCCTCCCACTCGCTTGCATCGAAGCCAGCAGACAGGAAGATTGCAGCCTTAGGCTCTTGACCTAAAGCATGATATCGTTCCGTCTCGGATCGCAAATAAGATCGAGCCTTCTCTAAGAGAATTGAGTACTTCGACTGATATAGCTTCCAAAACTCCACGTCTGAATTCCAATTATCAAGGTGGACGTTCCAAGCAGAAAGTAGTTGTCTTTCGCTTATACAGATGCTGGCGTTGCTGATTTTTTGGATATCGCCGTCTTCGCAAGGGAACGAGTTGATGTCATGCATGCTGAAGTACCCGATCGTGGTTTTTTGCCACGCGGGTGCATTCTTTGGCAATCCCTTTCCACACCGGGAGCTGTGCGCCAACGCAATGGCTTGAGAGCCATCTCCGTGGTGTAGGTCGAAGTCAATGATTGCTGCGTGGGTCAAGCCGTGGTTCATGAACCCATGCATAATACCCACATGTACATTGTTCAACCAACAGAACCCCGAGGGGTCGGACGCAGAGCAATGGTGTCCAGGAGGGCGCACGACGACGAAGGCACGCTTGCAAGGCGAGTTGGAGAAGATCTCATCAACAGCTTCACAGACAGCGCCGAGTGCCCCCTCAAATGCGTTTAAGGATTCCTCGCAAAGATAGAGGTCACCCGAGTGAAGTTCCTTCTCGGGTCTGGATACCTCGTTCTTGGACTGAGACAGATTAGATTCGGCGGCGTTGCACATGCTCTTCAAATTCTCCATCCAATCGCTTCCGTGGACGTTGGTAACGGTCGTGGAGCCTATTGCCAATTTTCGATCCGTCTTGAGAATGCGGAAGGGGACGTTGGGGAGCGAAAAGGGGTCGAGATCAGGATGAATAGGATTCTTTCCATCGCAATGGCGTTCTCCAAGTCGAATGTATGCCATTGCCACACCTAATGTGCAAGCCTGAATACGCTCAGGACGCTCGACAATAAAACCCAGGTCCCTTTTGGTGGTTTGGTGTCTGGAGTAGCGGTGGCCATAGCAGGAATCATGCAAAACCACCATGGTTTCTGCATTGCGATATTGGGTTGAGTTCGGATGAAGAACTTCCAACTCCTTTTCCAAATAGGTACTTGCTACCGAAGCAGCAGTAGGAGCCGGTTTCTCTTTGAATTCTTCCATATTTTGCGCAAACCCATTCAAGGGTGATTTAGAAGCGGAGTGCGACAGCAGGTGGTTATAACTGGCGCGGCGTGAGGGTGCGCGACTCGGAGTGATGCCACTGGAAGAGCGCAAGGAGTTCGTAGAAGACTTTCGTAATAAAGTTGGCGTCCCCGATCGGGATTGCAAGGTCAGATTGGATATACTGGCTCGATTGACGGGGCTACGAGAAGGCGCTCTAGTGCTCGGGGAAGCAGAGGGTGTTCGCCCAGTTCGAGGGTTTGGGTACGCATTCGAATTGGGTGATGTGGCTAAGCGTGTCAGGCGCGGTGTGTTGTGCGTTGATGCAGGTGCTGCAGTAGAAATTGAGGGCGAGGTGGAAAGAGAAAGCTTGTTTAGGGAATCCAAAAGTTCGCGATCCTCGTCAGAACGCTTTACTGTGTTTTGAAGCCATGGCTGGGCTTGATTTTGCCCAGGGGTCGCCATGGTTTCGTGTTGTCGGGGGGCGATGCGAGGCTCATTCGAGGAATTACAGCTACCTAGATGGTTACTAGGACGATTTGAATTAGGTACGGGCCAATCGAAGGCGAAATTAAAAGATTCAAATTTACTTGGAATCGTTGAATGATCGTGGACGGTGGCAATCGGCGTTGTAAGTTGTATCGTGAAATTAGGACGTTAAGATTTCGATAGTCGGCGGATGGTGTACAGGTTTACGAGCCGATTTACTTTCCAGTTTCACAAGCTAAAAGTTGACGTCGCGTCGCGTGCTAATCGGCAACCAACAACTAACGATGTAAACTTAGCGGTCAAATCACGTGGGAACCTGCCGACAGGGTCTCTCCAGCAACGATACCGATTCTTTTTACTGCACCTGCCCCTCCATTGACGTACAATGCCTTAGGTAGGTAGGTACCTGGTCGCTTTGCGTCTACCCCTTAAACACAAACGTCAGTAGATGAAACTCTATAACAACTAGACAGATTATATCTGCTACTTATAAATCATGCATTATTCAATCTTAATTTCACTATTTACATCTAGGTAGGTAGATATCTTAAATCTCCATTGCTAACGGCTCAACTAATTCGTAGGTACTTGCAGCTGCGATGACGGAGCCCTGAAGGGCTGTGGCAAAATGCTGCTGAATTTACCCCTCCACCGCTAAAGAACCCGGGATTTAGTGTTATCGATAGACCTGCAACCACTATGTAATACCTATCCGCATTTGCATGTGTCTCTTTTTCTTCTGGATTTCTAAGCAACGCACTCATACTCATCAATTGCCTCTCAAGACATCAATTTCGTTATCTTTTAAACAAGTTTTTGCTACCTCATTTTCGATATACTCTGAATCGCATTCTAAGCTGCCGATATATACAGTCCCTCTGCAATGGCGCCTTCGCTAGAAGAGCCCGAGCCCGTACAGGACGTCCTCGACAACCCGCTCAAGTCGCGCCCGCAACTCGTCGCCCCCGAACCGGAGCACTGCCCGGGCCCTGAATCCGAGAGCGCAGGAAAAGCCGATTCGTGCGCCGGCTGTCCGAACCAGGCCATATGCGCGTCCGCGCCTAAGGGACCCGACCCAGACATACCTCTAATATCGGATCGGCTGTCCGGAGTAAAGCACAAGATTCTCGTCCTGTCTGGCAAGGGAGGTGTCGGCAAGAGCACGTTTACGAGTCTACTAGCGCACGCGTTCGCTACGAACGATGACATGACTGTCGGCATCATGGATACGGACATCTGCGGGCCCAGTATACCCAAGATGATGGGCGTCGAGTCCGAGACGATACACATTAGCAACACGGGTTGGTCGCCAGTCTGGGTATCGGATAACCTCGGAGTGATGAGCATACAGTTTATGCTACCAAACCGCGACGACGCAGTAATATGGCGAGGCCCCAAGAAGAACGGACTCATCAAGCAATTTCTTAAAGAGGTGGAATGGGGCAACATGGACTTCCTACTAGTCGACACGCCGCCGGGCACAAGCGATGAACACCTAAGCGTCAACAGTTTCTTGAAGGAGAGCGGTATCGACGGTGCCGTTATGGTTACGACGCCGCAAGAGGTGGCACTTCTCGACGTGAGGAAAGAGATTGACTTTTGCAGAAAGGCGGGCATACGAGTGCTAGGGCTGGTAGAAAATATGAGCGGCTTCGTATGTCCGAAGTGTACGCACGAGAGCCAAATATTCAGAGCTACGACGGGAGGCGGCGCGGCTTTAGCGAAGGAGATGAACATACCGTTCCTAGGTGAGGTGCCACTCGACCCTAGAATAGGGATGGCATGCGACTACGGGGAGAGTTTCTTCGATCAATTTCCCGACAGTCCAGCATGTAAGGCGCTCAGGAATGTCGTTCGCGGAGTTGCGCACGAGATAGGACTCGATGCGCAACAAGTCTTGCCTGATGACTGAAGAGAAAGGAGATATTAGAATGATAAAAACAGTAAAAATTGGCGTCTATTAGCGCAGAAGATATCAACCCGAGTCTGACTTGTCTCAGACAGTCTATTCGGCAGCTAGTTTCGTGGGAATGTCTTCCAAATCGTCCGCGCTCTCAACATCAATGACCTTGCCCACCTCGGCCGTATTCCTCATCAGCTCCTTCGCGCCCGCATACATCATGCGGCTCTCGGCATTACACGTGTTCGGCAGGTAATATAAGAGGACGTAAGGTACGGACAAGCGACCGTCGGGCTACAGCACGCATTAAATGCTTGTTAGCGGATCTCGTGGCTTGCTATCCGGGGAATTAGGCAGCATAAAACGTTACACGTACCATGGTAAGCGGGTAACTAAGTAGAATATATCGCGGCGAGTTGTCCGGCAGGTCGTCGCCGACTTCGTCGAGGGATTTGTACACTACTTTGTCATCGTCTTGCTTGATCTCGTGCGTCTTCTTATCGATATAGTCTGCCGGATTCGCGACATGTTAGTTGCTGCTTCGGCGACGTCGCTAAGCACCACAGACAAGATGTGCAGACAGACGTACATACAGATAACAGCCTGCGGACCACTTGCCCTGGAAGTCGTCAAGCGGAATTTGCGCAGATGATCCTTCGTCTCTTGCGAGAAGGTGTAGAGTCTTGCCTCGGAGCTCTATTCAGTGGTCAATGAGGTGGGGTTCTCGATATAGATGTCTCGGATAGCAGTATGGACAGCTTTACCATTTTGACAAAGTTTAGTTATACAAGACAATTCCCGTATAGTATCTTTAATAGAGCACTTTACAATTCGATCGATTGGAGCCAACCTACTCGATACATATATAAAGGGTAGCTTAAAGTTCCAAGTAGTCACAAATCCAGATCAGTCGATAATGACCCCGCCCCCACCATGACGAAAAGGCCGTTGCTCAAGGGACATACTAGCTTAGCTAAGCCTTAAAATGTGTCTTGTCATGATAGAGATGGGATAAACATGGAGAAATTCGATGGAAATTTTTACAAAGATGTAGATTTTATTTCTTATATTTATATACGCTAACAAGTACCTACCTAAATAAGCCTTAAACTCTTGAGTAGCTACTGTAGAATCATAGTCTTACATGAGAACTGACTTAACAAAGGTATCAAGACTGAAGTTGATAATTTCGCCAGCCAGCGATAGACTGGCCGGGGAAATAGTGACACAGGTCTGCCGATTTTGGTTATTAGTGACTAGGTCTAAAAAGGTAATGTCTTGTGTCTCATGTAAAATACACGATCTAGATCTGGATTCAAGTTGTGACACATCCTTTACATCACAGACGGCGAGATCAGCCAGTTGTCCAGCAAATGCCCCAAAATGCCGTATCGACATCTTAAGATCGCGATGAATCCTTCAGTGTGACTTGTGAAGGGGATATCTATAATTTAATTTGTTGAAATCTTCGCTGTGTTACCATCGCCTCCCTGCCCCCCGGCCTCCCGGCCTCCCGTCCCTTCCTGTCCATAAAACTCCAAAAACACCTTTAAACCAAATATTCCTGCCCATAATATGTCCAAGTCAAAATCCCAGCGGGTATAATAGTATGTTCCTATCCTATCAAGCCTGACCATCGGCCTCGCCTCCTACACTGCCATCATTCAGAAGTGGAGAAGGAAAGCCACAGATGGAGCGGAATAGGGAGGCTGAGCAATGCTTCCCGTCTCGTCGATATCTCCCACGAGCCACTAATCAAAACATATAGAATGCTTAGGCATAATTCATATCTTTCGTTGATGCGGGTCTTCTCTGGGGATCACCGCCGTAGGGGTGATTAGTTCCGTATGGCGCTGGCCACATGGGCTGCTGATGATACACCCTCAGGACAGGGGGTTCCTTATTCCGGCGCTGCGTCTCAATGCACGCGCGGATGAACAGTGTGAAGTGGATAGCCCTGTATATTTTTCGTCAGCAAAACCCCACAGGAGGGTCTTATTTTTGCAGGCTACGAAAAAACCTACCATAGCAAAGCTGAAAACGCAATCAGTGCCTGCACCGCCACCTGATAGGCCGCGTTGTTCACCTTCTCCCGGTAGTCCTCGGGGCAGAAGAACGCGCTCGTCGACGTGTATCTCCCGTTGGTGTTGACGCCCGTGCTGTTCTGGTAGGCTAGGTCCGGGTTGCCGGGCTCGCGCGCCCAGTCGTTGCACGGCGCAATGCTTCTCTTCACGCTCCTCCACAGCATGCTCGAGTAGAACAGTGCGAGAATCATCAGGAGGAATATGATGAGCTGGGCGCCGACGTGGGCACCGGGGTGGATGCCCCTGCCGGGGGCGCTGCGCCGGCGCACGAACACCGCGAGGAGCTCCGCAACCGTCCACGCGGCCGTCGCAATAGATATGGGGATCGTGAGGATCCCGATGCCCGACCCGTCCTCCCACGTCCACGAAACACTGAGGCCGAGCACGACGGCGCAGCTCACGAGCGACAGGAGCTGGAGGCCGATTTTCGCAAGCTGCCAGGATCGCACGCTTACCGACGATGCGGATCGTCGATAGGGCTCCATCGTGGCGGGTTAGGTAAGATTCTGCCCCAATTCGTCGCGCGCGATGACGATTGCGGTTCCTCGTAATCTTTGTACGTTTTAGGTAGCTAGCTGCTTTAACCGGAATAGGGCCGCCCAACGAAAATAAGATAGTCGTCGTCACGATGCTACAGTATCGATCAAGGAGATCCAGCGAGGGAAAACACACTCATAATGGTAAAGTTAAGAGATCCCGATATATATGGTAAAGACCGGCGAGAAAGGAAAAAATCGGTGGAGAGAGAGAAAGATAGATGATCTCGAACTTCCGGAGAACAGAAGGGCAAACAACACAGAACCTCGACCCATTAAGTTTCCTTTCGGTCCGCGCCGAGAAATCGGCCAGGCGTCTAGGAGCCAATGCCTAGCGAATTTGCTTCTGGAAATGACCTCTGCCAAACCTGCCAAGGGCTTGGGTGGGATGCTGACCTTTAGATCTTGTAGCTAAATTGCGTGCCCGGGATACGTCTCCCTACAACAACTCGTACGCAGGCCCTCTATCTCATTCGTAGCCTCGCCCCGAACTACCTGCCTATGTATTGTACACCTCCCGAAGCTCATGAGAAGCTTGCTTGCTTACCTGCATCGAACGAATATTTCTCGCCGGTAAGAGTCGGTGGACTGACTAAGTCCTCCTCAACATTTTTGCGTCTCTATGTTCTCATTGCAGACAGACAGACGAGTCACAAAGAATATCTAGGAACAGATACTTCCTGCAGAAGCATGAGTTAGGTATCTACCTCATAATGACGACCTACCTACGAAAAGACCAGGTAGGCAAAGAAAAGAAAAAGAAGGGAAAAAGCAAAGCCGGGGCGTCGCGGCACAAAAAAACGCCCAGCAAGGCAAAGAAAAGGCCAAGAGCAGCCGTCCCCAATTTCAGCCCTCTTGGTATGCAATCTTGCGGGCGCGGGCTTCACGCGCCAAGAAAAGCCAAAGCGGCACAAACAGTTCAAATCCTCAATGCCACGACTCGCGGCCTTGCCCACTAACTTAGTGGCCAACGACGCCAAGAGCCGAAGCGAAAGAGAGGTGTATGTACGACCTCCTAAAACCTTCGCTTTTCTGCCAAGTCGTTGGGAGGGTTGCTCTCGGGCATTGCACCAACTGCGTGATACGAGGGGGGTAATAGGAGTTAAGAAGGTTAAGTAGGTGTCAAGTATAATTGGCATGTGCGGCGCGGCATCATATATATCCCTAATCCCGATTCGAGCACGTCAATTAATGGTTTACAAGTCAAACTCAATTCGGGTCATGAAGCTCATCATATTCATATGCCTCGCGGCTGCCCAGTCTACTGGGTATATGGTAGCTTATCATCTAAGAACAAGTCCCTTGGGGAGGATATCCATTCCACCTCCTCCTCGTGTACCTAATTGAGAAATCAATACAATGAGAAATCAACGCAAGAGCATTAACAAGCCCAAGTACCTGATAAGCTAACAACTTTTCGCCGAGTAGCAACAGCTTGTCTGTCTGTCCAGTGAACCCGGTTTCACACATCAACCCCAAACTCATCTTCCTCGGCATTAGGGTTAGTAGCCGATGGAGCAGGACGGTCATTAAGAACGTTGTCCTTCCAATTCTCCATCAGCATCTGGGGTAGGAATAGGTCAAACGAGACGCGAAGATCCTTGAGCTGGTGGATGAAGCGAATGCCGACGCTCAGCTCGCATACGACGGCCTTGATCTTCATTCCCTTCTCGAACTTGGCAAGGAGCTCGTCCTCGATTAGGTATTCCTCTACTTCTGCATCACTTGCGTCCATCTCATCTGGTCGAGGTGCATTGGAGTAACCGAAGTCGATGACAGAAGGCTTCAACTTGAGGATGCCAGCTGGTTTGGCCTTGCCGCCATATCCGTTCTTCTCGAGTTCCTTCTCTACAGCCAAAATGTGCTGCTTATGAGGTCGTACTACGTCGACTACCTTGTAAGTCTCCTCCTTCTCTTTCGTGACGTAGATGGTCGTCGGGTCTTCCTCGTTGACGAACTTCTTCCTGGTCTCCTCACTTAGCAGCGGTGAGAACATGATCGTCAAGCGAAGCATGACTAGCTTCTCGAAGTTCTCATTCACATCAATCTTGTCTATCTCGCGGTCGTGGAAAAGCGAGCTGCTGGCGAGGTTGAATTTGCCGGGTAGGTCGCGATGCAGCTCATACACAGAGCGTAACTTGAGGGGGCCAAGGTCGCAGAGGTTTCTGGCCGCCATGATATCGCTGGTGTACTCGGGGCACACATCATGCATCAGGACGTAGTTAAGAAAGTTCTTAACCAGGTCGGCGGCTTTGCGGATCAAGATCTCGTCGTACATGTAAATGCCTGGGATAGTTCGGGACCTAGCACCAGTTAGTCTGTAAATGACGGATTTGGTCTTACCAGTGTCCAACTTACAGAAAAGCCTTGGTGATGCCCTCGAAGTCAACGACCCAATACTCTTCCTCCAAGGGATCATAGAAGCGCTTTCCGCTACCCCCAACAAAATCCGTCGCGGTCATCTTGCGGATCTCGTCCGCGTCTGCTTCCTCCAGAGCATCACGATCACTGGCAAACCCCGTGAATTGGCGCTGAGATGTATCAATGCCACCAAGCCACATATACTTGTTGAACATAGTGGTATGCTCATTATCCCAACGGCGGCTGGCTCGGTAGCGTTGGATGCATTCCTCAATGCGGCTGTGCTGGTTAGCTGCGTGTTCAAATCTTGCATGATTGTCAGGGGTATTATTGGGCCATACTCTTCGAATGGGCGCGAGCTGTGTCGATGTTAGCAAAGCAATTTCAAGTCAAAACACAAGCACTCACGAATTATAAAGCTCGCCCTTCTCTTGAGCTGCTTCTGCAGGGGTCATAGGAGCGTCGGCGAAGTACTCTGGTTTAATGGTTAGATAGGAATTCGCCGTGCAGGGCTATGCGTGGGACATACCTTCAAAGCCGGTGACACCCTTGCGTGCTGCAGCACCCTTTCGCTTAGTCTTCTTCCTCTTTTTCTCCTTTGCTTGAGGCTCGGTTTGCGACTGAGTTCCATCCTCAACAGCCTTGTCGTCGCCAGAAGTACCGATGTCATTGCTGTCACCGCTCAACTGGATAGGCTTAGACTTAGGTGAAGTGATGTCGCCATCTGATCCATCGGCAGTTCCTTTCTCATGGTGTGTGTCACTGTGCTGACCGCTAGTCAATCCGTCCTTAGTCGGGTCCATACCAACAGGGTCAGGCTTCGGGAACGCGTCTTCCTTCATCATTGGCTCTTCAACCGACTTGATAGGCGAACCTTTAGGCAGATCAGCCATGGTGGGCTCTAGCGAGGTAGTGACCTATCGCGTCTATTTCTCCATGCACGTTAGTACGTGTAGAGTCGGGATCTTGGAATGTGAAGGATACAGTGGGCAGTGAGATGAGGCTGAGGTAGGTGCAGGGAGTGCAAAAGGTAAGCTGAGCTGTGAGCTGGAAGACTAACGTAACCAAATGGGATGGATGGCGCGTGCCTTGTAGCAAGGTAGGTAGGCAATAAAATGCAAGCCTCGTAAGTAAGGAATAACCCGGGCAACAGATTAAAAACTAGGTACCTGAGAGAAGGAACGAGATATTGTTAGTGGCCGATACGTACAAGCTTGAGATACCACTTTCACCAAACGTTGATGAAGTTTGACAGCTTCAGCTTTCAGATGCCACATGCATCAATGAGCAATATGGTAAGGCTGAAATTCTTATTGGCATCCCACTCAGCAAACAAGATAATACCTAGGTAGGTAGAAGTTCCTTGTTGGTACGCAGTGACGCGACTGCCATTGCCTGGATACCAGGTGATTGCTCTGGTTGTCCTGCAAATGTAGTACGTATCTCGTCTTGTACCCAAGTTACTCGTCAGCAAGGCAAATCAAATGTTCCGAGAAGCAAACTAGCATCCTTCACAACGACAACGCCAGACAGGCACTATTTGCAGCATGGTTAACTATCATATAGCAGATATGAAAAAAGACTTGGTCAAGTGTCCGAGTGACGCCATCAGAAATACCTGGCATAAAGAGCGTATTACACAAGTTGAATACTGGCACGACCAGCGCGTCCTCCGGTAAGTAATCCTCCAACGGCATATCACAGCTGGCCATCTTGGAGCCGAAAGTAAACGAGTGATCTCTATCGTGCAGATTTTCTGCAGGAGTCCGTCTCACACCTTCTGCATATGAATTCAAAAAGGGGCTAGTCAATATCAGGTTTCATGACAGGTCTATTTGATGGATTTTTTTTAAGGATGGAATCTGATTAATCCTTTACGGTGTACAGCGTCTACACTGCCCTGCTGGCATCAGAATCTTTCTGATATGAAGAGATCTCAATGGAATGGCCGAAGACGGGGGTGCACAAGCGAATACGCGGGTGATCTTCTGACTGCGGCAACCTGAGATGTCGTTAGATGTTGTCCTGCCGCAGATCGAAAAGGGGACCCTATCTCCTGTCCCTGAATGAGTCAAATGATGCGGCAAATGGGCGCCTCAAGGCAGATTGGGAGCTTACCTTGGTAGAAGCTAGATCAATTCCACTGCCAGGTGCCACTCTGCACTATACGTAACGTGTGGCTGTGCTAACAAAAATTCGCTGATAGAGCGATAGCTGCATATTCCCTGCATATATGTACTTACCTACTAGAGCTAGCCTTACGTGATTCCGCCACAGCAATAGCGAGGGGCTACGAGGGGCAAAATGCCGTGCCATCCGTATAGGGCAGAGCTGATTTATTAGTGTTGTTACTGGCTGCAGCTGCTGGGTTTAGCGCATCGCCTTAAGTGCGTGCGCCGCTCGGAATCTTCGTCGCAACTGGCTGCGGTTGGATGAGGCTTGCGCAACTATGCAGCTTCTTAGCCTTTTGGCAGTGGGCCCGTAGGCCAGCTCCAGGGCGTTACGCTGCTACCTTAGGTACATAATGTACGACACACTTCAGGGCAATGTAGGGGCCGTGTATGTACACCTTACGCCAATTAAGGTACAGCAAATACACAGCTGACTCGGATGGTCGCCGCCCAGGGCATGAATCTGACGCGGGCCCTGTCTTGTCGAAACTCAACTTCCATCGGACCCTTGACCCTTGGAGAAACCTTAGGCACTTCCAATTCTGGCATTTGCATGTCTGATCCTATCCTTAGCAACTCCTTTATGTCGTTTGTCCCACCTCGACGATATTAACCTTCCTACTCTCTCTCATCCCTTTGCGAAACTTCCATCCCATAAATCAGCTTTTTCACAAATCATTCGGACGTGGACCTTATGCGACCATGTATCATAAGCCTGATTGTGCTTGATCAATAAACAATCTCCAATCTCATTCTTCTCCACTGGGGTTTCTCAAAACGGCATTGTTGATTATCACGCTATCCTCCAGTTAAACACACCCACTTTCTGCTTTTGTCCTTTGCCGCCAACAATAAATTCCAGGTTTGCCGCAGAATCTGTCTCACCCTGGGGCATCTATGCGGAGCAACAGGACAAAACCATTAACCACTCCTCTTGCCACGGCTACATCATTATTTCAGAATGATGCTAGCTCCTCGGGACACTGGCAAGATTGCCGCAAGTAAAGAAGTGCCCAAGCCAGAAGACTTGAAAAATTATAATTACGCTGTTGCCGGACAGTAGGTTTTCTTTTTTTAGGTAACCAGCTCAGCCTTATGGTACCGATCTAATCGAGTTTACAGCGCTGGAACCATGTGCGACGCAGACGGTGAACTGTTTATCAAACCGTGTACCAAGTCTGAGGTTGATTTCTACGAGTCCGCACATCTGGCCCACCCCGACTTTGCGGAACTTATGCCCCTATACATAGGCACTCTGTCCTTGAACGAATCCACCAACCCGGCTGCGATACATGCGCAAATACCAGGCCTCGTCGAACATGCAGATATCCCTTTCAATATAAAAGAGGAAATTCAGTCACACCTACACCTCGACAACCGCCCGCCCGTAGTCGAAGCGCCTATCGAAAAGGAAATTCTGTCTGATAATGTCAAATGGATTCCCAACAAGACCAGAAAGATTACGACGGACCGAGCCGTGGTTTTAGAGAATGCTTCCTTCGGTTACAAGAAGCCAAATATTATGGATGCGAAGTTGGGCATTCGACTTTGGGCTGACGATGCGCCCGCCGAGAAGAAGGAACGATTCGACAAGATCTCCAAAGAGACAACTCATAAAAAATATGGTTTCCGTATTGCGGGAATGAGAGTATACAAGGGCTCCGAAGATGAATCAGAACTAGACGATGAAGGATTTAGAATATACGATAAGGACTGGGGAAGATTAACGGTGAACGAGGGCAATATGGTTGAATCGTTCAACAAATTTATATTCAACGAAGCGGCTGGCATCGACACGGAACTCGGCAAGACCCTGGCCGGTTTATTCGCACAGGATCTCCGAAGGGTACAAGAAGTACTCGAGAAGGAAGAAAGTCGGATGTACTCTGCTAGCCTGCTATTCGTTTTCGAGGGCGATGGAGAGGCACTTAGAGCGGCTATCGAGGAGGCAAAAGCTGGCGCTTTCGAGCCAGAACACAGGCGAGGCTCAACACGAGCACCTGCCGCTAACCATAGGGTGGATAGCGGCATTGGTTTAGAAGAAGACGAGCTTTGCGATTCCGGGTCAGCGAGAGACTTTGGCGACTCGGACGACGATTCGGACGAGGAATCAAGTTTTCCACGAATTTACACTCTGAAGCTGATCGACTTTGCGCATGCAGCATGGAAACCTGGCCAAGGACCCGACGAAAATGTACTGCTTGGCGTTAGAAGTCTTTTGAAGCTCTTCGAGGATATGTCAGAGTAAAGCAGGCCACTCAAAAATATGGAACGGGGAGAAGAGGCGACGGAAAGATTACGCATGAGACTCATACTACTATCTCAGGCCACATCGAGCATGGATATAGTTTACGAAATGCATAGGACGGATAGAAAAAGTTCCTATAAAGGTCTCAGGGGGGAGATGACTGGAGTTTTGCCTCAAGATACCCATTACACTTGCTCCAGCATTATGTTCCATAGAAAACCAGTCCCCAATGGACTTATGTTTATGATTACGATGAGATACATTTTACTATTACGCCTCAGCTTTAAATATGTGACTGTACGACAAGTAAATCAATGAAAAGACAACCTATTGTCTAGACTTTTCAACCTCCGATACACTATATATGACACCCCTTTTCCTCAGTCAAAACAGATTTAATGCTTTAGGCAAGTCGAGATTACCCCACGCTTCCATTAGGTACCTGCATGGCCCCGCCATAGAACCTTAGCTGCAGGGAAGCCTTGGCCCACTTTTTGCATCACAGCTAGCATTTCGAGTGCATTTCGATAGCTTAGAGCTTTGAACTTTTTGACGAAACCCACCCATTCCAGTTCGCGATCATTTTCTTTTTCACTCTCAACTATCCAAATATGGCTGCCATACCTGGACTCGGAGAGCTTCCACCGCCTGTTAGTAACGGTATCTGTCTCCTACGATTAACGGACTAACTTACGATAGGTCGATCCGACCGCAACAACTTCCTCAGCCGCCGCTCCGACTACGATTGAGATTCTTGAGCCCTTTTGGGAATATCGTTTCGAGGTCCCCCACGCGTCGACTCTAGACATTAAACTGACCTCGGGTCTTGCTGAGAAGGATGGAACCGAGCTCGCCCCGAATACGCCCTATACTTTCACAGCCACCAAGTCTAAAATAAATACATGGCATGGATGTACACTCGAGATATCTTCTTCTGGCACTTATGACGCCTACGTTTCGGAACCAACGGCAGACGACACGCCCATGGTGAGCTATCTGAACCTACACTTCAAGCTCGAAGCATTTCGCGCAATTGCCCAAAGAACGGGACAGATGGGGCCGCGAGTGCTAGTTGTGGGACCGCCCAACGCTGGCAAAACAAGCTTGGTGAAGATGCTTACGGGATGGTCTACGCGCATGGGTCACCAGCCGCTCGTGGTAAATACAGACTGCCGTGAGGGCATGCTCGCTATGCCAGGATCACTAAGCGCGGCTGTGTTCCCAAGCATTATTAACATCACAACAGAATGGGGCAGCACGCCGAGCAGCGGGCCAAGCGCGGTTCCGGTCAAGCTACCCCTTGCATATTGCTACGGCCTAGAAACTCCAGAGAAAAACACGAAGCTTTTCAAGATGTTGCTGAGTCGGCTGGCTGTGACGGTAACCTCGCGATTAGCCGAGGACCCAGATGTAAAGACATCGGGACTAATAATCGATACGGGTGGTGTTAGTGTTTCCAAAGGCAGTTACGATCTTATAGCACACGTAGTTTCGGAGTTCTCTGTTAACATTGTGCTTGTGATTGGTTCGGAGCGGATGGGCAATGAAATGCAGAAGAAGTTCGCGGGCCAGAAAACTAGTCTGGACGAAGCAATAACTGTGGTCGCTTTAGACAAGTCTGGTGGTGTCGTGGAAAGAGACTCGGGATTCCTGCAGCACGTTCGCGAGGCGGCTATTAAGGAATACTTTTTTGGGACTACGAACACGACGTTGAGTCCCTTCACGCAACAAGTTGACTTTTCAGCCCTTTCGCTCTGGAGAATAAACGAAGGTTTGAGCCATCCCTAATTGTTGTTTGCTGGGCCAGTAATATTGATGGAATTATAGCATCACCTTCAGCCGGACTCGAGGACGACATTTACAGCGATGCTATGCTCGAAAAGACTGAGCCTTCTCTCATGCTACAAAACTGCGTCCTAGCAGTTGTGTACGCATCGATTTACGACTCGGCAGACACAATCCGCGATTCGAATATCATGGGCTACGTGTATGTAGCGGACGTCGACGAGAAGCGAAAAAAGCTTAAGATCCTCGCCCCAGTCAGCGCTCGCTTGGGCGACAGGCCTCTCATCTGGGGAAGCTGGCCAGAGCCGATGGTTAGCTTGCTCGGCTGAACCATGAGGCAAGCTAATCACTACGCTTCCTTTACGAGGCTTGTGTTTTGGTACACGATACGAACTAGCCCGAGTATCAACTGAACTCTCGGCGACAGTCCCGGTCACAGTTCACCTTCGGCTTGGAGTGACCTAGTTTTACGGAAGCTCTTGGACAAATTTCGACATGCTACTAGATGGAGAAATTAATAATACTGTAGACAGATGCAGTGTTTTCGTGGCCAAGGCGAGTAATTCATTGAGATACCCAACATTATGGAAAAAAAGAAGATGGAGCTTATCACAGAAGACTCGCATTAGGATTCAAGCATTAGCAGGCCCTTAATTTAGGGCACATTCAGGACATCAACGAAGGAGCTTCCAAGGGACACGAAGGCAAAGACATACGGCGACTAAATTAGTATCTACCACAGTACGATCATTAGGACCTGAGCTATACGTGCCTAAGCCACTCCGGGCACGCTCGCGACCACTTCATAACTTCATAAGTCTCTACTGACTAGATCGGTGTATGCTAGGACTACGCTAGAGCTCTCTGAATTTGTGGATAGCGCAATAATCTGATCTCGGGCTTAATGGACTTACTTTTAATGGTATCGAGAAACACCGCGTTTTCAACCCTCTTCGACTACTACTGCTCAGCCAAGAGGATGTTGTATCGTCTGACACCCAGGCGAAAGATGGGTCAACTGCAAATCATACAGATGTTTCCCATTTTGCTCCTGGTTCGTCTACTGGTACGCAGTCTGGGCTCAGAAATGCTCGTCCATCATCGTCGGCTTCCAAGAGTTTCCGTAGCCGTGCCCAGCAGATCAGCTGAGGATGTTTCCAGGATAGATGGTATGACTTACTCTGGCAGTCACAATGATAGTCAATGGCATTTCAAATCTCCGTGTTCAAATGAAGGCAAAGACTGTCTTTGTTATTGACATGTGGCAACTGAAGCTGAGTTGGTGCTAGGAAGCCAAGCTACACGGATCGTGACGTCCTATGATATTCGCTACCAACGATCCAAAGATCTTACGTCCAGTTTTAAGATATGTAAATGCTGACAAGAGCTTGTCTCGGCGTCAGATCAACCACCGAATTACCATGACCTGAACAGTTGTCACCGTTCGAACCATGGTAGAAAGACTAACATGACATCTAGAAGCTACGACTGAAGATATTCCTGGTGAGGCTCTTTTTAACCGCGATTAGCCCTTATTTCTATACGGCCACGAGGCGAGGTAACACTGTCAATCACCCTAATTCGGGGACAAATATATTACAGGTTCCATTCTTGTGGTATCTGGCCTGTGACAATCCAACGATCTCCAAATTCTCGGCCGGGTTATGCCCTTTCACTTGATGAATAGGGGAAAGGAAAACCGAATTGCGCACAGAAGCTTCTGCACACTGCATTGCAAATCGTGAAACCGAGCGTTACAGGGCATACGACATATATGAGGGTAAATGGAGATTTACGATGAGAATGGCCGCCAACCATGTGGACTATCTCTTGGCCACATAATCCCAGAAGGACCCTCGCCAGAGTCGACAAGCTAGAGGAAGAGCGTGGCTGAGCGGGCCGCACTGCATCGCTTGGGCAGCATTGTTCGAGTTCGTGGTGTCACTATCTCGGCGGAACTTCTGGATTGTGCGGAATCACACCGGCAGTCTCCATAGAAATCCGGTCATATGAAAGCCAAGTTCTGACTAGCATTGCTATCCATGTCGTCGGCCGAGCCCCCGTAGTTAGACAGTCAAGGTTGGCTGACGAAAGTAGCAATGGGAATCCGAGTACCGGATCGATCAGGATTTTTCTTCAAAATCCACGGTGGTGTGTGTATGTGCGTGCCGCTCTTGGTTAACGGCTATCCATGACGAAGTCTCCGCTTAGTTCCAAGGCCGAGACGGAGAATAACATAATCTAGCATAGAGGCAAAGCTTGCAGGCATAACGCCCCAGCTAGTATGTCTCGGCTGATTGGTTCTCTGGTCCCATATCTGCAAGTAACAAAAGCGCCTCCGACCCTATTGGGTTTTGTACACTACCCTTCTTGTACTTGGATTACCAGGTTGGGGTATTGATTATTAACAAGGTCCATTCCCGTCTTTAAATGCAACCTTAGGGTTGTAATTGTGACTATCTTGACTTTCTTGCAGTAGTCTTTTCTCCTGGGAGTTCCTTTGAGAGTAGCCCAGGGGTAGCAACTACACAGACTGGTAACCTACATGAGTAGTGTACGACTTGAGCACGGCATAGCAGGATACCGACAGGTCGAGAGTAAAAGGGCATCCATCTAGGCTGCGGGATACCGAACACAGCACACGCGCTGGTTTGAATCTAGTAGCATACAACCCCGACAGAAGCTTCCGAGTCACATCATGAATAGCTCAAGTGATCTCCGCACTCGGGACTTAGCGATACGACACGATTAATTGACTTTCAGGGCGATGACACCCTACCAAGCTCTTAGCTTTTCGGTCCCTCCCCCCTCCGGCCACGCCCAATATAATTATTCTCAAGGTGCAATATATGTGCTGCAAGGGGTCCTTTCAATCCACCGGCGAAGATGTTATTATAATTGAGTCTCTATTAATTCGTCGTCTGAGGTTTGAGATTCGTGTAGATCCTCCACCGTGGGCCCGGGAAGAGTTCGAAGTTGAGACGAGATGGCATTTAGTTGATCAATGGGGAATGGGGGAATCCTGGATCCTACCCCGGCTCGAAGAAAAAAAAAAACCCTTACCCCTGTCCGTCTGTACCGGAAATCTGTTGCGCTCCCTAATAAAATGTCCCGTCTCTTTCCCCACCTTTCTTCCTCCGCATTGCAACGCCATCTCCCGTGTGTCACCAGCCTGGATTTCTTACTCCAACCTCTTCGTCGCTGCTCATTGGACTCGACGTGACAGGCCTCGCTTGCTATGCTCGCTGAACTCATTTCCTCCAAAATTCTTGACCCGTACCCCTGCAGTGGACTAAAAAGTCGTCATTCTCTAAGAGGATCCTAGTACCAAAGGACCATAACAAAAGGGTCCCCATTGATGCAGCAGCCCCCTTGGCCAAATGGCGACTGGCTTGAACTCGACCCTAGTGCGTAGACTCGGCCGGCTAGCCAATTTTTCCGGATTTCATGCAGTACCGGACTAGGGTGATAGTGCAGGGTCCTTCCGGGTAAACCCAACATAGCAAGAGGAGGCAGGGATACTGACGATAGTAGATTGCCCAGTTGAGGGCCGAAAGATACTAGTCAGCTCCGGCGGGGGAGAGGACACTATTCATGATGCCAGCGTCTGGGCGTATGGCGAGGGCTCGTGGCGTTGGCTTAATAGCCACCGTCGTGGTGATTTTTCTACTCGCCTCCTTTCTCCTCACCCGCCAATTGATTCGGACTCAGTTCAGTCAGTATCAGTCGATCGACGAGTTAAAGCATCCAACCATGTGGAAAGGTGTCTTCTCCGCAGGGCTGCTGTCCCTTGGATTAGCTGGGTCGGCTTCGGCTACCCTCCTTTACGTGACCTCTTATGCTGGCACTGTCACGACTCTGAGTCTAACCCTGCCTGACGACAACGACTCGGCTGCCACTACTGCTGCTGCTACCCTTGAGACTATCTCCAACTCGACGGACTGTGGTCCGAATCCGTCGTGGCTCACGCTCGACTACTCCAAAAATCTCCTCTTCTGCTTAGACGAGGGTTTCACCGGCCCCTATGGAGGCGTGACCTCCTTCTACGCCAACGATGACGGTACACTGACCCTTCTGAATAAGCTCGACGTAATTCAAGGGCCCGTCAGTATCGCTGAGTTCGGCGTTGGTGGGCACGGACTCGCTATAGCACACTAGTAAGCCAACATCCTCGTCTCATCTTGCCCTCTCCTTGTCCCCTCTGCACGCGGCGAAGTCTTGCTGTGGTGGTTCGCGGTCCACATCTCTCTTTTCTTGGCGTTCTCGATATCAAATCATGGGCGAGTCACGGGCGGCGGTTCCAGATAACAGAGCTTCCCGTCATCTCTGACCAATCCATCCATCCAGTTCGGGCTCTAGCGTCAGCGTGGTCGGCTTCACTCCCGAGGGAAACCTCACTCTGGTCCTGAACGAGACGTACGCGCTCGACGGCCCGGGGCCCAACCCAGAGCGCCAGGAGGCGCCGCACCCGCACGAGGCGATCCTGGATCCCACGGCCTCGTTCGTCCTCGTGCCAGACCTCGGCGCCGACATCGTGCGCATCTACCAGGCCGACGCAGGCACTCTCGCGCTGACGCCCGTGGCGCCCCTTACCGTGGCGCCCGGGTCTGGGCCGAGACACGGCGCATTTACGGTGACGCCGTCGACGACTTACTTCTATCTGATCTCCGAGCTGGGCAACTCGATCACCGGCTACGAGGTCACTTACAACGACGACAAGACTCTGGGGTTCGACGAGCTATTTGTCATCCCCACGCACGGCGAGGAAACGGCGTTGCCTGCGGGCACGGGCGCTGCGGAGATTCTGGTATCGGTGAGTTGCAGCGTAGATCACACCCCCTCTGACCAGCCAGCCAGCCACAGCCAGCTAGCCCTTCCACATCCACACAAGCTTAAGACGTTTCTTACCACGGTCTGTTTGGTCTGTTAACTAACGCCCACGTGAATCAAAAGCCCGACGGAAAGTATCTGATTGCATCGTCTCGCTGGGAGAACTCGTTCAATATTACCAACTTCGATCCTAACAACAGCACCGAGATCCCTTCGGATCCAATTATTACTGTGAGTTTTAACCTATAGGCTGCTTACTAGACCACCCCTTTTTCTCCTTTTCTTTCTACTTTAAAAACGTGATTTCCTTTGCAAGATCCTCTAAGGAATCTGGACTATAATAGATTCCGTAAACCCCTTAAATTGTCTATTATGTTATGCCATAAATTTCTAACTCAGAAATCGCTTCAGTTCTCGATCGACCGCGCGACCGGCAGCCTCACCAAGGTCCAAGAATTCCCCGCCGGCGGCAGCGGTCCGAGGCACTTCTCGATCAACGCGGACGGCAACCTGTTGGCCGTGGCCCTCCAGGCCGACGGCCGCGTCGTCGTCATCGACCGCAACGTCGAGACGGGCGAGTTGCAGGACTACGTGGCGTACACGAACATCGAGGGCGAGGTCACTGCTGCTATCTTCCGCGAGGACTATCATACCTTCTAGGGTGTTGTTTGCCACGGGCCAGCACCGTAGGTAGGATCTAGACTCCGGACTGGGAATAGTCGCGTAAGGAGCATCGCGTGATCTATAGAGTAGGAGGTAGTTAGGGTACCTAGTTAAGGTTCTATAGTAATCAAACCCCCCATGTAGCTGCTCACGATCTATCAATCCCAACAATATGAATAATACCTAAGCGAAGAGAAGAACACGAAAACCAATTATTTTCGCCTAGTCATCGCTGGGTCATCTGACGATGGCCGCTAATGAAAAAAGAAATAATTTCGTGTTAGTTCTTTCTACGTGCTTCTAAGCTACCCCAACGACTCCAGAGCCTCATTCACGAGCTTGAGGGAGACAGACATGTGCTGGGGGAATTTCCCCTGCGGGGTTCGTTTTGGTAGCGCTACATAGCAATATAGATTTTGACAGGAGCAAATAGAACGGTGCGGGGACAGGTGGATTTTAATATAGACACGTAAGTAAGCGTGCTGGAAAGCATGGTAAGCTAAGATGGGGTGAGCCAGGTGTACGTAGGTCAATATATGAGGTTGCCACCGGCGAGATGATGGTATGGTGTGACAAAAATAGAACCCCTCCCTCCTTTCAACCACACAACACACAGTCTTTCCAGGGTTCAAGATTGGTCGAAGCTGGAAAGCCGATTCCAGGAATGATTGCGGAGAGTGGTTACCGTAAGAAGTACCTAGAGATCGTATTTGGAAAAGACACTAATATGGTGGAAAAGGGACTAATATGGTGGTCAGGGGCAAAGTGCCCTGCGCAGGGCACGATGTATCGAACAGCCCATCGACGCATTTAGAGTGGCAAGAAGAGACGATGACGGAGATACCTAGCGGCAAGGTCTCGCGGAGCATAACAACGGGAGATCGACAGGAATGGGAAAGGTCTGCCAGGCAACGTACAGTACAGGGTGACTAGGTTGGTGAGATCCACGTCGCCGTTGCATAGCATACGCCATACCCCAAGTTCATTTCATTGTGCAGAAAGGCACGGGCAAGCCAGCCAGGCCAGCTGAACCTGGAAAACTCGGAACCGTCTAAGACATTAATAACTTTGGACGTACGTACACCCTGGATGACCTACAGCCTGGTACGGGCGTCCTGGCTGGCTGGCTGGTGACCTGGTCACATCAGATGGCAGACTGCGGCGGCTCGGTAACAGTACCAGAAAAGCTTGACATGTAGGTCGATAGCGGCCACTACGACGTCGTCAAAATCTGGTAGGGCAGAAAAGAGACAGGTCGCACAAAGGCAAGGAAGAGAAGAGAAAAAAGGGCAGCGGTAGTGCTCGAAATGGGGTTACGGGATACCGGATCGGGACGGACGAGACCCCAAAACGAGAGCAAAACGGCTCACTTGGCGAAAAGGACCCTGCCGCTGGGCTGGACCTTGGGGATACCATCTGGTAGTATCCTTAGTCGCTGCTTCTAAGACACGACGAGACGAAAAAGAGAAAATTGTTGAATGCTGTAATACTATACCGACGTTGCATTCGTTTAGTAGTCTCCGTCCCTTCAGCAGGCGCACGGTCGTTCTTCGTGAAATTCCTTGCACGTCTTCTTTGCAGGCGTACGTGCGTACATAACCTAGCATACATACGTCTCGGCTGGGGGGCCGGGGGCGGCAGCTATCGCGATCGTTCGAGGTACTAATTGCGAGAGCAAGGAAGAAAAAAAGCTCGAGGTCCCGGTTCCTCGAACGCTGGTTGGTCGACCCGAGAGAATCGCGGTCGTGGTACATAGCCTCATAGGTAGAACCAGCTCAGGAGAGGAGGGTCCCCTTGTCCAGACCCTAAACTCTAATAGATACCACACTTCCAAGCGAGTTGTGCGCCCATGTCATGTCAGGTAGTTTTACATGACAGTTACAGGATAGCATCTCTCTCTTTCGCTCGTGCAGCATGCGGGGTCTGGGGGAGGGCAGTCAAAGCCGGGCGAGCATGGGGCTAGCGAAGAAGTCTGAGCGGCTGGCCTTGAACAGACATCATGCACAGGAGATCCTATCGGGTGGATCTTGGAAAAGCCTTGTTGGCCTTGTGTGAAATCTGCGGCGTCCCCGCCCGAACGACGCCATGGAAAATAACGATCGTAGAAATCGTCATTTAACTCCCTCCCGTCTCGGTACCTGGGCCGAGAACGTATGAGCTTCGCTCAGTGCCTGGCGAACTTACATCCCTACATCCTAGGAAATTATAATGCCTCTCGGCTACGGAACAACTCCGACCGGCTGGGGCTAGTTTAGTTAAATTCACGATGATGGGGAGTATCGAAAGGACGGTTAGTTATGGTAAGATATTGGACCGGCTCGTAATACCTCCGCTATAGGTTGACGATGCTGGGAGTGCAACGGAGCCTCCACTCGCACTAGATTAGCGTTGATCTTGGCATTATATCTCTGGAGGTTGGGTTGATATGAGAGAAGTATCAGAAAGTGAGGAGATTCTGCGATGCTAGGAGTGCTATGCTACCGTACTAGTAGTCGGTGTCAGTCAGCGGGCCGGGGCCAAGGTAGCAAAAGCGGAGCCTCTAAAAAGAGATGGTCTCTTGCTTAATTTGTTTAAACGCTGAAGCTGCCTTGCTCGTCCCGGTCTAGGCTCGTGACTAGAAATTCTAAGCTCTAAATAAGTCTGACGATATCTGGTTGATATATGGTTGAGCTTTGCGGGTGCGATATTCTGATACAACCCCATATGATCTACTGGAGACCAACAATTAGGAGATAGCCGGGCGTTACTCTGATCAGGTTCAAGGTTTAGCTGGCATTAATTACATTGCGACGAAGTGGTGCGACTTGCTACGCATGAGAGAGGATTGCCTGCAGTTGTTCCCTCACTAATACCACGAGACCCTAGGGTATCATCTGACAGGAGGGAAGATGACAAAGTGCCGGTGAAAGTAGAACGGGGATTGGTCGAAGGTTCGAAGCCGGACTAAATAATATACCATCCAAGGCTAAGTTAGCAATCTTAATTTTATCAAGTTCCCCCCATACCCATCCCCATTGCCCCATTGCCCCATTGCCCCATTCCCAGCTTAGCGGGAGAAGCCGTGCTGTGTTTGAGAAATTCGTTCCCCCGCAGAAATGATCTACGGCACGAGTTTGGACGATGCTAAACCCAGTCCGAGCTTACCAGCGGAGACTAAGTGTAAGGATATGGCGTAAGGATTTATATATCCTTCCAGGAATATGGGCGACCGGTGTGCACGTAGCGCAAGGTTGCCACGTTTTCACCACCTTCATCACAATCACTCTGTATTCGGCCCGTTGGGATGCTATGGTTATGCCAGTTATGCAAGTCACTGCCAAAATGCCAACAGCCGAAGAAGCTTTCGCCTATCAGTTCCTCCCGCGCACCCAAGCCTTGGTGACGGCAGAACTATACCTAGGTGGATAGGACAGAACACTCCGCAGTATAGAGACTTAACGATAGCTGATAAAGTTTCAGTTTGATCAAATTTGCTTTTTGCGCCTGGGGGAAAAAAACCGGGCTAGATCGTCACGTTCGCCGTAGTAATCCGCAGACTGCCTGAACGGTGCGATCCACAGTTTAGATGAACCCGATGAATCCGTGCCGTGTAAACCCCAAAGGGGCAATCTTGGGGACGTCTTCTGCTCGGTCAGCCTCGCAGGTCTCTAAGCATCCTTCGTCCTTGTAAGAGGGGTTGAAGTAAGGCTTTGTCCGGTAGCGAGATGCGATCGTCTCGTTCGTCCTACGCTAGCGGGACGACAACGAAGGGGCTACTCGGTACCCAAGTAGGGGTCGGGGGTCCGTAAAGAGAAGACAAGACACTGGTCTTCCAGAAAGGAAGGTCAAGCAGCTCCGCGAATACAGATAGTCATCCGCTTATATATTGATGTCGCAGAAGAGCTGCGGCAGACGGGTTCTCGTGACTCAAGCGAGTCCATATAAGCAAGTCGGTTCGGCTCGCTAAATGACAACCAAGGCTCGTCCTCTTAGGCTCCGTTATATAGAGGTTGGAGTATTTCACGTGTTTGCAGGCAAAGATATTAAGTGAGCAGGCTGAGAAGCTGTCGGGTCGACCCTGGATATCCAATAACCTGTCACGCATATTACATGAGCAAGGGAGGCGTGGGCCATTTCGGCGGCTGACTGGTTCTTGGAAGTCGTTGGGATTTGTAAGGGAATATAGTATCTAGTAGGCTATAATCTTGAATACCTATTGCCTATTGGGTTGACTGTACAGATTGCATGTGATGTGTGTGTTGTGTATCGTTCCCTTTAGGGATATATTCGAGTGAACCACTTGAAGGATGTGGAGATATCAGGTTTTGGTTTTTTCTTGCCTTTCAAGGATTCGGTCGAATAAATGCTATGATCGACCATGAACATGTGGCCAGAAGACGAAAGACCAATAAAAACTAAAGTGCGTATTAATGATCTAACATATGGCATGCCGATGATGGAGCTATTGTATCGCATTGTATCGTGACGACGCCATGGACAAAAAGAAGCATGAACCATCTCATAACATCAGACGAAAAATCGTAGCAAAACCGTCCAAGCTTCAGAGATATCTCGCATCCATGCCCCATGTGCCGCATCTAGTCCGAAGATGGGGTCAGGCAGGGGTGTCCTGGTACCTAATAACATACCTTGCAACGCCCTATCCGAGATGTACTGTACCTCCGCAGTGGGCTACGGGCTGTGGGTTATAGCTGTGGGTTATAACTGTGGCCCATATGCCCATATGCACGGCACTCCAAATCAGCTGGAGGGTCTTGTCTGTACTATGCTGACTTTAGGTAATTGCATCTCTGTGCGCATGAATCGACCTGCCTTAAGGTATCTGTAGGAAATTAACAGCAGGTGAAAGCTGTCAAATGCCGACATGACATGAACTTGTCTCTTTTAAGGCAGGCACCAGACATGCTACATTAGGTACACTTACTTCTGGGTAGATTTCTAAAAATGCAGGTGTAAGAGATGTTAGCGTTGGCGTTGGCGTTGGCATTGACATTGACATTGGAGGGGGCGGTTTCCCGCTTCCAGCCCTCTTGTTTAGGGCTAGCAGTGCTAAGAGTTTAATCGGAATCCTCTTGCCCAGAGCTTATTAGGTGGTAGAATAGGTACCTGCCTCGCCCATGTTACCACCTGTACAGGTATTAGACATCACTACGTGTCGTTACCAGCCAATACTAACCGAACCCACTTTCATGATTCCATTTGCCTTTCCCCTGCTGGAACAGACTCAGAAAATGTTCGCGTTCCATCGTCAATTGCTATCTAGGATCCTACCTTAACTACGGAAATTTTCATATTCCCTTTCATCCGAGCCCTTGTCCGCACCCACAGGACCCCAGATCCCATCTCCAAACTGCATCCTACGTACTTTGTACCAATCACTTTGATTTATTTTTTGCCCATCTACGTACGTTGCGAGGAGTCCATGTCTTCAACCTGAAGCCGGGCATGGTATATACTGATCACTCGTCAGCATCGTCATCGCGAGTATCATTATATCATGACTGGGGTTACCCGTTACCCTTCGCCCCCTCCACCAGGGCCTCTGAGAGCAGTGAGAGGCGTTATACCCTGATTTGTTATGATATAATGCATGCGGACTTAGTGTGGTTAATATCCTAGGGGCCTCGAATTTCAGCGCGCGGCAGCTGATCCCAACTTGAAGGGTTCTCCCGTATTCGCAAGTTGTCCCATGTGTTTTAAACCCGTCCACGGCCCCGGCTTAGCCAATGCGCTGGGCTGATCTGTACGAGGTTCGTGGGCTCTTGGTAGTTCCAGGAGCGGGGATTCGAGAATCTGCTTATTTCCAGTACCATCTGGCCCCGTTCATTATGAGCGCTTGGGTTGGCGTCAAGTATCATCAGCGGTAGCGGTAGAAAAGCTCTATCCTCTTTTTAGAACTCTACTCTACGCGTAGCTATACATACGTAGGGCATAGCGTGAACATGCGACGCATGACGCCTAGTGTCAGGGCTCGCCTCGCTCAAGCATACGCATACCTGGTTCTTCGAGTTGATGCCAACCGTATCACCATAAACTTGGAGTAGGCCGTTCGCGCGGAAGGTGAAAGTTCCCTAATGACTGGACTGGCCGCTAGTCGTCTGAACCGTCAAAATGTGTGGTACAGTATTGTACCGCGAGCTTCCAGAAGATGGGCGCCAATCAAGGCGAGGGTGACAGACAGACAGAACAGGGGTGGTCTTCGATCCCTTGCCCTGCTGCTACGTACTGTACCATACCTATACCAAGGACCATTATTCTAATGGCTGTATTTAAGTACCTTTTTTTGACGACACCGCGCCTAAACCGCGATGGGAAGCAATTTTCTGGGGTTGCTGGCTGGCTGGCTGGCCTACCTACACTGGACCCTCCTCTCCCTCTAGGCGAGCTGGGATTATTTACTAGGGGCTCAACGGTTTCTGCGCCGCTTCTGCAGGTTAGGTTACCATGTGGAGGGCAGACACCACCGTCAAATCCTCCATCTTTCCTACGGTTTCCCGTCTTTAATACATGATAAGCTCGCCGCCCGTGCCTTGCAGACCGGATACTATCTCTTCGTCATTTCTGTCCGAATCTCGTCCCTGCGAGGCGTTCCTGGGTAAATACTTCCTCGCCGAAGTCGTATACTTGTCTTGGTCCTGGTTACACGGCTTCATACAGCATACAGAACAGTAGCATATCGTCATCTGCATCTGACACAGCATAAGCGAGGCTGTTGTTGTCTTGACCGAAGTGGGTGTCGGTGACCCAAGTTGGCTTGGAAGATGTCGCCGTCGTCGACGGGGGACTCGCCTCTCTCCGCCGGGGCTGCAAGTAATTCGGGTCGGCCATTTCCTCTGCCGTCGAGGGAGAACTTCTCAATCGAGGTCCCTTCGCCGCAACTCCACCCGGCCACCAACGGCTCATCGCTGAAGTCTCCGACGGCAATCAAGGCTCAGCGCACCGCAAGTTTCAGCCGGGAGGGAATATTGGGCTCGGCGCAAAAGGCACGTAATCTTTCTCAGACGTCCGAAATCCGCGTGGAACCAAACACCAATGGCATGGCGAAGGCACCGAGCGATGAAGGGGGGAACCCCTTGAAGAGGCGGAACACGGACGCAACAGTGGATTACCCCCGGAGACGAGCCACAATCGCGGTAGGTTGGGAGGCAATGTAGGCCGTCTGAGTTGAGCTTGTAGTTGACGAATATGCAGTGCGAAGTATGCCGGTCCCGGAAATCGAGGTGTGACGGCACTAAACCGAAGTGCAAGCTGTGCACGGAACTGGGCGCAGAGTGCATATATCGAGAGCCCGGGATCAAGCTTGACGCTGGCGACAAGCTTATTCTCGAACGACTAAACCGGATCGAGAGTCTTCTTCAGATCAACTTAGCGAACGGCCATCCCAATGCTATGCAGATCACACACGATTCTCCGCCCATCAGCAACGGGACGGCTCTTAGCGGGGACAATGTCATGATTCAAAACTCGTCCGGGAGCTTTGTTTCCATCATACCGAGTGGTGGGTTAGGCACATGGACTAGCCATCCCCAAGGAACTAACATTTCTACGATGCCGAAAGTTCACACGAACGCCGCATTGCATCTACTTCAGTGGCCACTGATTCGAGATCTCATCGCGCGCCCGTACGATCCACAAATCATCCTACAGCTCGAGATGGCCCGTGAGCCGCTTCACTCTTTGGCTAAGACTCCCTGTGTCGATCTATCGAATACTAATGCTTACATCGAGGCCTATTTCGAGAGAGTGAATGTGTGGTATGCATGCGTTAATCCTTTTACTTGGAGGAGTCATTATCGAACTGCGCTATCGACCGGTTTTCGTGAAGGCCCCGAGAGTTGCATTGTGTTGCTGGTGCTCTCTCTGGGGCAGGCAAGCTTACGGGGCAGTATATCGAGAATCGTACCTCAGGAAGACCCCCCGGGTCTGCAATACTTCACGGCAGCATGGTCACTCTTGCCTGGCATGATGACTGCCAACAGCGTTCTCGCCGCGCAATGTCACCTGCTAGCGGCGGCGTATCTGTTCTACCTAGTGCGACCGTTGGAAGCCTGGAACTTATTGTGCACTGTGAGCAGCAAACTGCAACTCTTGCTCATGACGCCGACACGTGTCCCCGAGGACCAGAGGGAATTACTGGAACGCATTTACTGGAATGCCCTTCTTTTCGAGAGCGACCTTCTCGCGGAGCTAGATTTGCCCCACTCCGGAGTGGTCCAATTTGAAGAAAATGTCGGACTTCCCGGTGGGTTTCAAGGAGAGGAGTCCGAAGCAGTCGGCCGAGACGATCTCTGGTATTTCCTAGCAGAGATTGCTCTAAGAAGATTACTTAATCGGGTCAGTCAACTCATCTATTCGAAGGATTCTATGGCATCGACAACCAGTCTCGAGCCCGTCGTCGCGGAGCTGGACTTTCAGCTCACGCAGTGGTACGAAAGTCTCCCTTTGGCCCTTCAGTTCCCATTCACCCGCACAACTCTACCGGACCCGGTGCAAACGGTTCTTCGCCTACGTTTCTTTGCTTGCCGAACCATTATCTACCGTCCGTACATCTTGGCGGTGCTGGACAACGAACAGGCCGTTTTGGACCCCTCAGTGCGGGAGAGCTGTCACAAATGCCTTGAAGCCTCAATCAGGCAATTGGAGCACATAGCTGCACAGTAAGTAAAATTCCTGAATTCTGATTGGTCAATGTCCCCTAGCCTCATGCCCTATTCCCGGCTCTTCAAAAGTCTTGAATCTAATCTAACGATTTGGCCGTAGTCACGCCGGCCATATGCCCTACCTCTGGCAAGGTGCTCTCTCTATCGTCTCGCAGACGCTACTGGTGATGGGAGCTACGATGTCACCGTCTCTGTCTAACATCCTCTTGACGCTGGTGCCTCACCGTGAAGTGATCGATCAGATCATCAATGACGTAATTATGGACATCGAGAGGATGGCGATACTGGCGCCCAGCCTGAGTCTGGCCGCCGAAATTATCAAGGAGGCCGAGGTCCGCAGGCGAACTTTCTTGAACGGATGACAAGCCGTAAAACGACGACGACAATGACGCAGAGTGATCAGCATAATCAACAATAGAGCTGAACATGGTGGTCGAGACGTGCGGACCGAATGGACTTCAGATTCACCCACCGATCGGATCCTCTATTCTTGACCCGGACGATCCAACCAAGCCATGCTACGCTCACATAATGGGAGGTGTCAAGTAATTTTTTCTCAGATGTCATATCTACCCGTTGTCTGGGCCGGCCTGTTCGCGTATCTAGGAACGAGCGCAGGCACTTGCAGGGTGGCTGCTGAGGGTTCTCGGCTATGCGCCAAATACGCCGTCTCTATTGCACGAGGAGTTCTCCCGGAACACATGCACTGCTGCGATGCGACGCTCAATTGGGGAGGTTATAAGAAGACAGCTAAAGGTTGTGGGCGACTAGCCACCGGATTCCTTTTCAGCCTTGTCGGGTCGGGTCTCTAGGGATCAGGTCCCTCCGTGGCTGATTTCTTAGATGATTGACAAAGCAATAGCAAGGGCAAAAAAATACCTCCAGGAACAAGGCCGCTCGCAGAAAGAGGGTCTGATACGCCGAACCAGCAAGCATACGCACACACATTTCCTGCGCCTGCGCCATTGGAAGCACTGCAGCGACATGCTGGGGTTGCATCCTGGGGGTGAACTGGCCCAGCGTGGTTGGCGGGGAAATCTCTTGGTCTGGGGACGGCTAGGCATTGCGGTCCGCATTCCCGACCAACCCTGCTAACAACATCGTTCCCTATTACTCAATGCGGAGGAGGGGAGCAGGGTCAGTGTTCACCAAGGCTACCAAGTCTTATTTCTTGGGCATGTCTAGCAGAACCTGGAGGGGAGACATTGCCTACTGACGTGTTATTTCCTATACGTTGCAGCACCCATCCGGGGACTTAAGCGGCTAATTCTCATTCTTGTTGCTGCGACCGCGATGCAATGCATCAACTTGAACAACTCTACCGTTCACGATGTCATTATGAGGGTCGATGAGGTCACAGGCAAAGGGAAAGACCTCAGACTCAGGGTAAAGGGGGCAACAAGGGAAGCCAGCTGGCTGGCTTAGCTAACCCCCGAAAAGTTTATTCCGTTGTATACCTATCTACTTACACTTTCCAACATAGCAAGGGGGGGTTATATGTCATCTCTTGGTCTCAGCATCACCGAAGTGTACTATCTCGCGATATATCCAGGGGATGCAATCTCATTCTTGTTTCTGTTCGGCGCTGTCGGCGTTTTTTTTTTTCGTCGTCACTTCTCTGCAGCGATCGTCTGCATATCGCCATTACGGTTATAATCCTCAGGGTTTACGGGGGCGAGGCTTCGACGATCAAATTGAAGAACTCGAACATCATCTCGGGAGATTGGCTCAACTGATTTTTTCACTCACATATACACAGCACAAGCACGCAGAACGCATAACTGACCACGGCGGAACGGGGAGGTTACGAGGCAATGACACCAAAATTACTTTTAATGAAAGGTTGTGAGAACTTTGCAGTTGGTCATCATTTTAACCTATCTACCTGCTCTATACCCCCAATCGCATTTCGACTTCGAAATTTTTAAAACAGCCTAGGTACATATATAATATATATGAAAGACTTCTATTTATATACTTCTCTGTCTAAAACTGCTGTGTGTTTCTATTTTTGTGTTGTGAAAGTGAGACTTGCGCATATGTCCCGTCCGTGTCGTGCAACTAAATTACTGACATGCCGCACGTGGGAAAGGAGATTAAGCGAGTTGCGTAATTGCGAAATGACCTCATAACCTTAGATTGCAAAAGGGTAAGTCTAGAACTTCTTGAAACTGCTTCCAAATACTCAGCTAGAAGAGCCTGAGTGGTAACCAACCTTTTACTTTCTTCCCTACCTCTCTGACTTATACATGTACACATACCCAGATACGGTCCTTTAACCCGCCGACGAGACGCGCTACTGCGTACCTCTCGCAAGAGACCAACAAATCAAAAAAAGTCCAAGCAATTTTTACTAAATCCTATTACTTACTTCCTACTACCCGTCGACCTATTTACCTACCTACCTGGTACGTAGACCGAGATGGATAAAAAATGGAAGCTTGAAACTCGGCATGAACTTTGCGGGGCTCCGCACTTGCATCCCCTACCGACATACATGTGGCTTGCATAACCCACGGCACACCTAGCACAACAGGCCCCCTCCCCGCCGGCAACTACAGCACGCCAGAGGCTAAGCTAAGGCCAGCACAAGCCCCCCAAGCTGCAGCGGCAGTTTGAATAGCAGCGGGACCAACCCCCGGGGAATGCGGAGAGGGGAGGGGGGAAAGGGGAGGTATTCAACAAAAAACCGCAGGCAGGTATGTTTATGTTTATGCAGAACATTCTAACCTACCTACCTACCTATTCACGTTGGTCCCCTTTCGGAGATTTTTCTCGTCTCTTATAGGTTACGTGGGGACAGGCAGGCTTAGTAGTCTAGGTAGCTTGGCTTTGGGAAAGCTTGGGGTTTCCGGCCGGGGGGGTTCAGTTGGACGTACGGGATGGCTTGGGACTCGCACGGGATGTCGTGCGCTAGAATCAATACCAGACAGCATGTACGTGGGTTAGAGGTAGATAGGGGTAATGTATCTTGATGTAATTGTGTTACCAGGTAAGGGGTTAGTTACCCGAGCTCATCTAAGAAGTTTTCGTCAGGAGAAAGGGGGGAGTACGAAGTTACGCTCTGAATGATATTACTATATAAGACGTAGACGCCAATACCAGAAACGCTGTAGGCTATGTACATATTTCCTTTTGGAATGCCGCCTGTTAGCAAAATCAATCCAACCCCCTTGTCTTCTAACGTAGCTGTAAACGAAGCGGTAAATTGGTGGAATTGAAAAAGCTGAGCGGCAGGTCGTCGTCTGCCCACGAGAACTCCGTGGCAGTTTTGCGTAAGAAGCCGGGCGCGATCGAGTCCATCGTGGCATCCGTGAAATACGGACAGTGCCTGGCGCGTATATAACGAAAGTATTTCAAATTCTTCGTCTGCTTTTTACGCTGCCTAGTGAGCCCTCTCTTCAACACCGTTACGATCCAGGGAATGGCGAACACCTCCCCTTTTGGCCCATTTTGGATACAGGCGTGCCACCCATCATCCCGCCACGTGTCAACCAATGTCAACGAGACGAGATTAGACAAGTTTAATGTTTTCTTTAACAGATTGAACTTTCCTTCGATCCTCACCAAAAGGGACGTTTCGGTTGTTAGATGCTCCAGTTTGTTGAGGGTGGAGAGACACATTAGTCGTCTGGTAGCCCCAAACTGTTTGGTGTACCAGTCGTTTCCGCAGATCCTAAACTCCAACGTTTTCAGAGTATCTTTCACACAAGTTAACGCTTCGTTGACGTTGGGAGCTGCTCCAAACCAGCCGCGTATTCCAGTACCCCGTTCCCCATGCGCAATAACTATTGATAGAGTTTCTAGCTGTACAGCTTCTTTTAAAACAATACCTAGCTCAATACCTCGAACTGTGGCGTCGAGAGTCAGCAACCCCATCTTCCGATAACAATGGCTTAGTCTTAATAACAGCAAAGGCTACGCTATAAGAAAGAGAAGGGGGAAAGAAGAGGAGGACAAGAAAAGGAAGCAGAAAAGGAAATCTCTCCCTTTCGTGACCATATAACCCAAGCAACTGAAAGCAAAGCGTCCCTCGTGATACACTGGAAAGGGAACAAAATAACTTCAGGTGTGACCTACTGGAACCAACCAACTTCAACTCCCGAATTCGCTGCATCGGAAATGGGGATCTGTGGACGAAACCGAGACCACTGAAGACACAATTGAGATCACAATTGAGATGAAGCCGAGTAACGTTTAGCTGTAGCAAGATAAAAAGCCTAAGGTCGTAATCAATGCCCGCTCCTCCAATGTGTTCTCGTTGAATACGTAGCGTTGAAAGTCTCGGCATCGGGAGTTCCTTCAGTGCTGATGTTACCAATACAATATAGCTGAATAGAGAGCGGTACGTGGCGCCGGTTAGAAGGAGGTGCTTAAGATTAGGTGTATACCAAAACAAGACAGCTAGCAACCTTGCACCAAGTTTAGAGTCGTCGTAGCTCGCAAAGTGGAATGGTGCCAAGTCTGTACCGCGGAATATTCGCGCATCGCGCTCGGAGAAGGACTCCCAGGGCGGATAACTGTACATAACGAAAGGCCATCGCCTCAAGTCGTGATTATGCTCTTGCCCACGCCACCATCGTTCGCCAGACAGCCGCGTGAGACAGAGGATATTCTTGACGAGTCCGCGGATTTCGGGTTTCTCGAGCAAAGTGCGGATTAGCAGCACTAGTGTAACAATGTCGCCGTAGGATCGATTATGCGCAAGTTTAGACGAGCTGTTCCCATGTCGATAACTCAGGAGGAAGATAATTGTGCGGTAAAGAAGAGGGCGAGCCCACTGATAGGCCCATTTGGATGTCAGACAAAGGTTGTAAAGTAACTTCCGCGTCTCTAGAAACCCCTTAGGGATTCCTGTCGGGACTGAATCGCTCACTGGGAGTTCGGCGGATAGAACGATTTGCTTTATGACTAAGTCAGGGAGGCTGAATTGCCGCCACTTTTGCTGCTGGCGGGACTACGCCGCGAGCTCGTCAGCGACATCGTTGCCTCGCTCTTCCATTTCCTGCCCTTGCGATGGCAGTTCTGAATGGTCACTCATTGGTGTAATGAAATATTGTAATGTAATGGGATTTGGTACGATAGTAGGTAGGTATGTTTGCCGTGGAGCGGAACGGGAGATGATTAGTGATGTCGATATATAGAGAGTTGAGGCAAGGTAAAAGGGAAGTCTGGGTGTTTGAGTTAAAAGAGTGCTAGGCCACTCCAAGTGCTTTCCTAATTTTTATTCTCCTTCATCGAAATCGGAAGGCGGGCATGTCGGAATAGCTGCCATCTAAGCTCGTCATGAAGAGCAAGCACTTTCGATGCTAGAAATACTCGTTAGGTAAGGTACGGTGGAGAAGCAGCCCCGAAGAACAAAAATTTGTATCCTCGCGTATTCGTAACGCGAGCGTGATGATATATATTCATTAAGATCTCGTTTCATAAACCAAGGTAGTTAGGTGTTGTCGTTAGTTTTAGTTTCAATGCGCCTCCCTTTTTTATAATCCTGTAGATCAAATCCTCGTAGATGTCGAGGTCAAACGCGACCTATACATAGACATCCTAATTGTCCCCCCGATCTTATAACCGCACTGCAGTATAGCAATGGAGCCAGGCAATAGTACCACCGACAGTGACCCACGGGAGGAATAGGTACTGCCTCGGCGGTAGTAGATATATATAGGAGACGATCGTGGCTTTTCAACCACAATGCGCCCTTGAATGCGAACCGTGAAAGTAAAGGGGCTAGAAATATCCCAGGGAACAACTACCAAATACACCTCAATAACAATTCATGTCGGGCCATTAGGTCTTCGTCTTAAGAAAAGCCTCCTAAGACCGCCACTAGACTTAGAAGCCTTGGGCTTGACAGCGTTCTCTGGTGGCATCTTATGAGCGACCTGGATGGGAGCAGGGGGAGGGGGGATAGCCGGCTGATCGTTCTCCGGTAACGGGGTTGCCATCGAGCCCTGCCTGGCCATTCTCCTCTCTGCCCTCCGCCGCCTAAGCGCCTGTTCCGACGACCGCGACGGCGAGAGGAATTCGGGCAGTCGGAACTCGAACCCATTCTCGAAAATTCCACGGATGGTGTGGCGCGACGACCGGTGTCCTTGGCCCGCGGCCCTGCTCTCTCCATCTTCCCCGTCGTATTCCCCGTCTCCCCGCTCGGGGGCGGTGCGTTCCTCGTCGCCGCAGACGACGACGTACCACCGAATGCTCTCGGTCCTTTGCAGCTGGTCGCGAAGCTGTTCGAACCAGCCGGCATTCTTGTTGCTGAACGTGTTTGTCCTGCGGCCTACCTCGTCGCTGGGTCCGCTCATGGCCTTATTCGGATCCGTCTTCATGCGCGCCTCGTAGCGGCTTATCTCGTCCGCGATCGAGACCGATGTGTCCACGCGCACTACGTAATCCGCCACATAGGCCCACTCTCCGCTGACGACGGTCAGGTCCGTCGGGTCGAACTCCTCCAGGAACTTCACCACCGACCAGTTATTGAATGGGACGCTGTCGTCGGGCTCCGTTTCCGGCGGGTCTGGCGACGGCGGCACTGCATTCCTATCGTCGCGTCTCTTGCTTTTCGCGAGCTGCCTTAGCGATCTGCTGCGATTGGGCGTCGGGCCACCGTGCTGGCTGTGCTGACCGCTGCTGTTCCTGCTGTGGCCATTCTCGAGAATGGGTTGTTTCTCCTTCTGCTCCCTTTCCTTCTGATTATCCTGACCGACGTACGAATAATTGCGCGTGTGGGCGGTGCCGTTGCTCGTCGTCGTCGAGGGTCGGGAGTGGATGCGTTGGGGCGAAGGGCTTAGCTTGCGCGTGGGACGGCTGCAGGGCGGGACGAAGTCGAACAGCTCGTAGAATTGATCGAGGAGGGCGTCGGGACTCCCGCGCGCGACGATCCATTCCGAAGCGGCGTCGTCGACATTCTGGATGACGATGAAATACCGAATGCTTCGGCGATGCCAGCGGAAACCGTGGCAGAGATACGTTGGCATTATGAGGTCGGACAAGTCTCTACTAGGTAACAAGTAGCTTGAGCTGGTGTGGATCGAAAGCGGCAGGGCCTTACAGTAGTGCGTAGGAGGCCGGAGGGTAGCTGGGTACCTACGGTAGCTACCCGGGATCCTGGTCTGCGGGGGGTAAGGACAGGGGTATATCTGAATGGGGGGAACAAACGGAGATGGTCGCAGTTCCTCGAATGTTCAGTCAACAAGCCATAAAACCCGCGAGTGCTATACCGAAAAGTTTCAACCAGAATGATGTTGGGTTTTAAAACTGCTTCTCTATCGGACCTGTTCGGTTCAGGAGAAATAATTGGTACGAGGGCCGGGCCAATTGCTCAGCGATAATGTCAGCAATAATGTCAGCAAAGGCGCAGCGACTCGAACGATCGTCCCCAGACGCGAACCGTCACAACTGGATAATAGCCTGTCTGGCCGGAGCACCGCTAAACCTAAGATAGGAATTCAGGGTAAAAGCAGGTGGCATAGTAAAGGCCTCACTCACCTCGTATATTAACATCCAATTTATGTGCTCCAAAACCGTCGACGACCACATCGGCTGTTATTGCTGGCAACGAACCGCGGGAAGCTTAGCTGCTATACAAAATCTCTTGGGCTTTTCTTGGGTCGTGGCTGGATGAAAGGGACCTTACGCGGCTTGCGACGTACCTGCGTGGAAGAGTGAACGCCTTCTCCTCGGCTCCTTCGAGAAAGACACCTATGGGGAGATTCGATTTGGACTGTAATACAAAGAACGCGCGAGTCAGTGTCTAATGGTCGAGGTTTCACTGAAACACATCGCTCTCATAGGTACGTAACAGCAAGTTTATTTCTGCGCTCATGTTAGTGCATGATCCAAGCTCTCTTGTTCTAATTGAAAGCTCCTATCTTCGACGAGTGTTTCTCTACTTTACTTTGGTGTGTCGATTCGTGTGGAGGGTCGGTAGCGATAGACCCGGCAGTCCGGCACCTCACCCATCACCCCAACTCCCAACTTCAGTCTAATTTAGCTGAAGTTTGTTGAAGAATACATCAGGTCTTATTGCGTAATACTACCGCTAGTATGTATGTGGGCAGCTAATTAGCTCTTGTTCCTCTCGACTTAATGGCCGGCATTTCATAGACGCAAGTATCATCAAGATCACCATGATTACCAAGGCGAAGTGTTTCTATTGGGTGGACTTTCAGCTCGCTTGCTAATGGAGCTACAGCGTTATGATCTGGAAAAACCTCACATAAGCCGAGTCATATTAAGTACGAGAGAAAACTGAATTTGCAAGAATAAACAGTATTAAATACTGCTCCTTTCTAATAGGACGAGAGATTCCAATACCGCGATCCAAGTGGCAGTGCGACCCTTCCCATAGGTAACCACGGTACTCCTCCTATGTACCCATCACGTGTTAGGGGTCTAGATTCATTGGTGATGCACACCGAGACGACGTCAAAGGTGTAAGATAGCAGGTGTTTTCGTCAGACTCGTAGCTAGTACGTTCTTCATCGCTCGGCGTCGTTGGAACGACATCCCCTATCTCCATCACGATCTGCTTGATAGTTTCTGGAACTTCAGCACCTCCCACCGTCCCAATACTGGAAAAAACTTCCGGGACGTCTGGGGAATTGATGATTCTTTCCGCGCGCTGCCGAAGCATGTTGAAGTAGCGCCAGGGTACATCATCCCTGCTCCCTATGACCCAGACCATCAATCGCCCGTTAGGTACTACCATAAGCTCATCTTGGTGGTCTCTAATACACACCCGTGTAGTGAGGGACTCGTCATCTAAAGGGCAGCCAGTTAGACCCATGTCCGAGGCTGGTCTGTTTCTGGGCGTGAAGGAGAACAGAGGGCCGGTGGACACCTCGAAATGTAGCGTACTGCTGCCCAGAGAGACGCCCTGACTGGTGATAAACGATGGAGCCCGCCTGACAACCGAGCCGAATGCGATTATCGCTGGCCCTTCGAGCTCGCCGGGGTACCAGCGCATACCGTGGAGAAACACGACCCAGAAACCTTGACCGGTGGTTCTGTACTGCCCGGGCAGAAGTCCAAAGTCCGTCTCGATATCTTGAATCTCTCTTCTTTTGAACCTAGTTCCTTCGGCTTTATATAGCATCCCACGTCCAACACCCAAGTCGTCCTCTGGTATAGTAGTGTCCGCCTCTCGCTCTGAAAACTCCTTGTCGTATTCTCCGTTCGATTGATTATGCTGAGAGAGTTGAGGGTTCATAAAGGGGTTTGGGTAGTGGTAATAGTGATGATGGTAATGGTGGTGATGATGAGTAAAGGACCGGGAACGTCTAGAAGACATCGTAAATCTATAGTGAAGACTAATCTATATTTATCCGTGTTTCAACGAGATAGACGGGTGAAGTTAGGCTTTGAGAGGTCCTGATTGCATTCCAGGACGCATTTTTTATACCTGGAAGTAGGTAGACTTATATACAAGCCATGTCCATAGAGGAAATTGTAAGCCATACATTCTGATTCATAGCGATACCTCGCCGTCATTCATGAGGTTTTCATGACTATCTCTCCAGCAATCTGCTGATACAGTCTTGGCTTTTCAACACAATGCATCATTCTTGTCCTGCGCAATGTTAGGCCAACACAGCCCCAATGATCTGAAATAAGTATGTCATTAGGTGTTCGATAACATTATCGAGAAAATACTAGAGATAATTCCCCACGTCTAATGTTTTAGGAATCGAGTTAGGTTAGATGGACTAACATTCCTATTTGTTGGGTGGTACCCTCGGGAATTGAACTATAGACGGAAGCACGGATATATTCGAGCTTATTCGAACCAACATATACTCCGTAGCCCACGTAATTTAGGGGCTTAGAGTAATCTTGTTATCCAATTGACGCATACCCAACTCCTGAGAAGCTGCATATATAATTGCCCTTGTAGCGATCAGAGCTCTAGAAACCCAATAGGATAAAATTCTAAATCTGTAGGTTAAGACTATGATGTTAGTTTCCATTTGATACTGCGTACAGTTGGAGAGATTCTTGTTTACTTATCAATGTCTTAGATGGCTTGGGTGCGTATTGGCTCTTACATGAACTATCCAACTACAGTTATCTCGGAACATACTTCAAATTAGGGATGTCAGTATAATATAATGGGCGAAGGATTATCATATCTCTAGCCCATCTACCAATGTTCAAGTACTAAGACATTGTCATCTTGCTTCTCTGGTAGGCTCATGTACTTGTATGGAGAGTTTGTCTATGTTGTATATACTGTGTCAACATGTGGATTCAATAGTATTATTCATTGTGTGAACTCATTGGTGCGCTAATAGGACGTTGGCCAATAGCGTTAAAGCGCATATCCTAATTCGGCCCTTGGAGGATTCGTCTCTATAGTCTAGAGGTGTTAGTACTTTGGATAAATATTAGATAAGTTAGCCTCTTCGTTTACACATACTATAGTATGACAGTGGTCTAGCTATTCTCAAGTTAACTTAACATCGCCGCCAAGTCTCCAGTAAATCCTTCATGTCCCCGCCGGCTTACCAATGAGATACACCAGATTCTACAGCCACGATTCGCGACGATAGGGGAATTTCGCACGTCCACTGCAAGCGCAAGCTGCACGAGGCCCACGGAGGATACTACGACACGGAATGCCACCCTAAATAGTCAAGTCGAACCGTGCGGCCCCGCTGTGGCCTCAGACTATACATAGAGCTAACGTCATGGTGTGATAGAAAGCTCGAAATCTCCATCAACCCCATTGACCCCTCATTACCGGGGAAGGTGAAGGTGTGAAAGTGGGCTGGCTGATTCCAAGTAAATAAATATTCGCATCTCCTTCACCTTTCTACCACCTTTCTACGTATACTCATATATTCTTCTCGCCTTTTCCCTACCTCGTTCACATATTTTCAAAGGCAGAAGTAAACATGGCACCCACAACACCTACCGTAAAGCTGGCCTCCGGCTATGTATGTGATCCGAGCAAGATACTTTGAGAGAAGAAATAACGAGCTAATGGCAACAGGAAATGCCCATCGTGGGATTTGGTATCTGGAAGGTGCCGCGCGACGTCTGTGCTGATCAGGGTATGCAATTTGAGGCTTCCGTCCCGGGTAATCCTCGCTGACAGAAGTTCATTCGATAGTCTATAATGCCATCAAGCTGGGTTACAGACACATTGACGGTGCCTGGGACTACACCAACAGCGCCGAGGCCGGTCAAGGTGTTCGACAAGCGATCGAGGAAGGCATCGTGAAGCGAGAGGATATGTTTATCACCTCGAAACTATGGAACAACTATCACGCTCGCGAGCATGCGCACGAGATGGCTAAGCTGGAGAACGAGGCGTGGGGTCTGGGATACCTGGACCTATTCCTCATTCACTTCCCCATCTCTCTCGAGTTCATTCCCTTCGACAAGATCCGCTACCCTTGCTTCTGGACCGACAAGGAACAGACGAAGGTCACTCCTCTGTCAAAGGTGCCCATCTCCGAGACCTGGAAAGCCTTGGAGGAGCTGGTGCAAACCAAGGAGAACCCGAGCGGATTCGTCAAGAGTATCGGAATCTCCAACTTCCACACCCAATTGATTTATGACTTGCTGTCGTACGCGAAGATCCACCCCAGCGTCTTGCAGATCGAGCACCACCCCTACCTGACTCAGCCGGACTTGATCGCCATGGCCCAAGAGAACAACATCGCTGTTACCGGTTACTCGACATTCGGGCCCCTCAGCTTCCTAGAGATGGATCACGCTGCCGCCAAGGAGATTAAGCCGCTGTTTGAGACGGACGCGGTCAAGAGCATCGCGGCAAAGCACGGCAAATCACCTGGCCAGGTGCTACTCCGGTGGTGCACTCAGCGGAACATCATCGTCATTCCCAAGTCAAACAGCGTCGACCGACTCAAGCAAAACTTGGATAGCTGCTCGTTCGACCTTAGCGATGATGACATCAAGCAGATCTCATCTTTGAACATTAATCTGCGCTTCAACAACCCCACCACTCTGCAAACGCCTATCCGAATCTTCCCTTAGATGCGGAACGGAGTTGGAAGGAAAATTCTTGTAGATAATTAGTCACTGAGAGATCAATAGACGACAAGTATCGTCATATGTCAAGTATGCGACATCACGTGTAATTGTAATCTCGTAAAGTTTGCTTCAATCTTGTACTTGGAGAAAATAAATTAACACTCCCACCCCCCCCCC
>JAOXNQ010000004.1:1865582-1915367 GCA_028571165.1 Hypoxylon perforatum | reverse complement strand
TAAATTAATTAAAAATTATAAAAATTTTTTTATTTCGAATATATAAAACGAAATGAATTTTTTAAAAAAAAATTTCGATATAATATTTTAAATTAAAATTTAAATATATAATATCCTAAGTTAAAACCCAGGCAAAATATTAAAATAAAAAAATTCTAAGTTTCGGCGGTGTGTTTAGCGGCCCCGCTTTTGAGTTATCCAAATAAAACAACAGCAAGGTTCGTTGCCCCGTCAATGGCCACCCACAAGTGGGCGCATTGACTCTCCAGACGCTAAGCTAGGGGGTCAACTCAATTTCACCAATTTCACTGTTTCATTCCCATTGACTTTCTCATTACCTGCTCACCGTTTTTACTCCTCCAAGAAACATCGTCACAATCAATTTTTGACTGCTTGCGACTTTTTGTACCGATTTCAGCTATCCGACATCTTCATAATGGTGAGTCCCTACTCCCTTGTTTTCCTTTATCCTTCAACAAATAAACAGAGGGTTTGCCCCTCGTTACCCCCCTAAATCCTGCCTGGTTTAGTGCCGGTGTTACGCGATCAACAGCCAGTCAGCAGCTGTCCTTTCGCAGTGGTCACAATGGCGCTGGTAGCAACGGGAAGCGACGGCGCATCCCTTAGGGGTTACCTATCACTATCGGCCTTGATTTACCTGATCTCCGAATCTTCCACTTTCCCAACAAACAAAGAAGACAAGAAAAAAACTTCAAGCCTGAACTAGCACATCCGACCTGAATTCCATTGGTTTCTTTTACCACGCCTCGTCTACTAGCATTTTGAGCATATTTGCTAGAGAATAGCATTATAACAAAGATTCGTCAACATGGCCGCTAACGAGGCTCAGGCTTCAACCAACTACAAGGAAGCTTTCTCCTTATTCGACAAGCGTGGCAATGGCCGTGTTGCTCTTGACAGCCTCGGAGACCTCCTGCGCGCATGCGGACAAAACCCTACCCTAGCCGAGATCCGAGATTTGGAGCGCAATGTTGGTGGTGACTGTAAGTAGTAGCCCCTATTATTTACTTTTGCAGGCTCCCAATCGACGAGCGCAATCGAGACGCGACTGAATTGCCAATGCGCTACAAGAATGCCATGCGAAATCAAGGGACATTTTACTAATACGATTATGTCATTTCAGTCGACTTCGAGACCTTCTCCAAGATCCTAAACCGACCAGGCGGCTTCCGTGACCCTGGCGAGCCTGACGAGTACTGCCGCGGCTTCCAAGTCTTCGATAAGGACATGACGGGCTTTATTGGTGTCGGACAGCTCAAGTATATCCTTACGAATTTGGGCGAGAAGATGACAGATGAGGAGGTCGACGAGCTACTTAAGGCTGTCGATACCAGCTCAGGACAAGTTAACTACACGGGTACGTACATGTCCGACACGTCTATATTGTGGTTAGGCAGGGGCTAACATGGCATAGATCTTGTCCGAACTATCCTTGCCAACTAAAAATATCTTCTCGCGCATCGATGGGAGCTGGAGTTTGGGGAGTAGAAATTGTAACATGCACTCGCAACACGAGACGGTATCGACGCATCGCATCACATGGTACGGCTGGGAGGATGACATTGGCGTTTTGCTCATTGATTGATGGAATTATGCGAATTGGACAGGCCTGCGTAGGGCTCTTATGATAATGCCCGTCTATAGGTAGTCATAGGTGACGTGGAATATACATGAATAAAGACGGCATGGTACCTCTTCTGGAAGAAGCATATTTCCACCTGTCGTGACTCATGACTCTGTCTTGTTGCTATATTGATATAACTAGGTGTCTACTGGGTAGATATATAGTTCTAGTATTCTCTATAACATCACCATCGTACTGCTGTCTCACTCATCTAAATGTCTGGGCACGATGAGTAGAGCTGTCGCTGTCTTCATGGTACGATACACTTAAGGATTTAGAGGAAGGGCCCTAATAATAATCATCTGTAGTGGGACGCGCAGGACGCATACCAAATATTATAGGCCCCAATTATAGAGGGACACATCCCCCGCATTCAAGGGGCCAGAGAGGGGCTATAGCTGTTGTAGCTTGTGGCCTATAGGCGTCTTGGCTTCGTCACGATCACCATCCTTTAGCTCCTTTAGCTCCTCCCAAGGTTGCAGACATCAATCGGATTGTTTAAATTGTGACCTTACACCTTACATTAGCACGCAGACAAGGACCTGCGGTGGATAGTCGTAGAGACATCTCTATTCGAACAAACCATATCCCTTCTCCAAGCTTCCGAAACACGCGCTCTGCCTGCCTGCATTAATCCACTAGGAGACATTCTACTCGCTGGGAGAAACCCCGCTGTGCTCACCCATACACACCCGATTCCTTGTGCCATCCGACATTTCCATTACCGTACTATTGGGCCATAGACCGCTCGTGATACTGGCGAACTCGAGGACAGCAACTATAAGAAGCCGCCATCGACCCCTCACCCCTCTCGCCTTGGTCGTAACTTCCCTTCTTATACTTCTGCTCGCCATTGCCACCAATCTGGCCGCCCCACGAGCCATTCCTCGCCTTACTGCGTACCTCAACCAGTTAAGACCGAGACTAACTCCCTCGTCGAGTCTACCTTTTAGCCGTTCCTCTATCGCCATTAGATCCCTCGTGACCGCCAACATGGCTCCCGACAAGTACAAGAACCCTCCGCAAGCTCCTCCGACCTTCACCGGCACGAAGGAGTCTATCGTCAGCGATGCTAAGGCTGCTTGTGAGGCCACGAGGTCGCTGCTAGACAAGCTTGTCGCCGAAGTGCCTGCTGACAAGGCTACATTCGCCTCTATTCTGGCCCCCATGGCAGTAGACGAAAACGAATCCCAGCTGAGCACTAGAATTCTCGGCTTCTACCAGTACGTCTCCGCCAACGAAGATCTACGCAATGCCTCCACCGAAGCCGAGAAGCTTATGGACGATTTTACTATTGAGTGCAACATGCGGGATGATGTCTATAAACTCGTCGAGGCTGCCTTTCAGGCACAGAAGAGCAAGGAACCTGATCTGGATGCCGAAAGCTTGCGATTGCTAGAGAAGGAGCGCAAAGGTTATATCAGATATGGTCTAGGAATTCCTAAAGGCCCTCAGCGAGACCGCTTCAAGGAGATCAAGAAGCGTCTTAGTCAGATCGCTATTCAGTTCCAGAAGAATCTCAACGAGGAAAATGGAGGTCTGTGGTTCACTCCTGAGGAGCTGGAAGGCGTCCCGAGCGACGTAATCGACGGACTAGAAAGGGGCACAGAGGAGAATGCAGGGTTGATAAAGCTCAGCTTTAAGTACCCTGATCTCTTCCCTACGCTGAAGTTTGCCAAAAACCCGGAGACGAGAAAGAAGGTCTTTATTGCTAATGAGAATAAGGTACGTGCGCAACCCCCGACTTCTTGCATTCATAATTGGAATATTTCATCTTAGCCAATAGACTTAGCTAACGAGTACTATAGACCAACCAGAATGTGCCCCTGTTCAGAGAGGCCGTTCTGTTGCGTGATGAAGCTGCCAGACTCTTGGGCTACCCCAACCATGCTGCTTTCCGTATAGAAGAGAAGATGGCTAAGGAGCCAGCTACAGTTAACAGTTTCCTATCAGACCTTCGATCACGTCTTGTAGCAGGAGGCAAGAAGGAGATAGAACACCTACTGGAGCTGAAGAAGAAGGATGAGGATTCCCGAGGTCTGAAGTCGGATGGAAATTACTATCTCTGGGATCATCGTTTCTACGACCGGATGATGGTAGAACAGGAATACAGCATCGACGAGACCAAGATTGCCGAATACTTCCCGCTGCAGAGCACCGTTCGGGGCATGTTGCACATCTTCGAGGAACTTTTCGGCTTAGTGTTTATCGAGTTGGACGCCAGCGAACGAAAACGACTATCACCGACTGGTAAAGCCGAAGATATTGCCTGGCATGAGGATGTCATTATCTTCTCAGTCTGGAATGACAGCTCGGAAGGTGATGGCTTCGTTGGGTATCTCTACCTAGACTTGCACCCGCGACAAGGAAAGTATGGCCATGCTGCCAACTTCAACCTTCAACCTGGCTTTTTGAGCAAGGATGGCTCGCGCAGATACCCTGCCACGGCGCTGGTGTGCAACTTCTCCAAGCCTACGGAAAAGAAGCCTTCTTTATTGAAGCACGATGAAGTGGTCACTCTATTCCACGAACTTGGACACGGCATTCATGATCTAGCCGGCCGATGCACGTACAGCAGATTTCACGGGACATCGACTGTTAGAGACTTTGTCGAAGCCCCCAGTCAGATGCTCGAGAACTGGTGTTGGACTCCTAGTCAGATAAAGGCCCTCTCGAGCCACTATCAGACCGGAGAGAAGATTCCCGATGAGTTGATTGAGAAGCAGGTCTCTACCAAACATGTTAATGATGCACTATTCAACCTTAGGCAGCTGCATTTCGGCATCTTCGACATGGCAGTGCATTCGCCTGCTACTCACGAGGAGCTGGAGAAGCAAGACTTCAGCAAGCTCTACAATGACCTCCGAAAGGAGATTGCTGGCCTTAAGGGCCCCGAAGCCCTCGGCGAGCCAAGGTGGGTTTTCGTACCATAAGCAATCGAAAGCAACTAGTTTATATACTAACTAGACATTATAGCACCTGGGGTAATGGCCAAGCAACCTTCGGCCATCTCATAGGAGGTTATGACGCTGGCTACTATGGCTACCTATCCTCGGAGGTCTACAGCACCGATATGTTCTACTCGGCCTTCAAGAAGGACCCGATGAACGGAAAGGAAGGACGAAGGTACCGTCATACCGTTCTTGAGCGGGGCGGCAGCCAGGATGAGATGTTGTCGCTCGAACAGTTCTTGGGCAGGAAGCCCAGCAGCGATGCGTTCTACGCCGAGCTTGGTCTGACTGCCGTCGCGCTTACCGGCGCTACATGAGACGGCGCTATCGAACAATCAAAGCTATGAAGCTTTTTTGGTTCGCGTAGTCAAGAGTTGTTTGAAAGCTCAAATGCGATGGTTTACAGGCACCTCTTATACGAGTAAACCCTGATGGGTCAACTAGTATATAGGGGATCAGCCTCCGTGGAGTTGACTTATGGCATTGCATTGCATTGATAGACTCCTCTCTTTGTGTTAACATAATGCGAGGCGAGCTGATTAAGGGTGCGGTAGCTTAAAAATAAAATACTAAATGATTTACCATCGTCATGGCTTACTGTTCAGCGACACATTTGTTTACGGTGAGTATTTTGCGCGCTAATCTAGACTGCTTCATACCTAGGCTTAGATAAGGCGGCAGTAGGCGTGCATAGAGTCGGTAGAGCCTCGAAGACAAATAATAAGGACATGAGGCGATATCAAAGCGGTCCAGCCCGTTGCAGCGCCCTGTGCGATCAGTAATTTAGGTGCTTACCCTGCGCTGAGCAGCGCCCAGTTGCACCAAAGGCAAGGCACTAATGCTTGTAATTTCAGGACCTACCCTGAACTCATTTAGGGAGGTATTGTACAGAACCCCGCGATGCAGTCGATAACTCAGCCATGGTACCCCGCATCTTACCTACCGTAGCATCGCCATTGTAGACACAAGTACAAGTTTCCTGCTGCGGCTGCTATGTAATGAATTAATGTACAGCCATCCTGCTGAGCGAGATAGAGGCTGTATCGCTTTGCAAGGCATTCAGGCGGGCATATTCGCATTCAACCTTGTAGCTTTCCCTATGTTCAAAAAGAGTGGCTGTGTCGATGTCAAATCTGCCTCACGTTCTTCATTACCTTAACTTCTAGGATCGGTACAATTGATAGTAGGTACCTAGCTGATACGTGAGTTATCACCTGCCTGTGCGACACCTACCTACCTGGTACGAAGGTGCGGGCCGCAAGTATTGCACATAGGTAGAGGTAGTGATTAGTGTCAAGCCAGGAATACTATAAATTGGCACTATATTTTTTATATCGAATAATGGAACCTCTTCCTAGGTATTCTTACTATTCTTACTATTCTTGTTGTTCTTGCTGTTCTTGCTGTTCTTGCTGTTCTTGCTGTTCTTGCTGTTCTTGCTGTTCTTGCTGTTCTTGCTATTCTTGCTATTCTTGCTATTCTTGCTATTCTTGCTATTCTTGTTATTTGTTATTTTTCCGCTGTTTTTAAGTGAGTAAGGCCTAAAAGTTATTAAGGCCTCCCCGAGTGCCTATTATAAGTCTTGCACTGTAATCACTGTGTCTGGTACCTCTGGCCATATGCAATACTTTTGGCCCGCGCCTTCGTACCTCCTAGCGAAAAAGGCTTACGCCATAATTATAGGGGAGCTAGTGGAGAAAGGTGCCATAATCACAGGTACTACGTATCGGAAATTTAGTGAGCATACTACGCTATAGCTACAGGGCAATGGTACCTAGACAAAAATAATTATCCCAGTTGAGCAGCGTAACCTAGTGGAGGTAGGTGTCCTCAGTAAAAATTGAGTTGATCTCATTTATAACAACCGTTGGTAGGTACTGTCTATCAATACATTCTACTTGGATCCCATGTCTAACACAAATTTGAGGTCCTATAACGTACACAGTTAGAAAGAAGTACTTTAGGAAACGTCAAACCTTAGCGGTATCTCACCTCGAGTGTTCCGGAAACGCTGTCCGCGGCCCCTGTGTCAAAAGTGAACTTGGTGAGCTTCTTTTTCTTCAGCTGGAGATCGACAATGTTCTACAGGAAATTAGTGAGTATTGAAATTAGACGAGATGTACTATACTCAGCTGATATCTCACCTGTTCAACTGTCTTCTCCATGACATATCGAATTATCGTAACTTCTCTGGTCTGACCCATTCTCAAGGCCCGCGCGACAGCTTGTTCTTCCACTGATGGGTTCCACTGAGGCTCGACAATGTGAACTTGATTCGCAACCGTGAGGTTTAATCTGTTATACGCTGCATGAGTAACTACCTTCCTAAGTACTAGGGAATCAGAAATGAACATACCCAACTGCACCGGTTTCGATAGACATAAGCAGAACGCGGACTTGTGAGTCTTCTTTAAAGCATTTAAGGCGTGTAGACCTGTCCACATAGCTTACCCGCCCATCTACCTGGCGGTACGGAATCCCTTCTTGTTCGAGTAGCTGGGAAAGTATATCCAGTGTCGATGTCCAGTAAGAGAAGATTATGCTGGTCAAATCAGCATGGGCTCGTTTTGGTTAAAGATAGATTATTTGCCTCTTAGCTTCCAGACCAGCATGTATCACATTCTGAACCACGGCAGATAATTTCGTCGAGAAGCCGCCTAGTTCAATAGGACTTAGTTTAGCCACAACGACGTCTCTATCATGGCTTCTTCTGCTTCTCTGGCTTTTGGTGGACTGTGGCGAAGGACTAGGTATTTGCATTGGTCGCCCACAGTCGGGGCAGAAGGCACAGCTGTCTAGCAGCATAAAATCATCTTCGTCCATAGCTGAGCATCTTTCGCATCGGATTTCTGGCTGCAATTGTCCTGAGGACGCTATACTGTCTTCAACTGTGTAGAATGTGCCCCGATTGCAGAGCATTCGCATCTTGATCATTGCCGTGAAAAGTGTATTGCACTTCACTTTATCCCCATTACTGACCATCGTATCAATCTGACGTTTTGTGTCGCCTACCAAGGCATCGTAAAGTCGCTGCTCTTCGGGCGAAAGTCGGAGTGACACACATTGTTGCCGGGAAGCGGGTAGAGTCAAACACCTCTCACTTCTTCGCAGGCAGTAAGCTTCAAGATAGGTTCGGAGAGGCTTTGCGAAATCCGGTCCTCCTCCAGAGAGCGGGCCAAGAATGGATGTCCGGAAGGCTACTTTGGTAGATACCAAGGGAAGTTGGAGAAATTCGGCCAAAGACGTTAGATCCTCCAATCTGTTCTGAATAGGTGTGCCCGTCAAGCACCACCTTCTCTTGGCGTAAAGGCTTGCTGCCGCTCGATACTGCTTGGAACTAGAATTACGGATCCAATGAGCTATACTTGATTAGTTATTGACTTTCTAACAGATAAGGCGTTGTATACTCTATACCTTCATCTAGGACGATGCGATACCACTCCATTTGGTGGAGGATACCTTGACCGGCATGGTCTGCGGCTAGTGTCGCATAGGTGGTCAAGATGAGGTCAACCGACCTTAAAACTTCTGGTTCTCGAGGCCGACCACTACCATGAAAGCGAATAAATGTTAGGGCGCCTGGAGCGAAATGACTATTTAAATCAGCAATGCATTATCGAAGAGCTTGAAGAAGAATCACCCACGCCCGTATTTCAGACTCCCAGCTTTCGAGGAGCTCTACGTGTGGTTAGAACGTCGCCAGACGTATGGCTTCTTCTAACTTACGTGCAGATGATACTACCACCAATGTCGCTTTTGTTCGAAGTCTTTCTATGCTCCCAATTTGGGGTGTTTCGTAAAAATTACTGAAGAGCTCCGCATTTGGCAACGAATGCAGGACGGCTGAGAGCATGGTAAGTGTCTTGCCAAGTCCCATCACATCTGCTATCAGTCCGCCAAGAGAAATGGGATCGGACTGGTTCATTGTTGCATACTGAATTGCGATAACTTGACCTAGTCGTGCTGAGAGTTGCTTGCTGAAGTCTTCGTTTTCCCGTTGAAGAATGAAATGTAAGCCATCTTCTTGATGCCTGTAGCTTATTAGCATGGTGACTTTTCATTGTATTAATCGTACATTTACCTCTTCAATGTTGACGTGAGACCTTGGAGCGGTATCGAGTCTTCATCTATAGTTACATTTCCCAGCGACTCAAATATGTTTCCAATTTCTTCTGATATCCTGTTATTAGAATTCCATTGCCAGTCATTTCCTATGCCAATAAGTTCATTCATGTTTACCCTTTCACCAGCAAATGCGAGAAACTGCGGATTGAAGTATTCGACATCTGCGCGTAACGATTTGGGGTGTTGAAGATAAGCTGAAAGTTTTGAGAGCTGGTGGCCAACTGTATCTGCGGCTGATTTTACCCCCAAGATATTGATCGACACAGAGAATGTTTGCAATCCGGATCTAGCTCGCTTTTGTCGCTTCGTAAAAACGCTAGACGGCACGATAGCTTCGAATCGTACTATTGATGTACTTCTGAGGGTATTCAATTTGGACCCAGTCTTGGTATCTAAGACTGCGAATTCGGTACCAGTGTCGGAGAGAAGTACAGAGAAATGGTCTTTAGGTTCAATATAAAACGATGTAAAAGACTCATTATTCTCAATTTCAAGTAAATCCGACAACCTAATATTATTTATGACCTTGGCCGCCGCGTCGTATAGCTAAGGGGATGGTCAGAGACAAGAACGATTGTTCTGACGCGGTGTATGACTTACAGCCCCATAGCATACTTCATGATCGAGCATTTTCGTGTCAATAGAGGTTGATTGAAGTGTTTCCATCATACCGAGGTTTAACTCCCTTAAGCACAGTTAGGAGATGGGCAAGCAAGCTTTACTCCTCTTGCTCAAGTACCTATTGTTTAAGGCTCTATAACTGCACAGACGAGGAAGCTGAGCCACTCTATGGAGCAAAGCCCGCAATGAGAAAGCCCGCAGCAGCAGGCTACCTACAAGAGAGCCTTAAAATGCGCCTAGCAAGACAGTTCTTACTGCAGCCAAGCCACCGCCACGTCACATATTACTGGCATATTAGAAGGAAAGCACCCGAATATACCTAGGTAGGTATCCCCAATCAGTGAGGAAGGCTCTGTTAACCTTACCCCTCACTCATCTACTCTACACTGGTACCATTACATCTCTTTTGAGACCACCCTGCAATAATCCAAGAGACGATCAAGCAATGTTTTCAAGATGTCAGGTCCAAATGCAGATACGTTCCAACGAGCGCTTAAACGATTCAAACAGTCTATTTCTCCAGAACTTGCACACCAATTTTCTCTTTGCACCCTGGAAGACGTCCGCGACGCTTGCCGCGATATTCAACAAAAACATGGACAGGAAGGAAAATTACGGTATATGCGACGAATTGACGCTTTCATCGAGGCTATGGAGCAATTTGGCAAGGTAATCGAAGTGTTCGTAAATGCAAATGAATTCGTATGTTTCCTATGGGTAAGTAGAGATGTTCATATGCGTTCTTGGTTGCTAGTAAATCATTGCTGATACATAAAAGGGGCCGGTCAAATTCATGCTTAATGTGAGTATCTATATCGCGAAGTCTTCATCCCTAACATGTAGAATCTAACATGGTTTTTGGTTTTAGATTGCGAAGGCATACCTGGACTCCTTCGATAAGCTGCTTAGCGTCTATGCGCAAGTTGGGGAGGCCATTCCCGGCCTCAAACGGTACCAAACCACGTTTGAGGAGCATCCCCCTTTAGCCACCGTTCTTGAAGACTACTATTCCGACATTCTAGAATTCCACCAAGCAGCACTTGCAGTCTTCAGGCGACCTAGTAAGTCACTCATTTCCTTTCCAATATGTCGGTGAGTGTAGATACTAAAGTATTACAGAATGGAAAGAAATATTCCATTCAACTTGGAAAACTTTCGATAGCAGGTTTAGACCAATTATACATAGTCTAAATAACCGACGTGAGTTACTGGAAAGTGAGAAAGTCTCAGCAACTCTATACGAGATCCAAAAACTTCGTAGGGACGTTTCGGCCATGCAAGACGAACAAAAACAACTTATGACTCAAGAAATCTTAGAGAAACACAAGTGGCGGGTGTCTTTAGTCAGAGAAAAGTTGCAGGCTCCAAACTACCAGATCGACCAAGAAATCGCCTCAGAGGACAGACAAGGTTACAATACAGGGTCTTGGATATTTGAAAATGCCGAGTTTCGGGCTTGGTCCCGAGATGATACGACTGATCATGGCGTCTTATATGTCCATGGGATACCAGGTGCAGGTAAGGTATCTTCTAGCGAAGATGATAGAAGCTCACAACAATTCAGGCAAGACGACCTTGATATCCGGCGTCATTGAGATGCTACTGGACAAGAGGCTCTCTGGAGTGAACAAGTATAGCGTAGCTTATTTCTACTTCAAGCATAATGAACTGGAAAAGCAAAGATATAACAGTCTTCTACGAGCGATACTAGACCAACTCATAGACCAGGACCCCGACATATCCGATCGTCTTTACCCCGATATGTCGCCCATTGAGGGAACAGGATTACGATCAACGAAAACCCTCGAAAAACTAGTAAAAGTTGCTTTGGGTAGTTCTTATCTCTCATATATTATACTGGATGGCTTGGACGAGTGTGCTCCGGGAGAAGCTACGAAGTCGATCAGATGGTTCTTGTCTCTTGTAGATGGGGGCCTCGAGAACACCACTGCTGGAGTACGAGTTTTATTCTGCGGTCAACAAGATGGAACTTTAGACAAAATGCTGGCAGATCGATCTTCAATCTCTTTGGACTCGTCCGGACATGTTGAGGATATCAACCGATACTGTCGAGATTTCTGCCAACAAATAAGAGAAAAGTTCGACATTCCGCTAGAGTTGCAGGAGAATATCATCTCCCGCGTTGTGGATGAAGCACACGGTATCTATAAAATCTCGGCGCACTCTTACATGAGGTTAATAAGATTATAGGTATGTTCCTCTACGCACGTGTTGTCTTGGGGAATCTACTGGGCCAAACGAAGTTATCGGGAGTAAGGCAGGAGATTGAGCCTGGTACGTTTCCACAAGGGATCGAAAAGGCGTAAGTGCAGATACTCTCGGTAGTGTTTAGATTGGTTGCTTGTGTTAATATACTAGCCACAGATATGAAAGAGTAGCGATACGAGTGTTTGAAAAGTCATCATCTGCCGAGTGTGAAGATGCGACGAGAATCCTGGGCTGGGTTGTCTGCGCCAAGCGGCTCATTCGATGGCGCGAGATCCAGTCCCTTTTCTGCATCGACCCATTTACCTGTAACGTGGATTATGAAGGGGGAAGGCTCAGGGCTACTTGCAAAGATCTCTGTGGGTCTCTCGTCGATGTACACTATGCGAGCGGTCGAAAGCCTGACTCCGAGGACACTATTAAGATTGTCCACAAGACGGCTCGAGAGTAAGTCTGCACGTATCAAATTGGCAGATGTTAGCTAACTTTTAAAGATATTTAGTCCAGAAGAATTGGCTTAACATCTACCACAATCACGCCAAACTTGCTATATTTTGTTCGAGGTATCTAACATCGAAACCATTTACACCCGAAATAGATGAAGAAGAAATCATCAAGCAGGCAACCATGGGGTACTATGCTCTTCAAGACTACGCTGTTCAGTATTGGTTCGACCACTTCCGAGAGTGTGCCGACAGAGCGGTAGTGTTAGGTCAGAATCGGTTTGAGGAGGTAATGGAGTGGGCGAATAATCTTCTGACCTCGTATGGTCTTGCCTCAAAAGTCGAGAAACCTAATGGCACTGGGAAACACAATGAAGTTGCTCGTACCCTGAAGGAGCTTCCACAAGACGGAAACGAGAGAAATGCGTACTTCAATATTGAATTACGCACAATATCAATTCGAAAGAAAATAGAGGCTATCCAAGAAGACGTTCTGGATCCCGCAGTCCAAGAGGCTCTTGCCGGTCTACACGGAACAACCACGCTCTTTAAATGCTCTAAGTCATGGTGCTTTTTTTTCACAGCCGGATTTACCAGCAATGAAGAACGTGACCAACACACTGACCGACACAATCTTCCTTTTTGCTGTCCTGTAGAAGATTGCTTTGCGTTCAAGTTGGGGTACGATACTCAGTTTAAGCTGTGTAAGCACATAGAGCGTCACCACCCCGAGCCGGATCATGGACTAGAGTTCCCCAAAATTACCGTCAATAACAACATCTGGGTCGCCATTGAGAAGGGTGATTTAGCCACGGTTAGAGCATTACTCGATTCTGGGACACGAATTCAGAAGCCAAGGCCCAAATCCGGGCACACGGCACTTTATGAGGCGACTAGACTTGGTGATTTCGGAATTTGCAAACTTCTAGTCGAGAGAGGTGCTCTTATCAACACCCGAACAAAGCGTGGCGACACAGCACTGCACGCAGCTGTACGAGCTGGGGATCTGGACATCGTTCGCCTCCTCGTCAGCCAGAAGAATTGTGCCCCTGATCTGACCAATGATAAGGCTGTATCTCCGTTTTGCGAGGCATGTGCACTTGGTCATTTAGAAATTGTCAAAATGTTATTTGAAACGGGACACATTCAAGTTGATCGACATCCAATAGCGGACCCCGACTGCTGTCAAACACGAAGTGGCACCTCACTATTGTCACCTTTTGGTTACGCTTGCGATGAAGGGCATCTTGAAGTTGTCCAGTATCTCTTGCAGCATCGGATATATGCCAATCTATCTGAGCAAGACTTAATACTGGTCATTGAAAACTCACCTACCCTGTTACGTCTTGCGACTGAAAATACTTCTCCTCTCTCGCTTCTATCGGCGATTATAGAGTCACCTGGGTTACTGGCACAACTACCAGACTTATTGGCTCCCGTAACCAAGAAATCGCCTGATGCATTACTATCAGCAATTGATGAGTTAACTCCGATACTGCTACAGGTTTTTGAAGAGTCTCCTGGCGTGTTCCTTGCCATATTTGAAAAGTCGCCTACACTATTGTCACAGGCATATGAAAAGTCACCTAGGCTAATGCGCACACTAACAAGTAAAGCCAGGCCGATAGATGACTGGTCTTTGGCCTTTAGCGAGAATTCCTACCAGCAAGTTCCCCGTGTACTTGAACTCAAGTTAGTTTACACATTATATCACGAAAGTTCAGTCTGGGGCGTCGAATTTAGCCGGTGCGGTAGATATATTGCTACAGGGTCAGGCACAGATGTTCAACTTCATGATGCACATTCTCGGCGAACGATGTTGACGATACGCCATGATAGGAATATTGCTGGCATGAGTCTTAGCCCTGACGGAAAGTACCTTACTACCGGAACCAAAGACGGGCTTATCAAGGTAAGCTATGCAGTTCTATACAATATATTTCTAGTATTTTCCTGCTTTAATCACCCATATTAACTTACTCGCTTCAGATTTGGGTTGTTGAAACCCTGGAATTCCATCGAGAATTTAACACAAGCCCAGACAGTGTTACTTCACTCAACTTAACCCTGGACGGTCTTATAATTGCCTCTAGGACCATTAAAAATACTGTCAGACTACGGCTCGTCAAGGAATATCTCACTATGCATACGTTTGCTATCGATTACTCTGGTTGCATTGGGCTTATTACTTCTATTGCTGTGTCTGCAGACGCCAAGCTCGTCGCTGCCAGCTCTAACACTATACCACATGATGTTTGTATCTGGGATGTTCTCAATGGAAAACTTCTCAGCCTCCTGAGAGGGCCTCACTGCAATGAGGCTGTTGAATTTGTCACTTTCTCCCCTGACAGTAAATTCATTCTCAGCGGCAGTCGAGATAAGACAATCAGAATGTGGGATACTTTTAAAGGCATGTGTGTGAGGACGTTTAGTGAACATGATGTAAGTCTTGCACGCCAGAAACCACCTAGTTATACTCAAATTAACAGCTATAGGGCCCCGTTCTCAGCGCTGCGTTTACGCCCTACACTAATATGATTATCTCAGGCTCCAGCGACCGTACCGTACGGATCTGGGATGGGCTGACTGGATTTTCACAGTTGAAGCTTGAAGGTCATAATGGTCCTATTTCCTCTATATCTACACGTCCAAATGGCGATCTTTTTGCAACTGGATCTAGAGATGGAAGAGTTCGCATCTGGTCATACCGAGTTTTGGACGAGGTTGGGGCGAATTCTGTCATGAAAATAGGCTCGCTGTGCTGATAGAAGAAGATTGACGTGGTAAACAAATACAGTACGTTCATTAGGTATTTATTACCCGGACTTGTCGAACTAGATACTATGCTATAGTCGCTACATCCTTTTCAATAAAAACACTAAGTGCTATAGGTAGGAGTACCTCTAAAACTGAGAAGCTTTCAATAATACTTTAGGTATGAATATGAAATTTTATCTAAAACGAATGTGTTCTAATCCAGTTCTCACCCCCTCACAAACAAGCAATTACCCTTCAAACTCTATTTACCTATCTTGTCGCTTATGCTTCCATCTCTTCTTCTTTTGTCTTAGTTGGTGCGGCCAAGGAGGCGGTTAGCAACGTCAGAGACGTAGCTGGCAGTAGCGCCGCGGCCGTCGCTGAGGTCGTTCTCGTTGACGGAGCCGGAGTTGTACTCGCGCAGCGCCTTGTAGATGCACTCGGCGGTGTCGGCGTTGCCGAAGTCCTTCAGGTTCTGCTTGAAGTGGTTGGTTCCGGCGCGCACCATGGAGGTGATTTGGTCCTTTATCATATATGTCAGTATGGGCTGGCTTATAAATAGGGGCTGGGGGCTTAGGGGTAAGGAAGCGGGGAGAGAAAATATTTACCTGGGAAAGACCGTGCTGGCCGGGGAAGCCAGGGCTGCCGTCGCACTGCATCAGGCCGGCGGTGGAGTGTCCGTCGTTGTTGTAGGTGGTCTGGACACCGACGTTGCCGGTGCTCTCCTGCATGATGATGGCGAAGATGACTCTGGTTTTGTGTTAGTTGCGCTCCTTGTCCACTGTTTGGATAAGTCGAAAACTTACCGCTCTTCAACACCGATCTTGGCACACTCGTTGACGGCGTTCCAGATGCGGCCGATGTCCTCACCGGTGTCACCAGTCTGCTGCATGGCGGACTTGTTGGCATTGAAGATCTCCTCGAAGGACTTCCATTGGCTCATGGGAGGGAAGCTGGAGGCAGGGCCGGAGTAGTGAGTGAAACCCATTGTGATTGATTTGTTAGCGTTGGAGAGTATATAAAGTGTGTTGAGTAGTGATGCCGAAGCTTGCTGTTGATGATTGATGCTGTGTGATATCTTCTGGTTTTGGTAGTCGCATCGCCATCCTTATATATCTTTTTATGGGCCCCTATTGCCATAGCTTTCGCCTCTCGTGAGCATCTTTGACAGCCTTCTGAGGCTCTCAGCTTGGTCATCATTGATGTGATAGTGAGAGCTAATACCAATACTACCAGGGTTGGAAGCTGCGTGACCGAACCACTTCGTAGTCTGTATTGATGATATTAGATCGCCACATATCGTTTGGGCTCCCTCTATTTCCTCACTTCCCCGTTTCTTAGTGGGCCCTCTCCGACAAGAACTACTCTACAAGGTAAGTTTCCTTCTAAAATGGATTCGGCGATACTTCATTCGCTGACTCCTCAGCAAGTAGGCGAACCCCTGAGAAGCGGCTACGATATTGCTGACCAGCTTAGCAATAGAGCCATATGATCAATGATTCCCAGGACTCATCGCCTTCGCCTTGCCAGACTCGGGTTAAATCTTACCTAGAGGCTAGGACATCTTACGTAGCTGAAATATTCGATATTGATTTTAGGTCAGCAATTATTATGTCATCCTTGACACTCATTCGAATAGCCTATTTGGGTTTCTCGTGCGACGAGTCTAGAATTCCATCTTATGTGAGCTCAGTTATAATGGCTTATATACCTATACCAAGTAACTCTGCGAGCATTGACGATCTATCATACGTGTAACTGAATAATTAATACTTTTGCGAATCTGTGCCTGATATACTTGGACTGCGTAGATCCTACGATGTTGCTCATAATGAAGCGGTCAGCCTCTCGGCTAGCCCGTATATGACTCTATCTATGATGAGCAGCTAAGTAGAAAGAAGGTTAGCATCGCAAACCATTGCTCAGCCTCATACCGCTACGTCCCAGATGGAAAGTCTGGGGAGAAGCGGAAATAGGAGGGTCGGTAGTAACATCAGTCAGCAGCTTACCTCAAATGTGGAGGTAAGCCGCGATGCTTGTTTCTTTAACGTGCCAATGAGCGAGCGCGAAGTGGAGCTTGGTAAACCACCATCACCGAAGATTGGGCGCGTCCCGAGGTTGTCGGGATCTGTACCTGCATGCCATGTACGAAGGGATCAACGGGTACTGAAAATCAATATGACCCAACTGTGTAAGCTATGATGTAACAGGTAGGTAGCATTATCCTATACCGATTACCTTAGGTACATACCTGTGTTTTATTGGGATCACTTCTCTCGTCTCAGATATTGGAGGTTTAGGACGCTTTAGGGATATTAGTCATGAATCTGACTTCCAATGCCATCAAGACTCAGGTATCTCTTTTATCTTTTGGAAATGGTGCTAGATGGGTTACATTATTGTCTGAATTGGGTAGCTAGGTAGGCATGTAATTGAACACCCAATAAGCCATTGCAAGCGTCATCAAGCTTCCAGTCCAATCGATATTACATTTACCTGGCTGTCAGCACGGAGAACAGAAACCGATCGCTGAGATAAAAACAGAGCCATGCATATACATGAGCATGGTTCCATTGCATTATGCTGTGCTTTCCAGATCTTTCTGGTATTTATTCGTTGAGAGGAAGAATTACGCGACGGCTTTTCGCATTGTTCATCGGCTTAGAGAAACTGTATTGTTAGTTGCCCACCTGCTATTATATATGTTAATTTCATATAAATATTTATGTCGGGCAAAGAAGTTGATTTACCGGCCAGCCTTCCTGCATTTATCATGTGCATAGAGCATGATTCTTAGGTAACATATTGACAAGGCGTGAAGTTGAAGTTGAAGCATGCCCTTGATGTGACTGAGGTAACATTGTTGAATTGTGATGTGGCTGTTATTGAAGGAGGGGCACCTTATGTAATAATGCGCCACATTAAGGGACTGTGGCGGGGCTCAATGCCGACCTAGTGGGCCCATGAAAGTAAACAGAACGCGGTCACGCCAGCCAATGGCACCAGTTAGACGACTTAGCTTCACAATCTTGCACCCCAGGTTGCATCCCGCAATTGTATCTTGACCAAACTCCAAGCAATCGCTACAGGGTTTCACACTTCTACTTCTTTTCATTATTCTTACTTCCGTGCTGCCAATTTCCACGCGCCCGTGACAACGACTCGCTACACTTAGCTTCAAATAATTGATTACAACACATCCGCGACGCGCAAACACTCGAGGGATTGGCTATATAACACTGCTTCGATTGACCAAATCTCCCTTTCGCGTCGCTCTTGCACGGAGCTAACTTAACAGCTATGGAGATGGACGAGATGGCCGATCACTGCTTTACCCAAGAAGGCAGATTGGCCACATTCAAAGCTGCCCAACCTGTTGCGCGACGGCCTTCGAATGCCAAAGGCAAAGCTCCGAAAGCGATCGCATGGCCACACAAACAATTGAATCCAGCATATGTGAGTTTCCACACGCGCACAAGGACTCCATGATCAAGCACTGACCATTTCTCCTTTGCAGTTTGCTTCCGCTGGCTTCTTCTTCGAACCGACCCCCGAGGCTCCAGACAATACCGTGTGCTTCCTATGCCTTAAGCCGGTCGCAGGATGGGAAGAAGACGACAACCCGTTAGAAGAGCACTTGCGTCTATCTCCACACTGTGGCTGGGCAGTTGTGGCAGCTATTGACGCAGGTTTGGGGGATTATGCTTTGGACGATCCTAGCAGCCCCGAGATGGCCGAAGCACGGAAAGCTACCTTTGCCGGACGGTGGCCACATGAGGGAAAGCGAGGCTGGAAATGCAAAACCAAGCAGGTATGCTCTTGTTGTCAAGGTCACTCCACACGGATTATGCTGACAGTGCATTAGCTTGTGGAATCTGGATGGAAGTACACACCCACTAGCGAATCAAACGACATGGCGACGTGTACCTACTGTTCTCTGGCTCTTGATGGGTGGGAACCGAAAGATAACCCCTGGTAAGAAAGTCGGTCTATGTAGATCTTTCCTTTTACTGACGTGCTATAATAGGGATGAGCATTACAAACGATCTCCAGACTGCCAATTCTTCTCATTGATGGACCAGTATAAGAAGGGTCCTGGTAGGAAGAAGGGTAGAGGCAAGGGGGCTAGAGCCTCCCAAGCGTCCCGGCTTTCCGCCCAGTCAATTGCTACAACGGCTGCGTCCGACATGACATCGATGCTTGACCATCCCGCCGATCACGAAGATAGTGTTATGACTACTACGTCCGTCATGACCCAAGGTGGCACAAAACGTGCTAGGGCAAAGAAGGGCACGGCGGCCAGAGGCAAGAAGACGAGGGCTAAGAAGGAAGAAGCTGTTGAGGTACTCGAAGATGAACCCGAAGAGGAAGAAGCCGCACCTCCTCCGCCCCCGAAACCCACCCGCGGGCGCAAACGAGCCAGTGACACCGTCGAGGATTCGGTCTTGACGACAGCAGAGGCCCCAGCAGCTAAGAAGAGGGCCACACGAGGTAAAAAGATTAATACTGCCGACGCGTCGGTACTTGAGCAAGAGCCTGACCAAGAGATGCACGACGTAGACCCTGCGCCTAAACCGAAAGCAAAGGGTAAGAAGGGTCGAACAACCAACTCTCGAAACACAAGAAAGGTTTCGACAACATCGACCGTTTCCACAACCTCTGTCAACGAAGATGCCGCCCACCTACTGGATGACGAAGAGCTTGACCGACAACTACAAGCCGACCTTGATCGGCCACTATCAGATGATGAAAACATCGCGGCCGATTCCGATTCCGATCGCAAGGCTCCGCCTAAGCCGAAGGGCAAGAAAGCTTCGACGAAGAAGGTATCTACTGCGAGTCAAGACGAAATGTCTAACGACCATGCCATGTTCGATCCCGAGCCTCCCCAAATCGACGAAGCTCAGGTGGATGCAGAGCTAGAAGCGCTGGAGACTGAGATGGAATTAGAACAACCGGAACCTCTTCCAGTTCCTAAGAAGGGTCGTAAGGCTGGTACCAGAAAAGCTTCGAAGCAGACAACTAAGAAAGCAAAAGAACAAGTCGTGGAACCAGTACCCGAACCCGAGCCTGAGCCCGAGCATGAACCGAACGTCGAGATGGCAGCTGCAGATGAAGACGAACTAGCCGAAGGCCATGATGTAAGCATTGTCAGCAATGCGACGGTGGTACGAACCAGTATATCATCAAACACCGCTCCTAAGAAGCGTGGTCGGCCTAGCAAGAAGGCTGCTGCAGTGCCTGCGGACCCCCAGGCTGATGAGCTCTCTTCAGAAGCTAGAGCTGAAGAGTCGCCTCAAGTTGAACGCAAAGATTTTGCTCCAGCTTCAAAGAAACAACCAGCTTCAGAGCCCAAACCTCTTCCACAAGCTCCTGCGGCCACCTCTTCTGCAACAGAAAAGCCACTACCTCCGCCCCCGACCGAGTCGGATGAAATGAAAGTTCCAGCGACACCTAAAGCGCACATCATATCACCGGCTCCTGCTGCCAAGCAGGCAACAGTGTCTCCCTCTCCCTCACCTCAAACATCTGACGCCGAAAATGAGCCGCCGTCTTCGAAGCCCTCGAATACCTCGAAAACCACTCGTGTCGCATTGGCTCCTGTTGCTGCTACACCTGTACGGACGTCGCCGTCCAAACGTAATATCTTGGCTGGTCTGCAAAGCACCGCTCCTTGGAATGCTGTCGACGTCGAGATGCTGTTCGATGAACTGGACAAGGAGAACGGCTTGGCATCAGCCAAGTTTCTGAAGGGTGGCGCGGACATTACGAGTCCCGAGAAGCGGATGACGGTTGAGGAGTGGATTCACCACAATGCAGAGGAGGCCCAGCAGAAGCTCAGGCTCGAGTGCGAGGCTATGGTGACGGCCTTTGAGAAAGAGGGAACGAAAGCTATGCAGACCCTGGAGGGACTGGTAATAGACTGAGGAGGGGATAGACGGCGTTTATTAGCTTGCTCTTGGCTATGATTATGGGTAAACTGCCTGGGTACGTGATTATTAGGGCACTGTATAGGACCATGACACGGTTCGTTCAGGATTCGTCTTATGATTGTCACGTTGGCGTTAATGGCTTTGCGATTCAATCCGATTAGGGATGGATGGATGGATGGATGGATGGATGGATGCTGAGACAGGACAAAATAGGTAATGATGTCTTCCATCCGGCCCGGTTCTGGTGCTGTCTTAGCAATATGAAATTACATGCGAAATTTAAGCATATGACTGCAGAAATCGTGCTCATGGTGCAGCGACTGAGTTTTGGCTTCTCTTGGTTTTTCGTCGTAATAGCTTCGGGTTATTTTAATAGCCAGTGTCTTAAGTCTGTTAATTCTGTAGTCAGGGGTTGGGCGTTGGATGCAGCCCAGCGATCTTCCTAGCTTCAAAGCCCTATACATTAGTGCTCATGCTTCCTAGACAGGCCACACGTTAGAGTTCATATGAACTGGACATCACAGCAGCTAGAAAAAAGACGATACATCATCATAGGAGAAGGAAATAAAGGTGAATGGAGAGAAAGAATGAAGTCAAAATATAAGACGAGAGATCTGCGGGTACCCTTCACGTATGGCGAACATGGGTAGGGGTAATTAACCCGGGAGCGAATGAAATGCAAGTGGACAACCTAAATTGGCAAGTCGTTCCTAGAACTAGGTACCTAATGCCGTGACTGCCCACTATCGGCGTCTCCTAGCTCAAAGCCCCTTGAGCAACATGAAAAACAAAGCGCATATAATAGACCCCCCGATTCCCCCCGGCTCCCAGACTCCCCGACTCCCAGGCTCCCAGACTCCCAGACTCCCAGACTCCCAGATCTATGATCATACGTTTTGGTTTGTTGTCACCCGTGCACATATCCTTTTGTGTGCCTAGCTTATGACAAAACTCGCCCCCGTAATCCAGGTCGATGTATATCCTCGAGCTAGGTATCGCTGCTCCTCCACAGCGGCGTGAAAATCGAAACTCATTCGCAGACATTAATAGTGATCGCATCGAAGGAAAAAAAAGTCGCAAAGACTCCGTGGACGTGAATAGGAATCACCTGAAGGAGCAAAACAAAATAGGTCAGCGTAAAGTTGATTTCGTAGGTTAAGGATACTTACCTAGGTACCTCCTGTACTCAAGCTCTATTCAACACCCAAAGGGCAACCACCTTCGTCATGCTCCCGGTCCACGCCGTAGAGTCGTCCACAAGTGTAGCAGAAGTGCGCGCCACACGCACATCTAGATCAACTCCTGTTAGCTCAAGATCTGAGACTGAAATCAATTGAAATGACTTACATGATTTCGTCACATCCGTCCATCTTGTCGACGATGACATGGCAGTTCGGGCAAACCTGCCAGCCTTCCTCTCTGGCCAGTTTGTGGACGGGCTCCAGTGCCTGGCGGTCAGCCTCGAGCGCTGATCGGTCGCAGGCACCAAAGTGTGACTTCTGATGACAAGATTTACACGTCTTGCGGTGGCATCGGATACAAGTACCGGCGCGTTTACCACGCAATCCATAAGGGATATAATCCCTACACATAGTATGGTGGCAGTAGAGTCTATCCGCTGATTGAGATTGAGCCTCTTCTAGTCTGATCGCATAAAGAGCTGCATAATGATTGTCCAGGTTCATCTCCGTTAGCTGCTGGACAGTGATCTCGTTGCAGCAGCGCACCGGTTGGAATTGTAACGAGTATAATGCTGTCCGGACCATCCTATCCATGCAGTCCTTCTTGCAATAGTAGTGATTGCAATCAAGCTTTATAAGATGATTTAATGGAAATTGGTCACCGCATCCCGTGCATGACTCGACCTGCTGACTAGCCGTGAGAAGGGGAGGATTCTGAGGGCCGTTGAATTGTTCGTAGAATGCGTTGATTAGCACGTTCGGGTCATTAGGTCTTGGGCGTCTCCCTCCGCGGCCTGCTTGAGGTTGGGCCGCTTGAGGTTGGACCGGAGGGCCGGCGTTCTGCAAAAAGAGTACGGCTTGTGCAGGACCTTGGGCGATATTAGCCTGGCCCAAAGTGCCGTTGGGGTTGGCCGGCGGGATGGAGTCCATGGTGAAACGACTTGCGAGTTGATTGTGGACGTTGGCAGTACGAAGGCGGCGCGAGGACGTGAAAGCGGCGCGAGGACGGAAAGACGGCGCGAGGATGCAAATACGGCGCGAGGATGCAAATACGGCGCGAGGATGCAAATACGGCGCGAGGGTGCAAATACGGTGCGAATATGCAAGTACGGCGCGAGGTTGTAAAGACGGCGGACCGGCAGGATTGTGGGTGGGCTTGAATAACCGGGGGCGTTTGAGGGCAGCCGTGCGTTGGATTCTGCAAGTACGCGAAATCGTGCACTAGAAAGAGCAACGTTGACTAGGACATAGGACGATGGGAACTGCACTTTCCATCCCATCAAGTTACCCGTTCACTTTTAGGAGGTGGGTTAGGGGGTTGGATGGAAGTCGCGAACCACAGAGCAGGCGACGGCTGCAAAGGCCAATCCTATGCAAGTTAGTTTGCGGTTAAGTAAGTCAAGCACCTGCCATTCACTGTTTATGGGCGGTACAGGCAGCGAATCGCCTAAAGACAAGTTTTGATTTATGCATGCCTGCCGAAAGAAGGCAGGTACGTTTAGGGGGTACATGCCGCACTACGTTATCTAGTTCACAGTTTAGAAACTACGGAGAGGTTCTTTTTGAGGCATAGTATTCAAATTCACACCCATAACTTGAATTAATACATCGTATTCGCTCCCCTAAAGAAGACCACTAGGCGAAGTAATATAAACCCAGCTACCACGCTCCAAGTTTGTAAGGAGCAAGGATACAGAGGCCTATCCCCTGGAATATCTCTCGCTCATGTTAACCAATAGGCTTATATTCCTATCGATAGCTGATACTAGCCGATAGAGGCTAAGCCCTGCCATCCTCCATATGCCACTGTCTTTAGGGAGGGGATCTACGTATGATTGTGTACTTACTGCTTTGTATATGGATATACCCAAATGCCCCTATAAGCGGAAGATGTTTTGCCCAACCCGCTCAAAAGACTTGCCCTGATATCAATTGGAGGGTATATATTATCTAATCGAAAAGTAAAACTGGATGGCTCCCAAGCACACATATGAAGTAATTATAGAGCGTTTGGCGGACAATCTGAGGAATCACCTACACCGTAGCGCTACTCGCTCCTCGGGAGACCTGTGGTGTGATTACTACTAAGAGCTATCGTAGGCTTACAGATTGGTATCTGGCTACTTAATCAAGCACAATATACTAGAGTGCAGGAGTACTACGAGAGAAATGCCAGTGTGCTAATAGGTTTCATGTTCATTGACTACCCTTTACCTTATGGAAGCAGCTCCCACACAATATAAAGAAGAGTTGGCATGTTCAAGAAACTTACATTTCATTACCCCTGCATTCTTTGCGCTTCTATTCAATCACTTGCTCAGCCTCATAGTCTAAATCTAATGTTTGAGAAGAGCAAAAATGACTACACCTGGAATAATGAGACCAAAGAGGCAATAATACAAAGGGGGGATACAGAATATTATCAATCATTTCAAGATAAATCAGCTGGCAATACTCATAAATCTTTCTCCCCAGCTTGTAAAACGGAAGCCGTGTGATCCAATGTTTCTGCTACAATTATCACAACCAGTCATATCTTTTGAAGGTTTTATATATTTAGGATGCTAACTAGTCAGGTCAACTTGCATGATAAGATAACTAGCATGCTGATACACACCCAAGTAAGAGCTATCTTGACTCGATGTTGACAGAGTTGGAGATATCTTACGATGACATTGGAAAAGGGGCTATGCATTACGTAAGCTACAATTCGCCTACGCGCAAAGCAGGTACCTGCTTAGTAGTGCTGAGAACGTCCAATTGGTACCCATTTCAAGAAACATGGCAACTGATAGCCTAGATCGTCAGTACTCGGTATTAACTTAGAAATATTTTTCATTTCCAATGAATTCTGTTGGGTGCTTTGAGAGGCGACCTGCCGGATGACTAAGATGAGGTGAAATCACTGGACAGTTATTCGAGCATTATATCAAACAAACGTTCCAATATTTACAGCCTCATAAGAAACAAGAAATACCCATAAGCAACAGGATCGACATTCTAGAGCCGAAACGATTGGCGGGGCTGAGAACCAGAGAGCTGAATCAATCAGGGGCTCATCGTACCAAGAGCGAATTAATTTTCGAGAATGTATCCCCATACGGTATTACCTTCAAGATCAGCGGAATTAGGGGTCCTTGACTAAGGGTCGTTCCTCATAACCAATTACAAGCGGTGTAGGTAGATTAGCATTAAAACTAGATAATAGTTCAATATTTTTACGACGCATCTGAAGCAGATACCTAGTTGCATTGGGTATATATAGGGGTTTTGTTTTTCTCCATCTAAAAGCTTACCCTACTTGCCTTTCAACTAAGCCTGATAATGTCGCAAACATGATTTCGTATTCAAATTCAATAGTGGCGGCAGCTGTACTCCTTGCCGTGGCCTCTAGAGGCTCGTGCCAGTGCCAGAACAGCACCCGCACAGTCGCCATATCAGCTACGATCCCTTTCGGGGCATCCCAGAAAGTTGACCCCTCGTTTCCCGGCTTCGCCTTTGAGCAGGCCTCCTTCTACAACTATTCTTTAGACGCACAGGGCAACCCCAATGTGTTTTCTCAAAATCTCGTCAATGCGGTCCTGAACCGCACCGGCGGGACTCCCCTGCTCCGCGTTGGAGGAACGTCGGGGGATTCAGGCAACTTTAGTTCTTTCCAGCAGACACCTACAAACTTCCCGGCCGACCAATTCGGTCCTCAATTTAAAGGAGGTGTTACCCTTGGTCCTTCATACTTCGACGCTTTCAAAAACTGGCCGGGCGCAAAGTTCGAGTTCATGGTTCCCTTCAAGAACACGAGCCATAGCCACACCCTGAAATGGGCAACAGCCGGCGTGGATGCAATCGGTATAGACAATCTGTATACCTTGGAAATCGGGAACGAGCCTACCTTCTATCCTTGGTTCAGCAAGACCAATAACACGGCCGGCGTCGAGACCTATGCGAAGAGATACCTCAACCTGCAGGATCAGCTGAAACAGCAGATTCCCGCCCTCGACGGCAAGCGCATCTTCCAAGCATTGGACACAGCCGCCAACGCCGCGACGAAACTCAAGGCGAAGCCCGCATTCGATTTGGGCCTCAATTCGATCGCGACCAGCATCCGGCAGGTGGGCTTCCACTACTACCAAGGGCACCCGGGCCCGCGGACCTTCGCCGAGCTGCAAGGGTGGGTTCGGCACAGCGTTACCGTTGAGAACATGACCAACTTCACACCGAATATCCGATACCTAAATAACAACCACCCGGCGATCAGTTTCGCCTTCACGGAGACGGGCTACAACGTCGGCGGCGGCGGCGGCAGCCTGGGAAACAACCTAGCGTCGGCGCTGTGGGCCGTCGACTTCCAGCTCTACGGCATGACGGTCAACGTGAGCCGCGTCAACTGGCAGCAGATCCTGCGCGGCAGCCTGCACATGTGGCGCGCTGTTGAGGCTGATGGTCTGCCGCCTGCCGTCACCCCGAATTACTACTCGCAGCCGTTCGTCGCCGACTTCATCGGCAGGGGTGGCCAGACGCAGGTGGCGCCCATCGACGTCGGCGACGATGCCGACGGCACGCTCGTCGCGTACGGGGCCTACGAGTCCGGCAAGTTGGCTCGCGTCGCAGTCCTAAACTTGGACCTTTGGTCCCCGCAGAACTGCACGACGCGACCGCACGTCGGCTTTACGCTCAAGGGCCTACGGAATACTACCACGCAGGTGCAGATGCATCACCTAACGGCCCCGGACGGCGCGTTGACCGAGGATGGCTTGACTTACGCTGGTCTTCAGTGGACGTATGAGAATAACGGGGTTGAGAAACAGGTTGGGAACGACGGCAACGTGCTCAATGTTGACAGTGGAGTTGTGAAATTCCCCGTCAGGTCTAGCTCTGCGGTTATGATTGTGCTGTAAGCAATGCTGTGGTATTGATGTTATAGGGGGAAAAGCACAGGTTTCCCCGCTACAACCTAAAGCTGGCTAGAATACCCTCTAATTACGTAAATCACCCGATACGCGCTATAATTATAGGGCGGTTAGTGGATATGGGCGTTATCCTTGCCTTGAAGCTACCAAACCAGCTGCTAAGCTTGTTGGCTGCCGACTGGCTAACTAACAGCTGAAAATCTCACTATAGAAAAAACATTCGAACGCGCTCCATATAATCTCTAGGTAGGTTCAGAAGCCGACATCAGAGGTGCAACGCGAACATGAGTTGGCGATATACATTGACTTCGTTGGGTGGTTTACGTAATCGAAGGGCATTCTAGGTTATAGCGGGGATAGTGGATTCTTCCCTTCTACAACATCAATACCACCACCTCTTCAAACGACCTATAATAATATCTACCTTGCATTTACGAGTTTTTAACATTAATATACATGTCTTCACATCAATTCGCGCGGGCTCGTGGCCTAACTTCTATTGTCATGAGCTTTATCGACCGAACGATGTGTTAAAACCATCTGTCAGATAACAAGGGTGGATAAAAGGCTTATCCAAAAGAGCCTTGAGGCTTACATAAGGCGCTTTAGATGCCTGATTGATTAGGTACCTAGGTAACCCTTCTAAAGAGCGCCAAATAGCGCTAAGAAAAGCCAACAGAGAATTGAATTTTTGATCTGTGACAACATCCCCTATTCGAGCATCCTTCCATTTCGAAAGGTAGCCGACAAGTTGAGAAAGTCTCCTCGACCTCTTCCCTAATCAAAAGAACACCATTACTTGGTTTGATTTCCTTCTTCAATTTCCTTTTGGCCGTCTCTCTCCGTTTACTTGTTTTGTTTCTAGTGCAAAGCATCGGGTAGTGCTACAGGTCGCCAAGCATAAGGTAGGTAGATATTTACACCGAACTTTTAGAGGTAGTTACCTCCACGGGGTAGATCTGATAAGGAAAATAGGATCTGCAATCATATCTGCCCTAGTAAGAAGATTATTCTATTTGTGAGGAATACGAGAAACGGTGGGTTGGTTCCGTTCCTTGCATTCTTCCGGCAGCTTATGCGGTCGGCTGCAAACACGACTGCAACTATCACGCAACATTGAAAAGGAAAAAAAAGAAAAACGCGAGCAATCGATCGACAAACGTTATAATCTTGGCCGTTATAGCTACCGAAAAAAAGGGGAATTTTTACTTCGCCATGCATGTAGGTGAAACATACATGACCCATGTCTTCGTGGGGTGAATCCTAACCGTGGATAATGACGGCGATCGGCCGCCGTCGATTTGCTTACTGAACTGCACATGCATGTCCCAATTGAAAAGGACACTTGGGGAGACCAGCGAAGAGTCCCAATGGGTGAGTGATACCTAGTAGCATGGAGAGCACGCGCTGAAGCTACATCTCCATGATCTACGAGACAGCAGATTTTCTCCTATCCATGGGAACGGATCACAGTTCGGATGCATTTTATGGCATGGTATAAAACAGAGATATAAGATTAGTTTCTAAGAGGTAATCGAATAGCATCAAACTCTTCTAATGACCTTTTTGCAACATTATATACGGGACAGTACTGCAACAACCTATGCGAGAGTTGCATGGGGATACGGTATTGCTAGGACGAGACATATTATTCATGTTTTACTCAAGCACACGCTCGTACCATCAGCTATATGGACGGTAATGATGATGTATCATACAGCATTAAGCACTTCCTGCTGCTTTTCAAGGAGTGGGTGGGAAGACACTTGAGAAGACCCCTTACGATAACAAGTCACTTGAGCATAGGCCTGACCAAGACGAGATAGAAAGTAGTGCGAGCAATGGTGTCATATTATATATAGCGAAGTGAATTGGCTGTGGTATTTTGGACATGAAGGACAGTGAACCTCTCCAGAATGGTATCTTCTCTTTCTCTTTCGCTCAGTTTTCCAACTCGGTGACCGACTCGCTCGTTTCTCTATCAGTTGACACAAAAAGCCGAAAAGAAAAAAGGCAACAGCTATTCATTAAAATAGGCCTGAAGCGGTATCCCATTCCCTCTCATCCTGCGCAAGTTCCGGTCGTAAAATCGTCTATCGGCGTGAATATCAAAAAAGAGAAATCGGTTCTTTTTTATATCTCTATGGCTTGAATTGATCGGGATGGAGGGCACCGGCGTCTATTATAATAGTGCTCCGTTGTTATTAGGTGAAGGTTCTAGTGGCTTGACGTCGCCCACTAGAGAGTGCCCCCCATCCGGACCGCCGCTTGATAGATCGCTAACCTGCCATTGGAAGACGGCAAGTTACTTCACGCGGGACGGTAGCCCCTTAAGGACGGGCAAGGGCGATGGGGAAGTCCCGGAGCTGGCGCTTGAGGACCTCGGGGGTCACCGTGGTGTTGACGGCGGGGGTAGCGCCGACAGCAGTGCCGTTGGTGAACGGGTAGGGGGCAGCAAGGCCGACCTGGCACATGGCGGCGACGGCCAGGATAGCAGCGAAGAAGCGGGCCATTGTTGAAGTTGGAAGTTGAGAAGGAACTTGTAGTTAATTGACCGTTGGTCGGCTTTTTGAGATTGATAGAGCTGCGAGGGCGGAGTTGGCGATGAGGCTGGAGAAGAAAGACCACAAGAAAAGATACGATGACCTCAGGGGGCAAAGAGAGGTCCTTATATGGTCGTGGCCGAGCTCACGGAACTGCACGCGAGGATCGGCACATGAGTTGCAGAATTGGCTGCTGAGGACGGATGTTCCTGAATCTCAACATTAACCTCACAGCAACCTTGGCGTATATTGATTCATTATCCAGCAGACCAACCTAGACAATCCTTACCGTCGTCGACCAATCCCACCGGGCCTTGCCTTGATTTGATATCTGGACAAGGCCGACCTGGGAAAGCAACATCCAGGGGTCTGGCTCGCGCGAGTGGCGTTCTGCGTCAAAAAAGATCAACAGCCGGCGCTACTCGTGCAGCCGCATGCCTAAAGCTTTCGAGATGGGTGGTGACAGGGGTAGGGGGGAGAGGACGGCGGGCCCACGGTGAAAGTATTAACCACCTTCAAGCACCACCATCCGTCCTATCAAGGCCCTTGGAAAGCTCTACTAATGTAGCTGTCGATGCGGCGAGAATCATGCGATTATGACCCAGAGCGGAAGAAGTAAACTAGCGTTACACTGCTTCTGCTTCTTTGCTCTCGGTTAACCGATTAAGCGACTGCGGCGACGTGACATATCGACATATATTTCGACATCCCGGTCCCAGATGTCACTCCGCCCGCGGAATCCATTGCTGGAAGATCTTCCCAGGCCAGCTTGCTGATAACTGTTTATAAGCAGTCGTAATCGCTCTGGATCACTGACCTCGTGCCTCGTACGACTAGACGCGTAACGCTCGCTTGTTACACGTATGCACTACCCCTTATCACGACAGCGTAGGGAGAAAACGCGCCTATGGCACCTAATAAGATGAAACGCAGCGCCGAAATGTCGAGATCTAGTACGTTGTTCTAATAAAATCGTCATGATTCGAGGGTATTTGCGGTTGAATTCACATGCTGCAGGTCCTCAAGTGCAGTGGGACACATGGGCTAGTTCATTGGTCCACCACCGAGCCCCCCTGGCCTACTTAGAGTCGCCGTGCATATATGAGAGACCTGAGTGGCAGGCAATATCGAAAAGGGGTTCGCTGCAAGTGGAGTGGTACAACGCCAATCCGTTGGCCTTACAGCCCAACCAATGCACCCGGCTTGCCCCCCATTTTTTATTAATAAAGCCGGCGACGGTCTTCAAAATTTCCACCAAGAGAACAGGAAAAATGTAGAAGCTTCCTCTCGTTGCAACCATAGCAGGTGGTAGGTGAGCTCAGCGCCCTCCCGCCTAGATACCTAGATCCCACTCAATGTGAGGACCTATATCTCCGGCTTGTGATTCTCGATGGTAGAGATAAGGAACCGAGCGCTTATGATGCAGGTGGTTTGCCTTACAAGAGATAGCGACTCTGCCCCCTTTCGCACGGGATACCAGATGCGAATCTCAATGCGACAAACGCCATTACAATAGGAAATCTCTCCTACTTGGCAGGGCAGGTCGGAGTGAGAATTATCATCGGCGCATCCGCAACAGGGAATCTAATGTGCCTAAGCAACGTGTCTATGTAGGTTATGTAGGTAGGTATGTCGGCGCGGACGGTCTTCGAATTAGGAACTCCCCTTCTCTACTCGAAACATATTTCAACTGGGAGTTTCCAGATCCCGTTAAGGTCCAACAAGGTTTCCGAAGGTGGGACGCCCACGAGCTGCGCAGCCGCATCAACGAGGGAATCCAAGTGCCGATCATAGCGTACAAGTAGTCGTGATTCGGCACCGGGAGGAGACGTGGGTAACACACGGGAAGGATGCGAGATTCGCTACCGGCCGAGGCAAATCGCTGTCATGCTTGGCCTTGTCCATCTGCCAGGTACCCAGGCACGGAAGAACTCAATTAAGGCTGATCTTCGCCTTTAGCAGTAGGCGGCAATGTAGCCCGCCATGCAGCCTGCATGCAACGAACCTCCGTTATCTTCTTAGGAAAAGACAGATAGAAAAAAATATGGACATGATTTTCCCATCGTTATTAACACAAGACGAGAAAAAAAAGCTTTTGGATAAGGCAATGTGTGTCCCGGAGACTTGGATAAGCGAGACTGCCATATATGGAATTCCGAAGCCTCTCTTAACACCGTCCGAGTTTCTCGAAGAGTTAACAATCTTCCCTTACGTGCTATATCCATTACAAGAGAACTCCATTTATCCGACAAAGGCGAGTAGAGTAGAAGAAAATGCCAGAGCAACCACGACAGCCGTCTTCGGCGACTCGGCATGTTTACTCTCGAAGCGCTTTGATATATATCAGTCATAGCAATTATGGTCATGAATACCAAACCATAGCAGCAATATAGCAACTATACCTCAGTGTGATAGGTCGAGATTTCATGCTGGGGCTCCCAACAAATTCCAGCCGAGAGCCCGAGGGTTGCAACTGGCATCCCCTTAGTTCTAGACCTGCAACTTTAAGCCTATTTGAAATCTTCCAATCAGATAAACCGGTCTATATTGTAAGAACATTCTGGTTGCTGATGTTATAGTGCTGTCACTTCTAGAGTGTCTCTAAGTGAGGGACACTCTAATGAGACAGTTTAAACCTCCCAGCAGAAGGCATCTCAGTGGAGTATACTCTATCTTCTCTGTATGCTGTATATAGAAGCAGTTAATATGCCTAGTTCATAACCCGCAGCGTTACCACATTGTGCGCCATTAACAATTTCCCATGGACTTCTCTAGCCCCCTTAGCTAGCGATGCCCTCTCCCCTCGGCGGCTCAAGTCAACCCGAAGGACCTTTTACCATCGTAGATATCTCGATGATATTGTGACTCGGTTTTGGTTTCCTGCTCTTGAACATTAGCCGCCTTCGAGGCCGGATAGCCGCAACGTTGATATCTGCGTGGGTGATATTGTAACGCTGTTTACCTGTAGCTGCCAAGAGGTATACAGGTAGGTTTTCACACCTATCACACATCGGTATATCGGACAAGGCGTGTCCGAGCGAGATAAGAACACATCGGTTTACTCAGAAAAGATTGTCCATACTCGGCTACTATAATAAACTCAACATTTGCTGTTTAGCGATAAAAGCTTGCAACGGTTGCGCAAATATAGATAAAGGGGGTGGTCTGCCCAAGCACATTTGCAAGAACCGTAGTGGTGTGCTGGCCTATCTAGATACTTGATAGTCTGGATCGCCTTGGCGACTTATCTAAGGATCTATGTATATCTTCGGTACATCGAACAACCGGGTAATGAAGCGAGCCGGTATTCGAAAGCAGCCAAGGTCACGGATGTGGTCAAGATTGACAATCTTGTGCGCCGATCAATATCGGTGGTAGTGGGATGCGATCTTGTTTTCAAGAGGCATTCTCAGAGGGACTTGTTCGCAAACTGCCCAGCTGCATTAGCTATTATATGAGTAGTTCAAAGCTTTCGCTCTAATTCGTAGAGCTTCAATGTTGCTCCAACGATAAACAGGATCGCCACTACCCTTTATGTTATGCCTCAATTAGTCGCTGTGGGAGGCTCAATTCCTGTTTTGTCTCTCCGTCCTTCTGTAGAATTTTTAGGAGGTGGAGGCAAACGTAGGCGACGACTTAGGCGACGATGATCTTTCCGTAGTGATCACGCAGCTTAAGTTCCGCGGATTGATATCATAGTCAGGAGACATTTAACGAGCTCAGAGAAAATCACTCCCGGTGATCTATAAGGGATATGATAATGATCGATCGTTCTCAGTTATTGCGATGACTTTGGAATTCCGGCGAGATTGCAACACTAATCGACTTGTACTGTAACTTGTCCTAAACTGAAAGGGTGCGAAGGGGCAAGGCCAACGGAGGCGGTCATATCTCTCAATTTCATACCCCGTTCACTTTCCGCTTCGCACGATCAGGTATTCTAACAAGTGCATCATCGCCGTTCTGTATATCAAATATTGGTATTACTATGTGATATCGATCGTGTATCGTGACCTCGTGGATATTAATTATTGCCCTCGGGATTCGGTAGCTTTTCCGCATACGCCTCGAGTTTCTCATCACTGCTGTGCTTCCGCTCTGCTTCGTTTCTCGGATCGTCAATGCCGTCTGAGCTCGTAGCTAGCACCGCGCCTTGGATTTCCTTGCCCTTGTTTTTTGCTTCATCGATGGCTTCTCCCTTGATACTGCTGGCTTGACTAACATCTGCACTGTCAGGGCTCTTCACTCGCAACCCCAGATGTTTTTCGTTATCCGGATCCCCATCGCTCTCACCTTTCCAGTCGGCGGCCGGCATCTGAGGTACGGGTGAATCGGTACCAGGCATAGACGTCTCCACGACCTCGCCGTCCGCCGCCGTAGACTTCCACACGACCGCAATCCTGTCGGCAGCACGCGTTCCCTTTTGGCTAGAGCCTTTGATCCCGTCCATCTTCTCCCAGTCGATCTCAAAGACCCCGCTCTGGGTCGGATTGCCGTCTTGCTCTGGCCCGTTGCCCTCGAAGAAGGTATTGAACCAGACGTGGGCCACGGCAGTGACCATGGTGAGGCCCATAGAAGAGGGTGCGCGATTGCGTCTCTCGATACATATATTCACATCGCTGTTAGGAAGCCTGATCGGCTCCTTGGGCTTGAAGATGACCTGCATGCCGCCAGGCTCAGGGTCTGCGTCATCCTTGGTAGATGCCGGGGAGGATGGGTCCGTAGACTGCGATGCGGCGCCATTTCCTGTCTTACTGCTTTTCGAATGAAGAGAGCCCGTAGACGATTTCCGGGAGATCTTGGAAATGAGCTTAGGGGTTGAACTCCTGCTTGATTTCGTTATTGGTGGTCCGGGAGACGGGTCCGGTGAATTTGGCGTAGAGTTAATGCCATTTATTTCGTCTACTTGTTTTGCTTCGTCGAGTACCTGCTGCGTTGGTATAGAGTTGGTTCCATAGCCACTCATGTCATAGATCATTTCCAGGACTGAGCTGTCGCCCGGGGGATTGCCTTCGACTATCATTCGCTCTTTCTTTGTAAAGGTGTGGACGGCCTTGATTTTCCTCCCCCCTTCGACGAATCCTTCAACTGACAGCTTGACACCTGATCGCAAGCCCCAAACATGGATCTCAACGATCTCCAGCCCCTGGTCAACGTATTTCTTCCCACTTTTGGTCCACCGGTCAACATATCCGATCCATCGTAGTTGACTTGGGATAGTAACGCCAGCGCCAAACTTGGGCCGCATTCTCCGTTCTGTGAACCTCGCAAGAGCTTGTTCGGGTGTCCAACCGCATTCGGCGATTAGGTAACTACAAGCCATCGTTCCGCTGCGGCCTTTGCCGGCCTTACAGTGGACGACCACCACTCGGTCACTCTTCTTTTCCTTCCACGTATGCAGGATCTTCCCAACCAGGTTATTCTTTCCATCATCAGCTCCTCCGCCGTCGGCATCGAGATCGTTCCCGCTTAGCCAGTTCTGCATGCTTGCGACAATCAAGGGCACGAGCCTGAAAGGAGGTGGATGGTGATCGGGCCAAGGATAATGCCTGATTCGGTTGTAGACGAGCGAGTCGGGATAACCGGTGCCTTCGCCGCGGAACTCCCATATGGCCCAATTCTTTCCATGTTTGGAATCAAGGAACGCGACGAGGCGATCAAGCGGATTGCGATACGCACGTTGGGGATACGTCTGAGAAGGACCCGACCTAGCGACGAGACATTATCAGCTTTGAGTTGGATACAGAAGGGATTGCATGTATGTAGACACTCACGTCGCTATGATATTGTCAGTAACGTAGCAAAGATCCAGCCCTGCCTCGGGGTGTCTGGCACGAGGCCCTGCGACAATCTGGCGTAGCAAGGATGCCATTCTTTCAAGTAAAGCGATGAAGATAGATGGGCGAACTGGGCATTATGGGCTAATTTTCCAACCCTATAGTGTAAACTCCTTCACATGCTGGTAGCGTAAAGCATAGTATACAGTTAATAGTAGGTGTAACAGATGACAGCGACAAGGCTTTCAACAGAAACCTGCCTTGGCACTTGATTAAACTACAGATGGTCTACCCTACGTCATCGGATCAAAGACGTGGAGACCGAGAAGTTTGTGGGGCGGCTTAGTAACTCGGCTTCTACTTTCCAGTTTGGAAATTGTGACTAATCAGAACGTATCCACTCAACGTCTTAACTTCTTTTTATATTTAAACTCTTGTCTATGTTAAGTTTTAAACATCCAAACATCTAAACATCTAATCGTAAAGGCTCATTCTAAATATTTAATCGTAAATGCCCATATCTAACGGGTCAATATTATACTCAGCGCCATGTGTTGCCGCATAGCCCGGAACCATGAACGGCTGATCCCAGTCGACAATATCTCTATCAGGGTAGACGAACCATTCTTTTTTCGTAGACGGATCTTCCCCCCGGTTGATGCTGTGCATGAAGAACTCTATCGTTTGGGAGGGCACACGAAGGAGTAGCAACATCTTCCTTAGATCTCCTGTAGCCACATTCTGGGTACCTTCGATTAATTCCGAGAACTCCTCACGTCCAGCTCGACGCGTGTAGTATAAAACACGCTCAAGGACTTTAATCCAGTGGATTATGCTGCAGATCTGATGTCAGTCACCGTTTCCCCCGATCTTATCTACTAATAGGTACGAGGCTTCAATCTCAGACGTATCAAAAAGATAAAAAATAAAAATAGAAATAGAAACACCACTTACTGCTCGGCATCGAGAGTTCCATGCATCGTTCTAATCTCGATGGTCTGCATTGCAGATCCTCCAGATATTTTATCGCCACTTATACGCATCCGCGCCGCCACCCTATAATTTGCGACGTACATGTCGCCATGTACTGTTGCACCATCCATCGCATCTATCAAGTCGTCGATATTGTTGTATTCCCATACCTCTGTGATAAATTCTCGGTATATTTCGTCGACGGACTCGATAGGCACATAATTCTGCATAAAAGCATAGGATCGCTCTTTGGCCTCTGGGCTTGCCTTCGACCTCATTAAGCTCCAAAAATTCTGAATACCTGCATTGTCATTCTTGATGGCGAACGCCAGGTTCGTGCGCTCCGTCAACTTTCCACACCTGTCGTCGCATTAGTAAGTCTGTTCGCAACATATTTCCGTCAAACGAGCCGGGCAGATCACGGTCGTTTTTTCCAGCTAGGACTTACCATTTTTCCATTCTTTCCGATCCCCTATCTTTTCTGTGGGTGTATATGAGCGTGTGTTCGATTAAGCTCCATAGCGTTACGAATTTCTTGAGATGTAAAAGAGTCCACCCGTGCTTGTGTCCCATGTGCACATGAAGGCCGGTCGACACCTCCATGGGTTTGTGAATGCGCAATTCGTCTCGAAGAACTCCACAAACCTTACGTATGTTCTCGTACGTGCTCGTGTTTCCGGCTCGGAAAACAGGGCTCACCACTTCGGCGCCGAAATAGAGATACCGCGCCATCGGGACCTCGCCTCGTCGGTTCTCAGGTATATTGTATCTGTCGGGTGTCATCCCCGCCCCGTCCACGGAGACATCCTCTATAACTCTCCATCCTTTGTACTCATCTCTGAGTCCTACCACGGGGAGGTGATCAGGATCTATTGCTGTCCGAAGCGCCCTTATGCTTTGCCGCCCCGCAAGACTTATTTTTTCTTCGAGCTCCTGCCTAAAGCCGCCAGATATTTGCCTGCTGTCCTCGACTGACCAGCCGCCATCTTGGAGAACACTGCGCACTCTTTTGAGTAGGTCTTCCATTTTATCCTGGCCGCCCATTATTGGAAACCTCGATAATTCGACTCCTTGAGATATGCAATGGTTGCCGGCAAATAGGGTAGCGAGAGCTCGACCGAGCTTGGTTTTATACAAGCTTCCCCCCGGTCCCGAGGCAGATATAGCCTCTGATGTGAAGGTGAAATTTGCTATGACATCGTCCCAGTCCGGTCGGTCATTCTCTAACTCACTCTCGCTGCCTTCCACCTGAATATCACGTTCCTCCATCGCGGCTACACCATGGCGTCGCAGGACCCTAACACAAAGTATCAGCAGGGGTGATTTAGAGCGTCATTGTGATATTGCAATGAAGGCATTCCCTAAATCCTTAAATCAGGAAGCGCTGATTACTTACCTATTCATCTTCCGGATAGAGTGAGCGCCGAGTCGTCGTGCGTTATCCTCCTGCACTGCACGACGGAGCACCAGTTGCTCCCCTCCTGCAGTTTTTAATCTCTCGTCTTCGCTGTCACTTTGGTCTTCAGCGGGGGCATAAAGCCGATTTGCAAGTCGTTTTGATAGCCACCGTGTATCCCCCGGATGCGGGTCTCTTATGGCGCCGCCAGCGCTCAGCTTGTCTCGTCGTGCGCATACTGCGAGGAGAAATTCGAGTTCTACAAAATTGTCAGTATCGGTACGCCGAGCTAAACGGCCATTCTCTTTCAAAACTCAAAAGCATTATGGGTACCTCCTGAGTACCTCGCGGGTACCCCTGGTTTGAAGCATCTATCACCTTGGGAAGTGTTCTACTACGTACTACTGCAGCGTTAGCGGTGGACCAAATTAGGCTGAACAGAAGCCAGAGCAAGATCTAAGTCTTCGTGGAAGAACATACCCGATACCTATTGCCTGTAACAAACGGTGTAAGCAAAGACCAGTCATTTTAATGTGAAATATATTTTATAGGATTGAAGTCAAAAAACACGAGCAGTATGGTAAAAAGAAATGTTACGTACATCTTCATCCTCGCTTGGATCCGTAACCAGGTCGAGTTCTTCGTCTTCGTCTTCGTCGTCCTTATCAACATCTCGATCTGGATCGTAACTCCTCGCAGGAATTGGTGGAGGCATGTCGGTATCTTCTTCTTCATCTTCAAGTTCGATCACTCCATCGTCCGTATCCGAATATCCCATCCTATCATAGGCATCGCTACCTTCAGACTCCTCGGCATCGCTTTCTTCAGGCTCCTCGGCATCGCTACCTTCAGGCTCCTCGTTATCGCTACCTTTAGGCTCCTCGGGTGCACCACGCCCCAAAGGCTCGTCTACCCACTCCGTAGGCGGACCAGTCTTTGGCGGGTCCGTAACTCCTGCCCAGTCATCGCCATCTTCAGCCTCGTCTAACCACTCCGTAGGCAGACCAGTGTTCGGCCGTCGGCTGTGTACCTGAGCCCTAGGTTGCAGGCCAATCTCAGAGAAATCATCTACCCAGTCTTTATCTCCGTAATCCATCTTGCCAATATAGAGTAAATAAGTTGTTTACGATGACGTTAGGTTATGTGCCACGCGCTGAGATGGTATTATTCGTTCGACTTGAGTAGCAGTTATTTCAGGGGTGTTGATACAATATTCTATGAGTTGAGGCAGGTTCGTAAAACAGTATGGTTTTCTATTTGAAATCGCGTATAGATTGACTACTGCTTTTCTAACACGTGCGTGAGATATTTATTTGCATGCATGATTCTGGTGAGAGAAATTTAACAAAGGGGGAGATACGCCCCTTCAACAGCTTAATTGTGCAGATCTTTATATTATCCCCTGCTGCACCACACAATGCCATAACAAACTCATTATTATAAGGATTACTTTATCTCGCCGTCGGGTCTGTGATATCCAACCGCCCGTCAAGCATCCTTTAAAGTGCCCAGGCGCCGATGGAATAAGTGATACGGGGGGAAATGTAAGGAAACAGAACAACAAAGAACCAACAAGGTAAAAGAAGAACCTAACCTAACTCTCCAAAGCTCATCAAATTTCATGCTCCCCATTCTCTATAGACCTTATCAAGTGGGCTTTCAATCGTATAATTTCGGGTCCTAGGAAACTAGAGAATATATTGAAGCTGATAAGAGCGATCCCCCGATATCGAGGTCTTCGGGATATACGTCCATTTCTAAGTGCACGTTGTTCGATTGAAGACTCTCGGCAGCAGGACTGGTAAAACTCTGTAGAAGGTGGCCTCGAGTTAAATATGTTGTTTTCGCCTTGTGCATGGCGCATTGCGACGTCTCGGCGGTCATGTCTTGTAAGCAAATAACAAGCCCACGTGTTCAGGGGCTCTAAAAAGATAGATGTATTAACCGTGCGAGGTTATAGACTTCAAATTGCTGTTTTCCTCTTTTATAGAATCTTTCTAAAAACACGTTCGTATACGTGGGTACGTATTCGTAGATGAAAACCAGGTCGTTGTATGATAGCACCGTCGTCCTAGCCATGAAAATTGAGTACTTCAATTTTGCCCGTGCTAGGGGACCGGTTAATGGTCACCAAGGGATCATTTCCTTTGAGGATATTGAGAACGTCCTTATCACTTAATTCGTTGCTCTTCTGCAATATAGATTGCGTAGGCTCCGACATCAGCTGTGATACCGAATGCCAGAAATTACCTTGCCTTGTATACCGGACGTTCCTGATATACAGAGCTGCGATAATCCAGACACAAACCAGGTACACAGAAACCATGGTAAGGACCCCAATTAAGCCATCCCACTTCTTGGGGACGCGTTGCTCGGTGGAGAAGACGAGCTCAACGTCTCCAGGAACATCGAATAGGGGAAGCATCAAATAGTAGAAATTCTGTACCAGCTTCGCGAAATACGTATCGATTGCCACGGCGATTCGGCTGCTCGAGTTGATGACATTCGTGAATATCGCGGATCCATCTTTCAAGGTGCTAAATCCTCTCATCTGACAGGATACGCACAGGATAAGGCTGTCGTTGCCAGTAGCCCACGCCCAGATTGCTGCAGAAGGACCATGCCATAGAGCCCATTCGCTAAACGATAAATCGTCTGCAGCGGAACTTTGATTCACCTCCTGAGCAAAAGCTGAAAAGGGTACGGGACTTTGTATATCTTGAATTGAGAAGATACCTCTTCCATCATTGCTCTGGTAGGTAGCCTCTCCCCCCATGAAACTCGTGAGTGCTTCCACATTAGAGGTATTCATTTTTGCGCTCTACTTAAATTCGGGCTCCGTAAGATCGGTACTACTGGTCATTTCGACCTTGGAGATAGTTGTGTTAAGGGTCGAGAAACATAAGCTAATATTAAGGAACGACCCGGGGTATAGCATATAGCTATTCCACTCCCCGTGTGGTGTAGGCGTACCGAGTCTACCTTGGGTTTCGTTGGTGTCATAATAGAGGATATCTCCATTTACGGCGAATGCCAAGAAGATCATGGAAGTCGGCCCATAGAGGTCGTTTGACGTTTGCCAGAAGTCAATATCGGACTCCCCCCTAGTCATTCCAATCGCATCCAGTCGACACATAGCGGGAGCCCAGCCCTTGTACGTTGTATCATGCTGCGACGGTATGGTGCAATTGAAATTTGTTGGTAAGCACAGGTTTATGTCTTCGTCTTCGTACCTGCGAGCGCTGAAACAATCCAAGGTGTGGTTTATGCTAGCATCCTTGAATGTTTGCTCATACGAAATTTCGCCTGCCAGTGAGGCGTACGGAACATCAAGCGACCAAGAATGGACTCCTACTTGAGCTTGTATCGAAGGTCTCATGCAAGAGACCTCCGTCTTCAACGTAAATGCAGCACCTTTATAAGCTCGCGTCCTTGTTCGATCCTCGCGCTCAAATGGAAGAAATGCTCGCAGCTTAGGGCCATTACGGGAAACGCCATGCTCGTCGGGATTTGCTATATTCCTGGACTCCTGTTCCCCGTATAAGGCAACCGGACTTTGTAAAGTAGGCCACGAAGTCGCAAATATGTCTAGCACGTCTGTTTGCATTAGGGGTGACAGCGAAACCAAATGTCGGACCGTCGTGGGGTCCTGAACAAGGCGGGCGGTTTCAAAATCTGGGATGAGAATGGTCGAAGTAAACTGGATCCCCAGAGCTACCAGAGCTAGGATTATCAAGAGAAGACTGTCTAAGTTGAAGACCATTCTGGAAGATCTTGATGAGAGAATTGCTTGTATCAACTGTTGAGGACCGCTATTGACACTCCTGGTAATAGACATCTGCGTAATCTGGGAGACGCGGATTTGACGTCGCTCTACGAAGAGGGCCGCAACTAGGGAGGTACACACTGTCGCCTGGGCCGCCGTGACGGAGCGCAACACGAGGGCAGACAACGTGACGGCCCGGGTCGCCCAATCGTGAAGCATGACTTGGCGCCATAATCTTGTTGCTTCTTGCCCACCTGCTGGCCCCTCCCCAGCCCAGAGGAAGATGAGAAAAGCGAGCTGAAGAACCATTAGTCAATGGACGATAAAAATTCAAGTGGTTACAGGGTTACAGAATAACAATAGGGGGTAAATTCATACATCCAACTCTTAACTTCAAAGATGTGACTGCAATTCGATGTGGAGACACTTACAACAAGATTCAGGATAGATCCACCAAAAATGATGAGACATCCAGTGAAGCCTAGGGACTTGCTGATAGGGAGGCGGCTTTCGGCATTGATATTAATATCATGGCTTTCTGTGACCTCGGTAGCCGTGGTTGCTGCGAAAGTTCCCGTAGATGAATGTGAGGCTGGTTGATCAGAAGATACACTCGCAACTTCAGATACTTCGGCGCCGTGGTCAAGTATCTCGTCTGGGACTGTGCTCTGCTCATCAAACTGACTGTCGATACTTTGGACAGCTGCTGACTCCGTGAAGCCACAGGCAGCGTATCCAACTGGCGTTGAGTGTCGGTCTTGTTCTTCCCTCATGTCATGCTTGATCGGTTGGTGGATCGGTACCAGAGATGCACACGAGGTAGACGAGTGCCTATGAAGGCCTTCCGCTTCCATTGAGATAAAACTTTACAGCTAAGTGAAGCGGCAAGAGCAAGGCCGTGCTACAAAAACTGGGTAAAGAGCGGCAAACTAGTACTCAATGTTCAGCTTATGGACTATACCCCTTTTATAAGCGGAATCTTTCCTCTTAAGCTCGGTAGCACTTGTTATTTGCCTTCGAAAGCCTCGAGATAATGCAGGTTTCTCGGCCTGAATGGAACCAGGCGCCTGTCTACCTAGCTAATTACGTTGCCGTGGGGTCCGAGACTGAGACTATAGTATCTTTTCTCTTAACACCATAGGTAACTCACAAGAGGGTTGTAACACCGCAGAAGCTGAGTCTTGGGGTCAAGCGCCTCTATATTAACCATTTTCTAGGGGGGGCCAATAGGTATTTTAGGCTGCGAAAACAAGGTACCTTCCTTTTAGAGAGGGGATTACGAGCCAGTAAGAAATACGGGGTCGTAGGTGAAAGCGAATGCACATATCGAAGTCGCCTGACGGTAAATGAGACCAAAGGGCGAAAGGCAAATCAGTCAAGTAGGGTAGTATATCATCTCCCATGGGACTGAGCGAGTGCTTTAAAATAAGGCTAATTTTGGAAAGTTTTTAAAATGTCTGTAGAATATAATATATTGCTATGTAGATCTCCTCGACTTGTTATTAGATACTATTTATAGAATACGACTCCGCCGTCTTACGACTGTAGGGTGCATGGTGGCGGCGGCAGCTTGGCAGTTCTAAATTCGACCAGCTCATTGATTAAATAGATTTATATAGATCACATTTTAGCATTTCTATAAAAGAAAAAACCAGCTATGGGTGCATTCGTATCACGTATGGCAGCATGGACCTTATATATCTATGTCGCACTTTTATCTCTTATAACGTATGGATACTTACCTTACAGCCTTATTCGAATAGAGTGGTGTCAAGATACCATGTTGCCTGTCTCAAGCCATAGAGCTACCGCCACTCCATTCGTATTCCTGCATATCAGTTCATCCCGTAAGATTCTTTGACCGAGTCCGCCGGCCGTATGACGGTGGTTTAATGGCGTTATGGCCCCCCCTACGCTCCGCAAAGGCGTATTCAGTAGCCTGCAGATTCGCTGTGCTGACTAGTAGAATGGCGCTCGAGTCAACTACGCGCAAGTCTAAACACGAAGTCGTATATCCACCACACCACCTTTCTCCATGGCCAGCATGGCGCCCCAAAATACCACATCGAAGAGGCGCTGGTTTGCACATACTTTTTTATTTGGCCTAGGTCCCTGGAATCTAAGGCGGGGTCGCGGCAACGAAGAGGCTGCTTTAGCAGCTTGCTGAAGGCAGGCGAACTGGCGAGGGTCTCGATATATTGCACGTGACGCCCTAGAGCCTTGAGGTCGAGGGGGTTAGATAGATAATTGGGGTCGATGACTGAGACCTAATGTGGACGCCGCAGCGGTAAAGGGGCTGCGACAACGTGACGCCAAATGTGTTGAATCTTCCCGGGACAAAGCCAGCAGGAGAGTCGGAGTTAAAATTAAGAAACGGATTTGTTGTGCAAGGTCTATGAGATAAGATAGTTAGGTACGTCACCAAATTTTGATCACAAGATGACCTATCAGGTTGTTGACTATTCATTCTACGGACGATCTGAACACAATGTGAAAAATGCTTGGATAACCTTCAACTTTGCGTTGAGGTCGCAGAGAGAGCAGCTCAAGTTGACTATTTCAGCACACTGTCTATAATCCGGCTTGCTCAGAGGATGGTTCGCGAGCGCTGTCTTCGCCTTTCAATATGGATGACTGACTGCGGTGTTAACGACGAGAGCTTATCAACGAAATCTATCAAAAACAACCAGTCTCTCTCTGAGGCTCTTCTTTCCCTTCTATCCAGAGTCCGGGCCGATTCCATTGCCATGTTTGATCATTTTCAAGAATTGGAGAACATAGCCAGAGAGGAGGCCGAACCAGACTTTGATATGAGGTATGTATTCATTCGCCGTGGTGAATTCCCCCCCGGACGTAATACGCTGACTATGCGAGCACCAGTGGTGAGCGTGAGAGATACATTCATGACGGCAAAAGCCGTGAGGCACTTGCTGGGGACAACATTGACAGCAGAGGTGACGACCTGGCCCGATGCTTATATGAACTGGCCAGATTGCAAGACTCGATACGGATGACACTGGCTATCGAGGGGAAAGGCCCCGATGCTGAACTTCATGATTTCATAATGAAGTATAGGGAGAACTTCTCTGCAGACGATGGGAGTTCATACACAGCTACAGACAGGGCTTCGCATGCATTTGGTGATGAACAATGCTCGAAGTGCCACAAATGGTTTCCCATATATGCGCTACCTCTTCATCAGCAGGGTTGTGAAGGAACCTCGGGTGAAAACTCCGAAAATCTTGCGGGAGAAGGACAGAATACCTGGATCCAGGCAGATAAGAGAAATTCGGGGGCTGGTCGGGCTATAGACGAATGCTCTTCGAGACAATCATGCATTTCAAAATGCGTCTCATGGGTTCGCCGACTTTTCAATTCTAGCACCTCTTAGTGTTTTGGTTCTAACTCGCGTATCATTCTACTACACTCCTACTTGGGGCACTTTAAAGTTGCTTCGCTCGTTGAACAGTCCTAAACAGAAAAGCTTTCGAGCAAAGAGAAGTCTGGATCTAAAATGAATATGAGACTGATAGGGAAGATAATCAAAGCGAGACAACCCCGGGTAGATGAGAGGGTGAGAAGTCCGGTTTGGTAGTGTTAACGCCGAAGCTTAATTGATCAACCAACTCCTTTATTATTAGTTCCCCGTTGATACGAATTTTGCTGGATATTACTGGCATTCTAGGGGTAGCGAGGCCTTTTGGTTAGCATATGGATCTCATCGTGATACGTTGTCACTGAGCGCAAGAAGAATCGAAATAACCTTGCTAACAAGGGAATTATTCGGGATGAAGGAATTGTCTCAGCCTAGAAACTGGCACGCGAAACATGTACAACAGGAAGCCCATTAACCAGTGATGCAAATACAAGCCACCGTTCGCCCCGCCCTACCCGTCCGTCAACTCAAGTAGAATGATCCATCTTATCCACGAAGTACACCCTTTTCTACCTCTCATTCTGAGCTCCATATCGATTGCGTCCTCGTACTTCCTCCGACTGTTCACTGTAACCTGGTAATCAGGTTGTCTTGCGCAAGTCTGACGCTGTCTTGGATACCTTCTCTTCCCGTTCGTAGCCTGGTACGTATACGTCTTTACGCCATATCACCGTAGGCGTTCGACCATAACCAACCCTATTCGTAGGAGTTACCAGGAGAACCTTAGTGGGTCTTCTTAGGTACCGCGGATCCGTTCGAGTACTTGGTGATATCGCTAGCCTCGTGGAATTGGCGTACACCGGTCTTGACCCCCTCCCAGACGGTTCGCGCCGCCGGGGGAGTACCCTGGGCACTAACCAGGGAGTCAACCCGGGACTCTATCACCGTGAAGGAATCCTGCACGTGGGAGCTCTGGGCGAATCGAGTTCGGAGGAAGACGGTGTAGATGACAATGAGAATCCACGACCATTTCTGGAAAAAGAGGGCAGACAGGAACAGCCGCGTCCAGAGTACGATCTCCAAAACCGACACGACAGACATGGACATATCGTAGTATTTCTTGACGAAGCTTCCGATAGCCTCGGCAATGGGGTTGGCAGACTGCGCCTTAGTGCCCGGAGAAGCGCCGGCGGGGGGCTTACTGGGTTGGATGGTGGGGATCACGTTGTTCCGAGTGTAGGTCGCGACGTGGAATATGGAGTAGATGCCATATGGAAGCATGGCAAGGGAGTATTGAGGAGCGAATAGCCAGACCAGTGCCATGGCTAGAAGCGAAAATATTAGCATAGCTATTACGAGTAAGAAATCGTCAAAACGACATACCAAGGTATTGGACATTCTCGTCAGAGAGAATGCCTATAGCTCCTATGTTCTTGGCGCCCACCTTCTGTCGAGCTCTCCATGTCTTGTATACAACAATCCCATAGGTCAAAGCTGCGGAAATGAAGGCAGTGCGGTAAGTAAACCGACCCCAGCGGCTAGCGGCGTTGAAGGAGACGAAAGAGAAGAAGTATCGAGCTATGCATAGGAGCAGTACGAGGTGTCTACAGAAAAGAGCGAATTAGGAGGTTAGCAATTCAGTATTCTTTGTCTCAATGACCTCCAACCCGCAGACCAAGCCGGTACCCGGAACGAGTCGCAAGGCGGGCAGCTTCGAGGAATGCGTTTGAGAGAAGAACTCGACGTACCCGCTGAACCAAGCGACTGCATTGATTTGAATGTTAGCATCAGCTACAGAGTATTTGGTGAGCCCAGGAAGAGGCACGCGGTTACGCACACTGTAATGTTTTGGCGAGAGCTAGAATCCTTTCGCCAAGTGGCAGATTCGCGGAGGGCGGAGGTGCCATGATTTCAGTATTCCGGTACTCGGATCTGGGTCAGAAAGAGCTCGTCGCAAAAATACTAGAAAACAATTCTAAGGCAAGAAGTGGTCGCGTGCGACCGTGAAGTAGATATATGCGGGCGTAAGAGGCCTTGGGAGTTGATGATGTCGTATTGGCGTATTGCGTATTGGTGGGAGAGAAAGCTTGCAAGGTGGTGAGGTGGCTGGATTTGTATGGAAGTGGGAAATATGACGATGAGAGCCACTTGTTTTTTTGCTGCTGTGTGGTACCCCCCGGCGCTTGTGCGCCTATGAAAGTTTGCGGGTAGGTAACTGTACAAGTACCTAATACACCAGTGGCTTTCGATGAGTTCGTCAGAGATTTGTTGGCCGTCGCAGCCGTGGTCGGTGCGTCATTCAAGCTCGGTTTACAGCCTAGCAGCCTAGCTTCAGCAAAGATAACCCACCAAAGGGAGAAAGTACAGCTACAGTTAAAAGAGGGTCGGTGAAAGAAGAAATAGCATCCTTTTAGCAGGTCATACCGGTATAATGTGTTTAAATCTTTTTTCAATCATCCCATTCTCGCCCACTTCGCCCATCCAAGTATTGATCCAAGTACCGGTACCTAGACTGGCCAGCTCCAGCTGAACAACGAAGACTTATCGAATATTTCCGTCATTACGCAATGATGCCATCTACCTATCACCACCTGAGCTTCTACATAGGCAGCCAGTTTAAGAAAGCAAGAAAACAACTTTCTCCATAAATTCCGTCTTTCAACACTACCGCTATCTTCGTGCATATCACGAACTGTACATCCTCAAATCGTCACAATTGACGCCCAAGCAATTGCCTAGGCAGGGAGCAATTAGGGCACCCTAGGTAGGTATCACGGAATATCAATAGTTTGAGTGTGCCTCCCTTGTATCCAGGCAATCTATATCAAGATAAGGGCATGATAGACAAAGTTTGCCAAGTAATCTCGCCGGCTGCCTACCAATTGCCAGAGGTTCGGGTTCTTGGATATGCAGGTGCGGAATGAATAACGAATACGCTTGGCCTAATTCGGCCTTGACACGAGAGACTTCATGTGCTCATCGCAACTTGGATGAGTCTACAGCGTATGTGCGTTTGCTTGATGATACTGTCACCAAGTGTTGACGTTATTTCTCCATGCTTGATAAACTACCACCACCATGTAGCGACGCTGGGGCTGGTGGCCCTGAATCCAACGCTACAGCGCCGACGCGACGTATACAGCCTAGCGACGCCAATCGAGACTCAGCTGAAGCCGAAGGTGGTGTAGTGGTCCGGCTCACCCCGGATTTCGTATCTGATCAAGAACTGTATGGTATCGCTCGGGACCCAGTTCCTCCGCTATATACCGAGGCGCAGATGATCTTTGATGGATTGCATTACTGTCGGTACAGCCCATCATATTACCTACAGGCTGGGCAACTGACCTAGACCGTAGTTAACGAATGTGTTAGCGGAGATCTCATCTCTGTCAGCTCTCACTTCAATCCCTTCCGTATTGACTTGCGCCAAATTGAGAAGGTCCCTAGGGTCTATACAAATCTCCTTGTATCAACATCGACTCTCCATAGGGCCATGCAAGGAGATGTGTCCTTCGTCCGCTCCTCTGCTCTGATCCAGAGAGACCAAGACCTTTTTCACTTCAGAATCCGGGCTCTGCAAGATATCAATTATCGCATCAGCAAACCCGATCTCCAGACCAGCGACTCTACATTCATGTGTGTGCTATGCCTTTTGCTGTCTACAGTAAGTCGTCCAGCGTGGCATGTTTTGGATATGAGTGTTGATCATGTCATGCAGATGGCACAATCTGCTTACACAGATTGGAGAGTGCACCTTGAGGGTGCTCGAAAGATTATCCAGATGAGAGGCGGGATCGAACGGTTAATAACCCAGAATCCCTTCTTGAAGCCATTAGTGGCTTTCTTCATGATGTAAGTGCTGTTGGAGAAGCGGTTTCCAGGGACATGATAACTCAATTTTATAGTATCGATGTAGTGGCGGCCACTACCACGCCGTCCACGCATAGATACATGGCTGCTGCGACGTCGATGGCCTTGCATTACTGGGAAGCCGAGGAGGGCATATTCCAATCTATCCTAGCCATCAGCGCACCATATCCAGAGGATCTTTTTCAGAGTCTCATCCTCGTCAACTACCTCCGATCCATCTCAGGAAAGCCCAAATTGGCTTTGAGAAGGCAAGCCGGGACTCGAATGGTTCTAGCCAAGATTCGGTCTTTCAATCCCACAGAGTGGGCTGCGCGAATGAAAGGATTCCGAGGTTGGAAACGAACCGGCGACGGTGTTCAGTTTGATACTTCACAAGAACCTCAGTCCTTGCCAACGGACAATCCAATGGAATTAATTCGTTCATCAGAAATCTCGGGGTCAAATCTATGGTTCAGTGTCGGTGTCATTTATCGTGCAGCCGTCCTCTTATACACGATTCGCACACTGATCTTAGACTTGCCCGAAGAAAAGGGGTTCTTATACGAAGATGACCCCACGCTAGACATTGAGAAACTCAGGGTGCAGACTTATCAAATTCTTGCCCGTGCACTTGTACCCTTATTTCACGATATAGACTGCGCACGACAAATAGGAAAGCTGGTGTTCTTTCCGGTTTTTGTATGCGGCATGGAAACTAGCCCTGACAACAACGAACAACAGGAGTTCGTTACGAGAGGGCTGTATATGCTGGGCCAGACAATGGGCACGTTTGGTCCAATAAGCGCCGTCGACGAGCTTCGAGGCAAATGGGCCGCGGACACGGCTGCACCAGAAGGTCAACGAGTAACCTGGGATGATTACTTCCGAGGGAGACCTGATTTTATCTTTGGGTTTTAAATACAGCGAAATCGTGGAAGTTATTGGAAGACTGATACTTTTCCCTCGGATGAGCTCCATGGGCAATTCCACGCAATTGGTGCTTGGGCTACCCCTCATCTCCGCCGACGAGATGACCTGGCTCCATCTAGCATGAACACATACTTTATCCCATGCATCTTACCTATATCACATCGCCTAACAACACACCGCAAGGGAATAATATACTAGTCACTCAAAGAAAATCTAGAGATTTCTCCAATAGAGCTATACCTAAATTTGGGCGTTTATAATAGCGAATAGCTGGTCAGAATGGCGAGCATCGGCTCAACCCCTCCGCGCTTCAAGCTCGTGTTCCGCGTGCCGCCATCGGCCCTCGCCGCCTGCAAGGCCGCCAACGTCAAGCTCATGATCGCCTAT
>JAOXNQ010000004.1:1737244-1865482 GCA_028571165.1 Hypoxylon perforatum | reverse complement strand
TTGAATATAGAGTACCTTGAAACCTCTTTTACGATCAGAATCAACCCTAGTCTATTGTTACCTTAAAACCAAGAATTGAAGAGTACGTATCCGACCTATGAAGTCAGACTGACAGAAGTAGTAGGCGGGATCGTAACAATGCTCGAGTTTATAGACAGGAAGTCTAATAATACTATACAAGTTACCGCAGCTGTAAGTCCCTCTATATTCATACTCGTGTATGCAAATACTAACTCGTGTCAAAGGCTCGTGATGACATGGATTTCGACTCGGTACAGCTGGTAATACCGAAGCCGGTCAACATGATCGGCACGTTCGCGGCGCGTTTTGATGAGACCATCATCGAGATGACCAGGGGGGCCGAAATATATGGGACTGGGTACTCACTTTACACGGGTTCGTTTTGGTTCACGGTCGACGCAGTTGGCCCGATGAAGACGTTCGATCTCGTGGCTTCGGGGCCGAACGGGGTGGCATATAGCAACTTCACGAGATGGGCCGATTTCTCGACTTGCCGGTTAAGTTAACAGTTTGGAAATTATAGAACGATGTAAAGATTAAGAAAAACTGACCATTGGACAATATTAACTGCTTTGTGCCTGCTTCATCGGATGCCATCTCCAAGGTATCACCGAAGCTGGCAGCACTTCCTCTTCCGACCAATAAAGCAGTGGTGTCGAGCTCACTAGTGGCGCGATAGTATTATTAGTGACCATTCTGTCCGGCGGGAAATAAGGCACAGCGTATTTTGCCATAGACGTATATCTTCGCAGGCGTGTAGGAGGGAGGGGAACTAATACTAGCGTGGCAGCTCACCCTATAACCCGCTCGCCTGCTAGCTCCAAGGGTATCACCTGAGACGCCGGGTAGCATGGGAGTCCGTCGCTTCTATGCTGAGTAATTTACTGAATTGGAGGGTTGTATCAATTTATGAGGCGCAAAATGGTAAAATCATTCATTACCCTGGGAAAATTTAAGACTTGCAGGGAATCGAACCCTACATCTCTCGCATGTTCTACGAAGCGAGCGTTTTACCACTAAACTACAAGTCTTTCATGGTCGCCTCTTCCATAACTTGATACTCCAAGTTTTTTAAGAATAGCCTTATTAATTAGGTAGCTACATGGGTGGTGAGCGGGCGAGCAACCAGACCGACAGCAACACTACTTAAGGTATGATATACGACGCCTAATTCTGCGAAAACTGTAAGCATAGGTATCTTATTACATTGAGCGTTATGTACTATAGAATTTTGTCTGTGCCCCTGCACACGTGGACCATAACCTAAGTCGCTGTGTTTAACCCCCAGCTCCTTAAAAGCCCACGATATCACCAAGCTCCGTGGTAGGAACGAGGAAGGGCTGGACTTTGTTGCGCACCATGGTCTTCTGCTCGAAGGCGTACGCGAGCTTAATCAGGGTAGCCTCGGTGAACTTGCCGCCAAGGAAGCTGAGACCGAATCTAATATGCCGCGGGTTAGCCGATGTTTTCTCGATTGGCGACTCCTCTCATAGGCCACGGGAAAGAAACTTACGGAACATTGGGGGCCGTGGTAACAAGTCCACGGGAGGTCGTAACGACAGTCGTGTCGTTAGGATAGAAGCCCAGAGGCACGGTCACGATCGGGGCGCCTACGATAGCGGCTCTGCCGGCCGCACGGCTCGTAGGGAGGATGATGGTATCTACCTGGTTCCGCTCGATGGCGCCGAGAAGGCCGGCCTCGCCGCCGGCGTAGTAGTTCTGCTGCAGACCGGCCCAGAAGCGGCCGTCGCTGTTGTTGTACCCAAGGGCTAGCGCCGAGTCCCACGTGGCTGTGTCGCGGTCGGGATACTCCTCGAGGGCGAAGCTCTGGGTGAACTCTTGCAGGTCCGCGAGGCTCTTGATGTTGTTCGGGTTGTAGGTCAGCTGGACAAGGTAGCTTGCGAGGTTTGACACGAAATCGGCTTGCAGCACGATGGAGCTGGTGGCAGCGCTGCCGTTGAGGAAGTTGGCGGCGACGATGGTCGCGCCGGCTGCCTTCATCACCTCGATAGCGTCGTAGTAGGCTGCCATCTCGGTGGAGTTGGAGGTCGGGAGGATGTTGTAAGGGACGCCAATACGTGCTCCTTTGAGACCGTCCTTGTCCAATGCCGCGAGGTAGTTGGGGATCTTGCCGCAGTGCGGGATTGCCCTAGTGTAGTTGTCCTTGGGGTCATAGCCGGCAATTGCCTGGAGGATGTAGGCTGCGTCTTTGACCGTTCGCGCCATGGGTCCAACGGTATCCTGGTGCTCACTGATCGGGATGACAAGGTGTCGAGATGTAAGACCAACAGTGGGCTTAATACCGACGAGGTTACCCTTCTGGGATGGCGAGACAATGGATCCGGAAGTCTGCATACTGTTAGCATTGAGATTAGCTGGTCTCGTGACTTATCATACCTCAGTACCGAGAGCAGCGAGAGCAAGACCAAGCGCTGACGAAACACCACTGCCGCTCGAGCTGCCACTGGGATCCATGCTTGGGTAATAAGCACCATAGACTTGACCTCCGTGGGCGGACCATCCGTTGCTGGAGTTGCTGCTTCGGTAGTTAGCCCACTGGCTCAAGTTCGACTTGCCGAGGATGATCGCTCCAGCTTGTCGCAGCTTCTTGGCCATCCCGCTATCCTCTGGGACCTTGGCACCGAGAAGCGACCAAGAGCCGGCAGTGTTGTCCATCTTGTCCTTGGTCGCGATGTTGTTCTTGATCAGAATCGGGATGCCGTGTAGAGGGCCCAGGTTCTTTCCGCCGGCACGCTTAGCATCCAGATCGGCAGCAATGGCCAGGGCGTCGGGGTTGATCTCAATCACGGCGTGTAGCGTGTCGTTGACCTCCATGATACGAGCCACGTAGGCGTTGACCAGGTCGACGCTGGTGAAAAGACCGCTTTCCAGGCCAGACGAGAGATCGTCGATGGTGACATCAATTAAGCTGGGGAAAGTCTTGCCCTTGACTGCGAGGGTTCGTATTAGCTTAGGGCATAATTCAGATGACCGTATTGGCGCATACCAGTCAGAGAGCTTGCAACACCAGCAAGCGCCAGCCATACGGACGAGGCCGTGATGAGTAAGCGACGTAAAGGCGCCATCGTGTAACCTAGTCAGTTATGAAGCGAATGAACAGCAAATCCTTACTACCCGCTACAATCAACTGTCAACCTATGGCCAGGATGAATAGAGATGCTCCTCTCCAGGAAAAAAGCTTTCCATGGCCGGGGGCACCACGATCATTTATATACTGGGAGAATCGCATTCAATATCTGGTGTGATTTGGGGATGAACTCCGCGGCTTGTCGATCATCCGTGTGATTGGAGACCAGGATGCCAAGATGGGCGATGACTTCCTAGCCACACTGCCACGAGGAGATAAGGAACAACAAGGCCATTTACAGAATGTAAACCAACACTACCTATGCAAAGCTCCGATGCGATCTCGATGTGTCCTGGGCGGGCAGTTCCATAGATAAGAACTGCATGTTAGGATGCCTTAGGATATAACTAATCGACGACTAGCGATTTCGTTTACAGGAACCGGGAGCTAAATACCAGGACGCCTATCACCGCCCGCCAAAAGATAACAAATTACCCCGGTCTATATCGACCTGGTTCCTGAACTGACGTAAGCGTGCAGCTATCCGATGCGGGGCTCGTCTCTAACCGAGCACCTTACCGTCCCCATGGGTCGGAAATCGACATTTATATCTCGTCTCGCGAGATTCTTCGCAAGATATATCGCCCTATAAACTCATGCTAACCTCACCGGGTTATGTTTATATCCACATACTCCGATAGTCTCATTATTAACGATCTTAGCCCTCAATCCCCTTGCATTAGAGCCTCGATATGGGCTATGCCGCGTGCTCGGCATCTAATCCGAATGTTCTTATCGGAAATATCACATTTTCGGCTCTGTCCGCCATGAGACTATTCCAAGTTGGAACCAAATATCGCCATTCCCAGTTTTGAGAGTTTCAATGCGTAGGTACTTGCCAGCGAAGGGCCCGCCCATGTCGAAGAGAGAAAGCGAGATCGGTAGTTGCGATTGGTGATTACCTCGCTTCTGGTCGTCTTACAGCGATACCCGAACTTTTAGACTCTTATAAGTACTTATGTTCTTCCCCTAATTCGCTACTATCTCGTCATCGGTTCGATATTCAGGGCCTTTTGGTGCTAGCGTAACTACGCGGGATAAGGGTCTAAGGGATGAAAGTGCTAGGTTCAGGAACGCATATGTGGTCATGAAAGAACGATACTTGATGCGGCTAGCCTGGCTCAAACGGAACCCAGTCATGTCAATTCACCATCTCGAGTCAGCCGAGGACGACCCGTACGGAAGGATACAACCAGAAACCGGACCGCTCATTGTAGACGGCACAGAGAAGTATGTGATAGAAAAGATTCTGGATTCGAGGACCGCACAAGGTTCCATCAGGACTGTCGATGGCGACAGTACGGTTGGTAAACTTAGGCTTGACCGCATTGCTGCCTTTGAGTTTGCGGTTGGTTGGCCTCGCTGACCATGGGTATTGTGGCGTTTTTGCGGGGTGCCATGGTCGTCGATAAAGTCGAATGTCTAGGTAGGTAGGTAATGATTGATTTGTTGATGGTTGATGGTATTGATGTTGTAGAAGGTAAAAGCTAGTACAACAGTCTAGCTGACTGTAAAGTCACTAGGGCACCTACACCCCCACCAGTACCTGCGGGCAGCAAAAGAGACGACAGTCAAGCCCAACTCTTACGCCACCGTCCCGATTTACCATGGAGCAACCGACAACGGTCAAGATTTGTTGTTCGAAAATCAAATTAACACCTTCACATTGTTGGCCAACTCCAACATGAAGGACATCATTGTTCGGAACGAAACCGCTCAGCCTATCACCATTCCAGACCGACAACTGATGGGTCACCTTCAATCAATGGATCCAGGTACCTGGAAAATTTTTAATGTTTAATGCATACCTACATAAAAGTGGCTAAGCCACGGTAACCATTATATGGTTTAAAACCATATTACCCCCCACCACACGGTCATCCACCTAACCAAGACAAGGCGAACGTCTTGTCTTCCATAATTGGTATTGTCCTGTCTCACCCATGCTTATCCGATTTGTTCACAATCTTCTTCCAGCAGTCATAATAAGCTGTCTTTCTCGTCCCTGATAATTTCAATCATTTCCAGCCAAAGGTTCGCACATCCTGTGATGTGCTATCGTAGGGACGCCTTGTTGTGAGGAAAAACACAGGTTTCCCCGCTAGAATACCCCCTGATTACGTAAACCACCCCACAGCCTGGGTAGAACAACAGGACATCAAGGCTACCTACTATGAAGTGCTTGCAGAGAATCTTATGACAGATCACGGCAATTGCAGCGGAGCAGCAGGCGCAAGGGACGAACAGATTTGCAATTCAATAACTTCGCAAGGTGGACGATGAGATGACAGTCAAGATAGACGCAGAGTATCTTACTGTTGATCTTGTTTCGGCAGAGAGCAAAACTTCTTATCTACCTACCTCCCCTAAGGTGAGTACGTCCTATTTACCCAGGTAGATATTAATTTCCGCCTTTTTCTTCCACCTCTCCTTTTCTCTCTTCCTCTTCTTCCTCTTCTTCCTCTTCTTCTCCTTCCGTTGAGAGAAAGTTTATTTTATTCACGTTGCTAAGGATGCTTTAGCTTTGCCTTACAACACTCAGCCTACCTATCGGGTACGTTTTAGAAGGCACATAGTATATGTTGAGTAGACGTGTTGGTTGCCTGCTATCATGGAAACAGCGTGACCGTGAATAAGGAGCTTTTATACCCGACAGGGAACATACTTCATTTAAAGTTTAAAAAGGATGCGGCAAGACAGAATCCAGAAGCTCTGCCACTTCATTTTGCATGGATCACATGGCATATGGTGATATAGTGATGTTGGTTCTCAATTCATCAGCCGGGGGCTCGTCGATAAAGTGAACCGAGACGGTCCCACACAGGAAGGATTTGGTCCTCATCGAAAGCCTCGCCGTTAAGCGCGGCCTTGGCTCGCCGAACAGCTTCCCACGTAAAGCCGTTCGTGTCGATACCAACTCGTCCGGCATGCTCCATAACACCGTCAACCCATTTCTCGCAGGCTTCCAAGTGCTGTCTATCCTCTGTCTCGGCTGCCAACCCGACAGACGGTATCGCTTCCTGTTCCCGGCGGATTAGATCGAAGACGAACTCAAGCGCTGTATCGATTTTGACTCGGACTGCACTTATCCCCTCTTCATTATAATCTAGTCTGTTTACTGGCATTGCATCCCCCGAGTCGTACAAGGACTGGAAGTTAATGGGAGAGTTTAAATGTGCATTGTCTCTTGTCTTGACTAGTAACACTGAGTATTGGGAAATGGTAAGGTTTCGTATTTTCTCCATATACGACTGTGAATCTTGGTAAAGCTCCGAGGGCACCAATGCAGGGCAACATATATTAAGCTCTTTGTGCTGTTTCACTTGATCGTCCACGACAATGACGATTGCTCGAAACAAATGCGCCAGTTCCCGACCTCTCTCTCTATAAGTTGGCATATTCGTAGGCTGTGGCGGCGGCTTCGGTTTATTAGGCTGCAACCTGGAGCGAAGTGTCGGTCGCCTCTGTCTTGGAAGCCCCTGTTGGTCAAGGCCAACAGAAACAGAATTGCAAAGGCTGCGATGAAACTCCTTTATGTTCTGGAGGTCCCTGGGCTTACTGCCATTTAAGCCGATGGGCTTAGCAAACTTCTGGTAACCCAAGAAGGGCGGCCGGCCGCCATGCCAGTGGAACCATTTTCTCCAAATGTACCGGCCGAGAATTGGAGTGTTTACCCTTCCAGTGCGAGCATGTAGACCGTCGTTAAGCCAATCGAAATACACGGCAATGTGGAGGTCTGCGTATTTCAATAGGCGGTCTCGAACAAGGGGGGACGTTGGAGAAATGAAGTTTTTAGGAGACGGACGGACCCGTTTGTAACACGGTATGCATTCCTCGATCCATTCCATTTCAAATTGGCTGTCACGTATGAAGCCAACCGCCATACTTTCATAGAACAGAGTAGCCAGCTGAGACCGCACCAGGCGTATCATGTCATCGGAAAGGGGCTCGGCTGTTGGCGATTGGGCGTAGCGCTGATCGTAAAAATCACTATCGCGGTGACGTGCTGGGAGAGTGTCGACATTCTTCTCTGCATCGCCGCAATTATCCCATTCCTCTTTCCGGACGTAGAAAATCTGGCGGTGCCGAAAAGGGGCCATGGTGATGGTGTCGTCCAATTTGGAGGAGCGCTGCGAATGAGTTGGCAAGATTAATAAATGATCAGTAGTCCTTTTGCCGGAAATTTATATGTATGAGAACGATGAGTGCATCGGGAAATCAGTCTCCAGTCCGAGAGCGATTTCGAAGGTTTAGTGTGAAGGTTTAACTTCGTAGGGTACCTTCTTTAGCTTGACATGAAGCATTTTAGACTTTTGATGTCCGCGATGGTAGTACTAACTACGTAAACGAAGTAACACGCGTATAGTGCTGTATACAGTATATAGTATCATGGCGGTGATATTTAGCTACTGAGATTATGATGTGATCTTCGCATATCAATATAAATCGTATGTATCGTGAATGATGAGCGAAGGCTGAGTATTTGTCAGCACTGAACGTTAGATCATTTATTCTGTGCCAACTTGATTTCCTAGCCACGTCAAACTCTGTTGTTACTTCTTTTCTGGCCTCCCTTGCTTTGGCGTACATTGACAGTATACTGTAGGGACGAGCTTCTTGATCTATGACTCAACTGCTTGCTACAACGTATCACTTTGAACCTGAAGAAAAAGAAATAACGTCCTTAATGAAGTGCTATTTTATTTACAGAGTGAAGAAATTCTCTATTCACGGAGTGTTCATATAATACTTTTATGACAGGTGGCAATAGAACCCCTAATAAGTCCTATGCAGGTGTACCTATATGTCTTTTCTTCATCTTCATCTTCATCTTCTTCTTCTTCTTCCTCTTCTTCCTCTTCTTTTTATTTATTCTATTATTATGAATACTTAGGTAGGTAAGAATCGCAACGCCTTCATCATTTATATACAATATTAGGTATAGGTAAATATACCCATCATGCATAGGTATTGCTAGCTGTCACAAATCACTCTATAAAAACTCTATAAATAATAGGGTTTTCTACTCTGCAAATAGCATAGCTCCTAATGAATAGTTGCTACTGTGAAAGACGCAGTGCCATGTGGGCTTGAAACTACTTAGATACTAAGGAGCAAAAATTAGAATAGGAATGGGTTATACCGTAGGGCAACTCTCTACTGGTTGATATAAAGTTGTCTCATTTCCTCCAGACCCTTAGTCCTATTCATCAACCATTCCAAGGCCCATGAAGGGAGTAGCCAGGTGAGCCACTTTGCATGCGTCGCCTTCGCACCCCTCCAAATACAGCCACTGGCCCCGCCGAGGACATCGTTTACTATGTCTCGGGCAGTAACGTCGACGTGTTCTTTCGGAGGGAGTTTGTTTCCATCACGTTGGGCGTCGAGAAGCTTCTCGATGGGTTTGTATAGAGAGTTTTCAGGTAACTCAAATGGCTTGTTAAGCGCATTGCTGAAAAAGTTGGTCTCCACTGCACCGATTATGGCTGTTACTACCCGCACGCCGAGCGGTTCCATCTCGATATGTATGGATTCCGATAGTTGCTTGGTCGCTGCTTTAGACGCGTTGTATAAGCCTACAGTAGTGTAAGTCATTTCAGGCGAGCCGTGTTAGAGGACTGTACGTAGACGAGTGGAAAGGAGTAACATACTTGTCCAGGGAGTAGGTATATTCCACAGGGCCGAACTAGCATTAACGATGACACCACGAGCTTTCGTGATTAGATCTGCGAATGCTTGTGTGACGAGGGGAACGCTCCAGAAGTTCACATCGAAGAATTTTTTAGCTCCTTCAATGTCAGTATCGAGAAGTGGCATGAAGAAATCGATACCAGCATTGTTGACAAGCATATCGAGCGTGTCGGTACGACCCCTGACTTCCGCAGCACACCGAACGATCGAATCCTTTGACGAGACATCGAGCTCTATAATTTCCACGTCGCTTAAATCTTTTAATATTCCCGCCTTGGAAGTATTTCACAAGGTCGCGAAAATGTGGTAGCCCTTCTCGTGGAGAACCTTAGCCATTGCGGCGCCAAGGCCGCCATCACTGCATCCTGTAATAAGGGCTGTCTTTTTCGAGATAGTCATGGTATTAAGTATTCTCTTAGAGAAGCAACGCGCTAACTGGGAGAGCTATTTTCTCGCAGGCGAAAGCTAACAAGGCAAGATAATGTTAGAGTGAAAGTACCTAGTAAGGGCGCCCTAGTTGTGACAACTTGAAAGACAGGTAATGTCATCGCCGGTCCCGAGCATAGCTCCCTTACGGCACCAACCTGGTACTATTCTTACTTTGATTTGTACTGCCGATAGATGTTCGTATGAGAAGTTGTAATACTCTCAACTAGGTATGATTATTTTCCTCGGTGCTAATTTTCTGAATACTGCACACGCGTTCTCCTATTTCGATCATTGTGGCTGAGATATCTCCTGATTACATAACGCTTACCTAATCACATACTCTGATTACCTAATACTTATCCTCTTGTTATCGCGCAATCTTTCATCTTCTTTTCACCTTTTCTTTTTTTTTGAGCGCCTTAGCACAATTCTCTTTCCAGGAAAGTTTACTGCCCCTCGTTGCGTGATTTGCGAGCTCTTGTAACTGGATTCCCATTCATCAACTTAAAGACCGAGAGATCCGCGCCAAACCCTGTAGAAATCCGATTTTTGAATTCTGCAGCAAAGAATCGCCGCTAAATACACCCAGTGCAGCGGGTTCTGCGCATCTACGTCCTTGGGTTCAATCGTTAAAGCTCATGTTGGCTGTTTCGCGAGTGATTCTACCACCACTTTAGCTTTTTCCTACCGGAATGCTGCGTGTTGAAAAAGGCAATTGAAATCTGAGGCGGTCGTCGAGTTGGAAGAGTGAGATACAGCGCGGGTCTGACTGAAACGTGCGAATGGAGGTCATTATAACATTCAATGCTGCGCCGCTCCATTTGGTGCCTAAACCCGTTGCGACTTGGCTTCTGTTGGGAGGAAGATATCCTAGTCCGGGGTATCAGGATCGTTCTGCTTCTCGAATCTGACAACCCTCCAAGGATGTCTCGGGTCCATGCGGCTCTTACCGGTTTCCGCTAGGATACCGATGTCCCCATGTCTACCTTATATTCTGGCCGTGGTAGGACCGATACCTGACTAAGGGGTATAACCAGCCGCGTAGTTGGACTAATGCGTTACCGGTGACGCCAGAAACTGACGACAGTAAGACGAAGAAACCGATTATTTTAGAGGAGAGTACGGAGGCTCCACAACATTTAATAAGTCCAGATCGAATGGTACGTCGCCCCTGTTCATGCGTCATATTACCGACGATGGATTACTGATGAACCGTCAATAAACCCAATGGATGTTTCTCTCCGCTTGAGACTCTCACTAAATGCCGTCGTGGCATTTATAACCACGCTCCATATTGTTGAAGCACGGATGAGAGTGAATTGACTGACGAGACGTCGCACTTCGGTGCGATTGCCATGATGCCCTGTTTCGTCAGTTCGCCAATGGTTTCAAAAGCCGCCGGTGCTGATCGTGACGGGACCGTCGGATACTTGGCGCCTTTAGACCATCCACTTCAAGATTGACCTTCCTATATCCCCAAACCCACCCGCGACGAGATAAGTGGCGTGCTTATCGAGGTCTAGGTTCTGCGATCTGCGACTCATTTCTGCATTCTGACAGACCGATTGATCTTTGATAACAGGCCGCTATATGCTATTCCTAATCTGAATACACCAGAACGCTTCTTCAACTACTGAATACCTGGGGAGTAAATACTACACTCTGCAACTAAAGCCATAATCTTTACCAAGACTCTTTTCCCAATCTCGGTTTGCTTTCCACGTCAGGCTACATCTCCCGCAGAGATACACTTCTACAATACGCGTAGCCCTTCACCCACAAGCGAATTGAATACAACATTCACGCCACAATCGTTCGTCGCATGCATGGTGCTATCGGCTACGCTTGCATCTCGGCTGTAGAAATTGTGGTCTTCCAGTCTATTGTAGAGGTTCACAAGAAGGTACTTCTGGATTTTTGGCCCACGCTGGCAAAACTTTCCGCTCTAAGACTTTTAGAACATTGGAAAGGCAACTTGACTTGTTATATCACCCCGAATGCCGTCGCCGAACCCCTACCCTCTATACTTTCTCTTGCTACTTTACTCAACCCTAATTAGGTCCTACTTAAAAGAGGCTCGGCCTTTTCTTACGATGGCTTGAGGGGCGATATTTCAAGATAAGACATTGCATTGAGATTATCTTCTAATGCCTCGCAAACAATGATATTGCGCTTCCCCACGTCTGGGGATAGTAAGCACCTACCTTTGATTGCAGCATTTCATCGCCCCAACTCCCAGCCCCTTTTCTCGAAGCTTGCCCTTGTCTCTTTTTGAAAGAATTGCTAAGCTAGGCGAGAACTTCCAGATGTGAACTCTTCCGCATGCCCGGAGCGGTTGGCGTAGCGCATTGACGGAAAATTCACCCTGGTTTCTTTCGGATAAACTATGCTTCTTTCATCTTAGACTAGCTTATTCGGTTTTTACGAATCCCTGAATAACGTGCACTACATATGTCAAGAAACCAGGCTACTGGATAGCTCCATGTCCACGGCAGTGGGGTACGGGCCCTGATAGTGGGCCTATTTACGTAAAGACTTCTCCTCTTGCAGGTTGATAACAGCTCGCAAGGCTCGTATATCGGCTTACAAGGAACGCATAGTCTGGACTAGGTGTTTTGACTAAGGCTGACGCGTGGGTTCGTCTGTCGTCTGTCGGGTCTTTTTTCCAGCATCTACATAGTACAGTGGTCCACGTGGGTCTTAGGGGCTAATACAGTTGCTACCCAACAATTTCAACCCAGAAGTCTCGAAGTTAAGACTACGAGTAGACTACTACAGCCGAATTTGGAAGAGGTTGTGGCAAACGTGGAGAAAGCATGAACGGCTGTAGGTGCCGGGCCCGCCTTGTCAACCTAGGCAATAGGACCGGCAGTGCATTCTTCCTTGTTCTGTCAGGGGCCGTCGAATTAGAAAGACCGTGGGACCGTAACCCTGATCGATCGCCAAGCGAATTGTGTGCCATGTTTTGAGTTACATTAGGCGAGCTCCCCCTGGCAGGCGAGAACATGCATGAACGCAGTTACAACTTACAAGATGAGGCTCAGGGACGGACAATCTGGATCTTGCAGGACATGATGCCACTTTGACTATAACTATTCGACTTTTTAGAAACCTACGGCTCAAATTTATCGACGACTACAACTGCTACTTCTAGGTGGTCCAGATGATATTGGGAGGAGAATTGTGGTACGCTCTTTATACCGGTAGCCCTTGCTAAGATGGCGGGCGTCATTGAGAATCGCGGGCCTCAGCTTTTAGCTGTTGACTATACGTTTCTACTCATCGCTGTCATTACCTTTGCAATGCGGTGCTATGTTCGGATTTTTATGGTAAAGAATTTTGGTCGAGATGATTGGGCTATGTTGGGTGCAACCGTAATACCTCCTTCCTCAGTCAACTTTGAAAACTCCATCTAATAAGCCTCAGATCATCTTCATTCTGTACTGCTCCTGCTCGATATCAGGCATTCACTTTGGCACCGGGCACCACAAGGTCGACCTGTCTGATGAGAATTACGCGCAAGCAGCCCAAGTAAGTAAACATCCGAGATGCCATGTCTGGCTGATAATTGACTTTTGGGCAGTTTTGGTGGTTCTGCTACCTCACATATTGCTGGACGATGATATTAGCCAAAGCGTCCATTGCGTTATTCTTGCTTCGTGTAGCTGTACGGAGAGCCCATATCTGGATCATCTATGGGGCCATGGCAATCACCGTTGTCACCTGTCTAGCTTTCTTCTTTGTGCTCATCTTCCAATGCAGCCCGGTGTCTTACTTCTGGGACAAGTACACGCAGACCGGAGTATGCATCCCCGACGATGTCGTTAGCGGTTTGGGGTACCTCTACAGCGCCTGCAGTATCATTACAGACTTCACCTTCGCTTTGCTTCCGGCATGGATCATCTCGCAGCTCAAGATGAAGACGAGAACGAAAGTAGCACTTATTCCCCTAATGGCGATGGGCTGTGTGTACGTATGGATTTCAACTTATTTGTTGGAGCATCACACAATTTTTACCCAGTCGACCATGGACTAACCTTTTCTACAGAGCCAGCTCAGCTGTCGCGGTTCGTTGCGCCTACTTTTCCCGTCTCCGAGACCCCGATTTCCTCTTCTCAACCGTCGACGTTGCCGTCTGGTCGACCATTGAGCAGGGCTTAGCTATCTCAGCCGGCAGTCTCGCAACTCTCCGCCCGTTACTCAAGCAGATAGGCTACAAGTTGGGCGTCACGACAAGACCGTCTGGACCTGGCTACCCCAGCTACGGGAAAATGGGAACTCCTTTAGGAGGCGGTAGCCACATGGGGCCCTCTCGACGACGTGGCAGCCAGAGTGCGAATGATGCACTAAACCTCGACACGTTCACCACATTCAGTACTAAATGCGAGGCCGGGGGGACGAACCAGAGCAGTATCAGAGAGCAGCCATTGCCAGGAGGAATCTCCATGGGGCGCACGTACGAGATCAGCTCCGAGTATATGGATCCAGCTGCGAAGAAATCGGTAACCAAATCAGAGAAAAAATCAAAACGATTATCGAGCCCATTTAATAAAGCTACCTGGCAACAACGAACGGAAAGCGATAGCGAGAGCATCGAGGCATTGCAGACAGAATCATCGAGCGAAGGAATAGAGGGCAATAAGCATGCGGTCCCTAGGAGCTTTTTGTCGGTTGATGAGAACAGGAGAAAATAGGAGCCAATTCACATTGTTTTGAGGTAAACATTATATCTAATTCAGCTGGAGTCCGTCGGTAGCATTACTAGAAAGTTGTATCTATAGTACAGTACATTCATTCATTTCTTCGCGCTTGATTTGAGACTTAACACTGTATTCTCTCAATATGGCTACATATACCTCTCACCCTGCTGACAGCAACCTTAAAGTATTAGACATTGTCTTGCCAGATTGATCTGCTATTTCTCAGACTTTTAGTTCAATTACATTTTGAAGACTCATCTACACAGGCACTTTCGAGCAATAATGACACTTTGATTTTTGATTTTGTTTCAATAGTACATTATGACTCGATGTATTTGATAATAATATCACTTTCATGGTTATGATGTATAATAGTCCATTTTTGAAACACTATTCATTTCGGGACCACTCACAAGAGGACCGGACAAGTCTCCTTTTTGAGTCCGGTGTAGTAGTGGCGAATCTGCCCAGCTCAAGTGGGTCTACGTGTTCTGGTCCAGGTGAGAGCTACGTACATAGTAGTACGGAATTATACCGCCAGGGCTGGGAGTGTTCCGTAATGGAACCGTTGCTCCGGTCTTGGACATCGTTCCCTTTCACCGGTGTTAGAGGCCTGTTCTCGAATCTCTGAAACGAGACAAGATCTGCTGAGTGTGTCTCCTTTTACAACAGATGATACCTTAAAGGGGAAACGTTGACATTATCTAGTAACTTATTTACGAAACTATGTAGTATTTGGGGTGGGCGGGGGGCAAATTCAACTACTTTGGGGGCGAAAATAATCTGAGGATACACTTGCCACGCCTAGTCACACATCTTCTCTTACAATCAGTATGCTCTAAATGGATTTTCAACATGCAGGAACGCAAAACGCTAGTCTATACAATGGTGTCCGCTCGGAGCGGAGCTTCCCATGCTGCCAATATACTAGCTACAGTAGTAGAGTATACTAAGGCAGTCTTTGGAAAGGTCCGTTATCTCCCCACACCTCCAAGTTATCTCAACAACTTTCCCGGGGACGACGACAGCAACCTTGAATAGTGATCGTAGTATGTAATCTCCGCATGTTACGTCTCCATGCGACGGTGACAAGGTATTGAAATTGACTTTATCCACACAAGAAAATGCAATCATCGTGAATACGGAGCATGTCTGGGTGTTCAGACCTCGCCTTGTCTCCGTAGCCGCGATTGCGAATATTCTCTGTGGCTCGGACCTCAAAGCTTGAGTTTACGGGATATGGTCAATGCCTTCAATATGTCAAGCTCATAAGGGCCTCAGCTCCCCATCCTTCCTTGGTATGAAGTCACTCAACTAAAGCACAGGCAGCATTGGCATCCAACTGCATACATTCCTTTTCGCCATGCGTCTGTCTCAAGTTTCCGGCATTTTGGCCGCTTGCGTTACATTCGTTCGAGCTGTTGATCTTACGGGCTACGAGTATGTTGTAGTCGGCTCCGGCGCCGGTGGCGGCCCTGTTGCTGCCCGGCTTGCGATGGCCGGTCACAAGACTCTCCTCATCGAAGCCGGAGACGACCAAGGCGCCAATATCAACTATACTATACCCGCCTATAATGCCAAGGTGTCCGAAGATGAAGAAGTTTCTTGGAACTTCTTCGTCCGCCATTATGCCGATGATGAGCAGCAAGCCCGAGACTGGAAGACCAGCTACGATACTCCTGATGGCTCCATCTACACCGGCCTCGACCCGCCCTCGGGCTCTACCATCAAAGGCACCCTGTATCCTAGGACTGGCACTTTGGGCGGCTGCACTGCGCACAATGCTCTCATCGCTGTGTACCCCCACCGATCCGACTTCGAGTACATTGCAACCCTAACGGGCGATGCCTCGTGGTCTCCCGACAACATGCGCACATATTTCGAGAAGATGGAAAATAATCAGTACCTGCTTCCTGGTGCTGATGGCCACGGTAGCGATGGTTGGCTTACGACCGAGACGGCTCCCCTAAGCATTCCCCTCGGCGATTCCCAGCTGCTATCCATGTTGACCGGCGGCGCCTGGGCGCTCGGAAACCTGACGGGCGGCCTTTTCGACCTTGCCAGTCTAGTCGCCGGCGACGCGAACGCCAACACCGTGAGCCGAGACGCGAACCCAGGCTTCTACCAAATCCCTCTCAGCACCAACGATGGCCACCGAACCGGTTCGCGAGAGTTCGTCGTGGCCGTTCGTGACGCCGTAAATGCAGACGGCACCAAGATGTACCCGCTCGATGTGAGACTCAACTGCCACGTCACCAAGATCGTCTTCGACGAGACAACGACACCTCCCACCGCTACCGGAGTTGAGTTTCTTGACGGCGCTCACTTGTACAGCGCCAGTCCCCTCAGCGGCGGTGCCGCTGCAGGCGAGCCCGGTTCCGCCACTGCTTCGCGCGAAGTCATTATTGCCGGCGGTGTATACAACTCGCCTCAGCTCCTCAAGCTCTCCGGCGTGGGTCCCGCTGCAGAGCTACAAGCTTTCGACATTCCCGTCGTTGCCGATCTGCCCGGCGTCGGCACCAACCTGCAAGACCACTACGAGATCTCGGTCAACGCCAAGATACCGTCGAACTGGACCGCCTTCGACGGCTGCACGTGGAGCCTGCACGGCCAAGCCGACCCCTGCATCGAGCGATGGAACAACTCTATCCTCGGCGACCGCGGTGTCTACTCCTCCGCCGGCCTGGCAGCCACCATGCTGTACAAGAGCAGCGTGACGGCGGACGACAGCTTCGACGTGTTCGTGTTCGGGGGGCCCGTCAACTTCCGGGGGTACTTCCCGACGTACAGCATCAACGCGACGGACGAGCACGACTGGTTCTCGTGGGCGATCCTCAAGGCGCACCCGCGCAACACGGCCGGCCGCGTGACGCTGCGCAGCGCCGACCCGCTCGACATGCCCGAGATCGTCTTCAACTACTTCGACACGGGCGCCGACGACGACTTGCAGGCGCTGTACGAGGCCATCGAGCTGGCACGCAGCGCGTACGAGCGCCAGCTCGTCCCGACCGTCGAGATGATGCCCGGCAATGCGACGAGCACCGAGGAGGAGATCAAGCAGTATGTTAGAGACGGGACTTGGGGCCACCATGCGTCGTCGACGTGCCCAATCGGTGCCGATGATGACCCGATGGCCGTGCTGGACTCGAAGTTCCGCGTGCGTGGTGTTCAGGGACTCCGTGTGGTTGATGCGTCTGTTTATCCTCGCATCCCGGGTACGTTCACGGCGGTATCGACTTACATGGTTGGCGAGAAGGCTGCTGATGTTATCTTGAGCGAGCTTGCTAGCTCGAATGCAACCTTACGAAGGAGATGGTGAACGAAGTGGCATCTCTCGGGTAGTGATAGCTGGGCTGTGAAGGATTATTATTAGGTTTTTATATACGATCACGATTTTTAATTGTCGAAGGCCTGGATATATAAATCGCCTGTCGCATTCATAGTCCATTCACAATAACACTAAGTGATATGTTATCTCGTCTTAGCGATATGGAGGGATATGGAGGTATATGGAAATGTTAGCCGACGTAGCGTAGTGTATATTAGATGGTATGAATATCGTAGGTGCCTATTGACTATAAACTTATAATCAAAACAGTTCCAGGTGCATAACTTTAAGAGAGTCATCAGAGATTCATAACACATAACCCCTTGAGTATTCCTACGCGCCCCACTAAACCTGGTCGACGAGTTTTTTGCTGATGACCCTTTCCAAATCGTCATCCCTTCCGAGCAATATTCAACGGGTGAAAACGTAAAGTTTTTTTCTATTCCCCAGCATTCGGCTCATGTTGTATCTAATTCCGAGTTTCCAGAGGTTAACCGTTGCGTAGACGTCACTGCGTCTCCCATCGGATGACGGGACATCAACGATGCGGTCCCATCGAGGAAGGTCGAAATTGTATTGTGCTTCTTCTACACGACAGTACTTAGTAAAAAGGTTCAGACTCCATGGGAAGACGGCGAACTTACGAACTAAGTTCTTTTCTACTTTCTTCAATATCCGCTGTGGCATGTATAGAACTGCAACGATCTCATTAGAGTATCTGTCTCGTTCGGAGCCCTTGTTCCCCCTGTATTCCGTACTAGTACTGTTTTGCTGGGCCATTCGGTTGAAAAGAGGAAGGAAGTATTGATATCAAGTAAAATTTCCCAGGACTTGAGTGATTGAAGTGATAGAAAGTGCGCTTCAGAACGCCTAGTAGGTACCTACCCAGGTATATATATAGGAGGCAGGTATGGTACCACACGTAGCATCCGAATCACATACAAACCCTGGCCCAATCAGCATGTTAATTAATCATCAGACTAAAACGACTAGCATCCCCCTTCCTCATCTTAACTCACCCCTTCGCCCCTCGCTTTACCTCCTTCGTCTGTTATGAAGAAAATATTCAAAATGTAGTAACGTCGGGGGTCCATAACCGGGCCACCCCCCCACCGGGCCACCCTTTTACACCAAAATACTACCTTTTCAACCACGAATAGCTCGACCAATTCAGACGTTATTAATATAATATAAATACAATAGGCTTATAGTTAGCTGAATAGCATAATAAAAAATTGGTGTTCAATTTAAACGAGTACTTGTCTTGAAATAAGGGTACGAAAAGAGGTACCTCGGCCCTCACACAAATTAGGTATAAATGTAAGTACCTGGCAGACTAAGAGTATAACCACAACGCACATATATATCAAGATAAAAAGTATACTCGAGTGATCGCAGAGTTGGCTGGAGACTCATAATAGAGTTATTTGATTTTTTCTAAATTTATTCGTTGAAATATTAGGAGGTAAAATTGACCCCATACATTCAAATGTATGGGGGTAATTTTACCTCCATATATCTCAACGAATAAATTTAGAAAAAATCGAAAAACTTCATTACGAATCTCAGATAGACTTTGCGATCACCCGAGTATCCTTCTTTTCTTTGTATAGGCGTGTGTTGTGGTTATACTCTAAGTTTGCCAGGTACATGCTATTACAGCTAATTGGTACGGGAAATGAGGTACCTCTTCTAGTGCTATATTGACCTAGTAATTTCAGGGCAAGGAATGCTCCGTATCCGCCGTTGATTTTTTTACAAGCTCTCTGGTCAATTGCTTATTCAATTGACTTAGTACAATTAAATCAGCTGTAGAATTCGTAGAGTTATTCGTGGTTGAAAAGGTAGTAGTTTTGGTGTATTTTGGTGTAAAAAGGGTGGCCCACTTAGGGGGGTGGCCCGGTTAGGGGCACCCGACGTTAAGGCGCAATTCCCGAGGAGGAGTCACAGCTAACACGTGTATAAAAGAAAAACAAAAAAGATTTGACCTTCAAAGCACATCTCAGCTATGAAAATTAGCCACGGCGCTGTTGTATCACCCATAAACGTGACAAATATTATTATGGGAAGCTTGGCACATGATGGGAGCAGATATGATCGTGTCACATTGAACGAAGCAAAGAAAATATAGAAGAAATAGCGGTATCTTCGGAGTCCAATTAGCCAAAACTGTCTGTCGTCCTCTGTCGTCCTCCTATACATGAATTAACGAAAATGCGTGATTTCTAACCACCTATCCACATTACATATTGTCTTTCCAACAATTTAGTTCCTTGCTCGAGGAAGCTAGGGGGGAAACATTCTGTATAGTGTCGAGCATATATTCCAGCCGCCATTCTTCTGATGCTGCCATCAGGGCTGAAAACAAAAACTCTTGTAACCGTCCCTTTCAATTCCAGTATCCCTTAATATTCAAACTATAATATCTGACTATTGAACGCTGATTTCATCTTTGCAGCCTTCTCTACTACCATCCATACTCGCCGAATCTAGGTCGATGATAAGTAAAGTCTCGCGTCGTCCGGTGAGTCGCGAGCGAATCGTAGCCATGAGTACGACGAGCTCGGGCGTTGGCGGCTCTACGGTTCTCTTCGTAGACGACCGAGTCCACGGGCCAGTCGGGCAGCTCCTGGCGATAGTTTGTGCGCCTCCTGACGTTCTCTCTGACGCGTCGGCTGCGCTCTCGGAAGCGCTCATTGTCCTCCTCTATTGCGCGTCTGTCGGCGCGGCTAAGGCCACTGAAACAGGAACCCATTGTTGTTGTTTTAACAGTTTACTCTTGGCTTGAAAGGATATAGGGGGTGGCGTCGTAACACAGGTGGCTTGTTGGTCTGATTACGTAATAATAGGGGTATTTCCCCTGAGAATCGGGTTTTCGATTTTACTTTAGAGCAGGTCGTGAGTAAAAGATACAACGCAAATAGGGGCAAATCCATAATTATATAGAGTAGCTTGAAGTTGATGATTGATGGAAATATGTCTGGAGCTTTCCATCCCAAGAACCTGCCGCGTGGTAACCTAGTCAAGTAAGCTTGGCTGTCGAAGTGGTATCCGACTCACTCTCTGCTAGCATCTTACGCATAGCATCTAATGGTCCACCTGAAAACCTGCGCTACTACTCGATTCGACCTGACATACATGGAGAGTAGTCAGACGATGCAGGTTATTCTTCTATAGTACTGGTTCTTACGCATGATATCAAATGATGCTCCTATTAGTAATGAGCAGCAGCAGAAGTGTGTTTCTCATAATGACACGTATTTCTGAGAACAAGGAGAATCTGGGGAGATAATTAATTTGGTTTTAAGGGGAATTTAGAGCTTTAATAAGAGGGTTCAGAGTGGGCAGCTTGACATTTGGAAGATTCCTTATAAGGGTACTTCGTACTCCTAGACACAAAACAATGGAAACACATAGCTCTTTAGTTATACTGGATAGGCATTCTTATTACATTAAGTTATTCCCAACCTCGACAGGTAATCAACAGCTCGAGCCGTGTCTAAAACAGGTTCCAACAGCGAGTTTTACAAGCGCAACACACCCATCTAGCGTACAATGCCTCCAAGGCTTCGAATACGATATCTCAATAACGCTTCCTCGGGTTCCATTAACCCTGAAATAGATAAAAGTTCCATGTTGATAAAACGCCGCCACTACTAATAACTATAACCGAGCGCAGCCGGTTCCGCCGTCGTGGGCCAGCCTTGGACCAATATTCGAACTGGCCGCGTTCCAGGGATACTATGCCCGTGGGGATAGATACATGTATTGTTCCCCAGCCTGCGTTTGGGCTTGAGGATGTGCTTGCGTTGGAGTACCTGTTTGTGGGGTACTGCGGTAGCTCCTCATTACGGGTCTAGCGCTACGTCCTTCTCCTTCCCCTTCCCTGCCCCTACGTATGCGTAGCCCCCGGTGTTCGTGCGCGCCGTGGGAGTCGGAGGTAGGGACACTGAAGCAGCCACCCATTGGTGCTCTTCCAGCCTTCTTCAGCCTTGTAGTTAGTCGAAGGCTTAGTATGGCAGTATAAATAGACTATGTGCTGATTACGTAATAATAGGGGTAGATTAAGTACCTTTTTGTTGACAATATGGTTTCGGATACTGCTTGGGGTGATTTGGCGGGAAGAAGTGACTATAAGACAGGAGTCAGAGATGTATATGTACGTAGGTAGGTATGGAATCTCTCTGATTGTATGCTTGGGGCAAACACGTACCGGGATCTGTATCCGATGTGTGGTGTCCTAGTCAAGAGTGACAATATGCTAGTTTTACGCATCAAACAAGAGTCACTATTCACTGCAATTTTTCTACAGTGCTCTTACTCGCACATACATGGAGACCATTCAACATGCACCGTAGTTTCCAACCAGTACCCGTAATATCAAATCGTGCACCTGCTAGAGAATAGCGTATTAGATCTTATCAGTATTATGACTAAACTTTTAATACTTAAGAGTTTTAACAAGAAAGGTACAAGTACATGTAGTCAAAAAGCATGTTCAACAAGTTTATTAAATTGTAATAAATCCAACTCCGTGTAATCAACCCATAACCCCGATACCCTTAAAGAATTATACGCCTGCTCTAATGTTTGCCTGATAACATCCCATATGAAAACCCTCCATCTCTGCTCTCATGCTCTCCAGCCTTGACTCCTAGACAGCCACTGCATCCTATTCCCATGTCCAAGGGGGCCCATGCGTGGGATTTGGGACGTCCCGTCTATCCACTCTATAAGTCCGTTTTTCCATTCTTCTTGCTTTATTTTCTTCGTTCTCGATCCAGGGAGGCGCCGAAGTATGAAGAGGAAATTGAGGGTTCATCTCGAATGGGTTTCGGACCCTGTTCCGGTGATGTTGCGGTTGTCTCTGTCTGTTGCTGGGTCGAGGGTGTTCGGATCGGGATTGGTCTTGTCTTGTGATTATGACTGAGGAGCCGGAGCTAGAGCAACAGCAGCAGCAGCACAATAGGCTAAAGCAGTTGCCCATTGTGTTGTGTGTTTTGTTCGTTATTGTTTGAGTCGATGTTTCCGTAGAGCAAAGAGGATGCTGGAAAATGCACAAGACACTCAATTGAAGATATACTACACTCCATCGTTCGAAATTGGCTTTTGCACAAGAGGAAGGCGAGATATTTAAAAATGCACGGGATAATAAAAATCAATAGGTGATTCACATATATTTCTGTTCTGCGTCTGTTTACTGTTCTAAATTCTTAAAAGGAGCGTCGTTGATTATCATGCCAATGAATCTGTACCACGCTTGTTCACCTACCTAACCAGGGTGTGAATTGAATGTATGTGACTGTTTAGAGGAATCACCAACTGTCGAGTCGAAGTTGAAGCTCCATGTGACTAAAGAAGTCCATTATGAACAACATTATCATATCATTCATAAACTTATCCATACACCTAGTCACAGATGGAACGTCGGGTTGTGACAAAGTCTGAATGACCTACAATGGCAAACTTTCTAGGAATATTTGCCTTGTCACGTATATCCAAATAGGAGGCAATCAAGGGATACAAAGATACAGCTGGACCACACATCATGTAACAAGCAACAATCATAACTAACATGTTTAAAACAAGATTTATAGACAGCTCGCCCAGCCAAGAGGGCTGGGCTGGGTAGCGTACAAAGCTATACTTGAGTAGGTAGCTGAAGTAAATGACATGCGTAGGTGCTGTAGTCCCATTAAGAGGTACTACTAGGAAACAAAGCTGTTGGTATCAAATAAACCGAAGACACCCAGCTGCGGTGAATATAACCCCCCCTCAACGCCTTTTAATTAGTTTAGGTCCTTGAAATCGTTAGAAACGTCATGAGATTCCCCTTCCATGGTCACGACCAGTTATCATCACGCATCTTCCCAAGGGTCAATACAGTCACCCTCGTCCACCTCTACCTCAATTGTCGTGCCGAGAGCCTCCTTTCCTTGCCGAATCATATCCCGGATCCGGGCGTTGAAGTCATTCATGCGCAAATCTGTTTCTATCTCTTCATGCAACCTCTTCGCCGCCAGGTTCTTTGCCTCGGCGTCAAGTCGAGGGCTGTTTTCCTCAAAGTCTTGCACCGACTCGCGTCGTTTTACCCTACCGGACGCAACTGACGCGGCGGAAGCCGTACTATGGTTCCTTCGGTGGCTACGCTTTGGGTGGACGCTGGGACTTGCAATTAGGGATGGTTGACGGCCAAGGCGGGTAGGTGAGACATTGGGCGACTGCTGTCGGCTTGGGATAGGGATCGGGATTCTACTGGGGGTATATGATGGAGCTGGTGATCGGGATCGGGGTGAAGCAAAACTCGCTGGCTCCTGTCCAGATAGGGTTGCAGAGCCGGCGTGGCTTATCCTGCTGGGTTGGCGTCGGGCAAGGCTTGGACTGTTCACTCGACTAATAGGTTTGTTGATGCGGCGTTGAGGTACCGGCTGGTAGCTTTGCTGGACAGAAGCGTAGCCTGTTGGTGCTAGAGATGCTCTGCTTTGCGATCTGGTCTTTTCAACCGGTTCCCTTACGACGACCCAGTTGCAGAGTTCGTCCCCTTGGGATTCGTTGATATGGCGTCGCTTCGCCGCGGGAGGTGGGGTCGATTCCGGTGTTCCTCGTGCGTAGTCATTTTGGGGAAACCTGCCCGGAGTCGCGTAGGTATTAAAATCAGGAAGCGTTGGTACATCGTGCTCATTGCACCATGCCTGATCGTTTGGAGATGGCTGTCGGCTGGGCGTAGATGGCCCTTCTATCTCGTAGCCCTTTCCTCCACCAGCGTAGAAGCCACGAAAAACGCCCGCAGTACAAAATTGGAAAACCTTCCCGACAACTCCGCCGATTTTATTAAGAATTCCGCGGTTTTGTTGTGGCTGCATGGCCAAGGACTGGGTGGTGGTTGGGTATCTGGAATTAAGCGACTCGGTCTCGACATATGGCCGTTCAGGACCTAAGTCTCCTCGTCGTCTATAATCAACGTCTGAATAAACACTGTCTTCCATTGCTTGCTGAATATTAGCGGTAGTCATTCCATTTGGGGTGTGCATTTGGCCTGCAAAGACATATCGTCTCCCACCTTGTCCATCAAACTTCTCCCCAGGTGCGAAGTCAGCTTCCGATCCTGTCTCGATCGAGTGGACGGGCCAATCATTTAGCGGCGTAGGTTGTGTAGGCTTATGGCGTTTCCGCTTAATATTTGACGCTGGAGTGGGCGCATCCGAGTACACGTTTCCCGAAGATCTTGTCAGATATAGCGAGCTCGAAGCAGATGGTGATATTGGAGGTCGAAATATTCCAGGATGGACGCCGGATAGGGAGTCACCATTAGGGGCTTCGAAATGGAACGCGCCAGGCATGACAACCTGGGGTCCAAAGGACATTGTAGGTATTTGAAAGATCGAGTTCGGCGCGAAAAGGCTGCCCGAGGCTGAATCTATAGTTGGATTGAAGACACAAAGTTGAACATCCAGCAAGTAGAATTCGACTACGTAGGAAGGTAGGGAGTAAGGCGCGTAATTTTGTAGACTTGTGGTTCTTTGAAAGCTAGCATACGTTTGATAAGTTCGATTCCATGGAGCAACAATGTATTTGTTGTTAGTCCATGTTCTTTCTTTGGTTGTCTTTTTGCCCAAATAAAGGAGACGTAGAGAATGGGCGCTCTTTGCGCTGTTTGTTGCTCCTATCTGTGGTTTCGCAGCGTACCTAGGGTACTGGCGTGGCGCGCTGACACTAGATTCGGGTTCACGCCCAAAGAGTAGGAAAAATAATGGTCCCTTAGATACGTAATGGTGGGTGGGAGGGTTGAGGTTTTGGGACTCGTGATCACAAGCTCTTTTTTCGGAGTTCGCGTGGCCTCAGGCTGTACCGTATTGTCTTGTGTAATGACGCCGCAATGGAGCAACTACCAATAAGAAGCTCTCCAGCTGTCGGCTTGTTGGCTTTTGTCTCACCACGTCTGCCTGGGTATTTTGATGGGGGCTAGTTTTTTTTGTTCGAGTCGCGTCGCGATAGACTATTTTGCGGAAGAATTGTAGGTACTCCTAGGATAACGTCGCTGTCCCCTAATTAAGATGCGATGATGCCTACTTGGTCCGCGGCAACCGGTTTGTATGACGACAGGCCTACCCGGTTGGAACGTGGCAGTGCGACCGCGTGGTGGTAAACAGCAGAAGCTTGTACTCTGATGAGATTGAAGATACACAAATTTAGAGAAAGATAGTGGATTTTTGATGGTTGGTCTTAGACAGCGGACTTGGACCCTGATGGAGATGGAGATGGAAGAGTTGGACGAACTTTGATTCCAAGCTTCCAAGCTTACGGATTATTGAGATGAGCAGGGGCCGTTGCCCGGTCAGAATCCTTGCTAGGGATGAAGTCAACAGAAGCATTAGTGGGAGCTAGCCGCCTGATTTGGCTAATCTACCTAGGGAGATAAACATTTTAGTGGTCCCAGGGTCCTAAATCATCATTGCGGGGACATCGCGGGGTACCTACAGCATGCTGAGCATGCCATCATAAAATGCATCATACCTAAAGTTCCAGTTCTGTATCTTGTCTTTTGAGATAATCATGCAGTCCATTATGTCGTAATTTAGGTAAACTTCCATCGCGCTATTAGTTTAGACATTTCTAAAATAATAATATGTCATTATTAGTCATGAACACATGCAGTCGTCTATGTATGATTTCTTGGCCAGGGTCCCCCTTTTCCCCTGTCTTCCTCTAACCCACCCAGTATGAAAATACCTTCAATTCCAAAATAGCGAAATAGCAATGTATGCTACCAGTTACGACACCATAATATTCATCATATGCATGTCAACCCCTTAGGTCTCTTTCTGGTTCGTCTCTTTGGCGTAGTAGGCGTCCTGGCCCTGTGCTGTAGCCTCCTTCACACCGCCACTAACCCCAGCTTCACCGTGGACATGCGAGTTCGAGCCCCAAAACTCGTCGCGCTCTTTAAGAATCTCCTGCGCCCACTCCTTCATTTCCGGTAGCTCCACTTTCTTCGCCACATATGCGAATTCACCAAGATCGAGCTTGTTTGCTCGCTTCTCGTATTCCACCATCTGCAGCAACAGCTCTATCTTGTCTATGTCGTGGACAAAAAGGCTGTCCTTGGTCTTGGAGTCTTCATATTCTTGCCATATCGCTCGAATTTCCTCTCCAGCCACGCCGCCATGCACCTTGCCCAGGAGATTCTTGGAGATGTAGTCCATTGTCTCGGCTTCGCGTCGGCTCTTCTCTGGTTTGGCGACACCGTCTACTGGTGTTATATCTCCGACGATCGACTCAGCCATGTCGTGAATGAGGCACATTTTCATACACTTATTGAGGTCGACTTCCGGCGCAAGCGACGGAGGGCACAGGAAGGTCATAAGGGACATGCGGTACATGTGGTCGGAAATCGATTCGCCCCTACATTGAATGTCAGTCCATGTCATGTTCCATTCTCCAATGTTCGAATTTACCTCTCAATGCCAAATCGTCTCCATCCTTCCCGCTTGCTAGTCTTCAATCGTTCGAGGAGGTGGAAGAATGGGATCGGGGAAGCTGATCCCTGGGCGGGTGCCTCGGGCTTGATTGTCGCCAGTACTTTATCTACCGTCCATGGCTCCGAGATCTTTTCGGTAGTCACAACTCCTGGATCCACGAAGGCTTATTCGTTAATCTGATTAGTTCTCTCGACGGGATCTAGGCAGGCAATGTACTTACTAGATTGGACCTCACCACCAGATGTAGTAGTAGAAGACATTTTGCCTTGAATTTGTTGTACGTGGGTACTTGATCGCGTAATATAGCGGCGAGATATGAATCGATGGTGCGGAAGAATGGAGAGCTCTCGACAGGGGCGGAGGGGTCCAGAACAGAATCTCAACAGGACACCAAGAGACATAAATAGACAGACGGGTAATTCTAATCAAGGGGAAGCCAGCTTAGAATGAGTAAAGAATTGGCAAGACTCAAACGGCGGCTTGCATGAATCACCGCCAGCTACGTAGAAAAGGCGAAGATACGGCAAACATGGAAAAGAAAAAGCACATGCAGTGGAGAATGCGCTAGCTGGGACGGACTGAAGAAATGCACGGCTGCATGGGAAGGGGACCAATGGTTAGCATTCGGGGCTTATCTATTGGTTACCGGCGGTGTGACCACGCAGGCTGGGGTCCGGTTCTAGGCGTGCCCCTGACACTCAGGCCAGTCAGAGCCGAGTTTGCCCTGTAACATCCCGCACGCTACACCGGTAAACGGTAAGCATGCCACATGGAAACCTCCTGGCTGCAGGTAACCTTGCAATGATGTCAGTTTCCAGATACTCACCACGCTGCCACGCAGCTTATGTTACACGATATTAAGACAATTTTAATAAGGTAGTAGGGTGTACGTATTAGCTGGCTTCTAGATGTCGCGGAGTCGATGTAAGAACCAGGTAACGGATCCATGAAGATGTCTATCGCCTATCAATGCGGTTATCATACGACTACAATACGTATTTGCTAACGAGCTTATAAACCCATTCTCATGTTGCAAATTGGTAGCAATTGGAATTGTTGCAATTATCTGAATGAAGCAAATAGTGTGTCCATTTGAAAGTATTAAAATGAACACCACTGAATTATGTCCGTGCCATATCCCACGTTACCGCCGCAGTCATTATGCCCTTCCTATCATCTCGTCTCCTCCCTTTCATAAACATTACATTAAAGGTCGTTATTCATCAGCAATGGTGGTCTTGATATAGCGAGTTATCGGCCGCTAGGTCCCCAACGATGAAGGTTCCAAGGAAAAGGCCTCCCAGAACAGACAGGAAATAACCGATGTTCATGGTCATGACCGCGAGCATCCTATCGCCTCTAGTTAGTAAATAACCCTTTGACATACTGTGGCTCTAGGATGACGGCAACTTACAGCAGGTATCCTACTGTAGCCAAGACGAGTTCGAAGATAGCCCTGCCCAGACTTGTCTGAAATCTCCAGATTGACCAGCGCTTTCGTACGGTGTGGTAGACGCTCTTCGCCGACTGCTGGGGTGCAGTCTCTTTCTGGTAGCCGGCTTCATCGTCTGGTACCAATATTCCTTCAGGCTTGACGCTCGTATTCCATAGTAACTTCTCGAGAATCGGCTTCAGTGCTAGCATGATGCGCATGGCGATGGCTAGGGCGATTAGGAAGACACAAGTACCGACGTATGCGGCAGAGTTCGTGGGCGTCCATGCTTTCGAAAAGAGCGACGTGCTGGACGACAAGAAGAAGGTCATGACCATCGGGGAATCGTCCATCTCTCCCATATCCATCATATCCATCATATCCATACTGTTTGATCCGTTCGACATGTCCATTGTTAGGATCGTGATTTGTCGCGTCGAGAATATATGATGTAGGTAGGTAACGGATACACCTCCAGGGAAATGATGCTGGTATTGATGTTTCTATTGTCGTTTTTAAGCAAGCAGTTACCTATATGGTAGACATGCAAGCTTAAATCAGTGACGGCCGTTGTAGAACGAAAAACGATCCGAGAGCCTGGCGTCGGGTGTTGTTATGTAATAAAGCGCAACTTTGAGCAAGTTTCTTACTCTCTGCCCGCCTGCACCTGCGTCTGCCCACACATTAGAGTACCTACGTACCTTCCTACCTGGGTAGATGTCGCGACAATATTATTACTGCCACGACATTACACTTCCCTTTACTTTGACATTTCGTTTAAATTATCGTGTCCGGCTTGTGTCAAGTTTATAATGTCCCCCCTACCCCCCTACCCGGTGTCAAACTCCCGGTCCGTGCAATTTCCTCAGTCTTAAATATTGGGAATTAAGCAAACATACTTAATTACTAAAAATGCCGTGTCTAGTTGGTGTTCTTGTAGCACAGGATGTAGAATGACCCCGGCTGGTGTAAGTACTTGATCGGATTACAGTAGTTGGCCGCAGACCATCTATTTGATATAGAACTAAGGCCATAATTACATCGGCAGATCACCCCTTTCCTAGCGTAAATAGATCCTTCGAGATGGTTAATATCACTACATACCTTCACTCATTCCTTGCGTATTCATCCAACAGGTACATTTAAACATGCAACATGATGCCGGAAATTATCACCCCTACCAATACCATCTGCTATTTATATCGTATCTATTTTATCATGAGAATCAATGTCTCACTAAAGGCCTCCCAATAATATTGTGAATTCTTCCGCGTCTTTCTCTATTCAATATATCTGGAAGGCTTCAGTAAATTATTCTACAGTTGACCTAGGTATTAAGATCTATTTTCTTCAGAAAGCACTTAGGAATAAACAGGGGGGGCATGCTGTGAAATATCATCATATAGGACGAGGTAGCAAGGTCGGATGCTGAATAGCTCTCTTCCCCAATAAGCCGTCATATATTTATCATCTGCAATCTTATATTAGGTCTTCCCTGTGTCACTGTGCCGCTTCTTGCTATGGTAAATTTCAATACCTTTACATTGCACCGCATGCTAAGCCTTCAACGTTATACTAGACATCATCATAGAAGATGTGCCACAACGCTAACGATGACAATTGAGCAAGTTTGTTTTGCTAAAGCCGGGTTCTATGTGGCATCGCTTAGTGTACGCCCTATTATTGTGAGGATACGTGTGGTAGCTTGGTCTAATACCACGGCGTGTGAAACATTCATTTTCTTCATTGCCTGAGTACTAAAGTAGATATCCTCCGAGATAAATTCCCGATGAACCCATCAATAGCTTTGATGCATTGATATGCCCAAGTTGGAATTGGACCGAGCCGGAAAATACACAAGGTAGCCCTGGAGAGCAAGTTGTAGAGGGCAAGAGCGACTCTCTGCCGCGTCTAGGCATAGCCGGTTGTTACCTGGCCGGCGGTGACGCGTTACACGGCAACCCAGCCCTCATGACTTAAGGGAAGGCGTCGGTGGACGTACCTACCTCGCCTATCTACCGCCGTACACAACAACACGCCGCCGTTTCAAATAGTGCAGGCGACCAAGATTTCCTCTTTACCTCTTTACCCGCTCTACGCAAGACAACTTTAACGCAGACCCGTGCCTTGTTCGTGATATTCACATACCTTTCTTCTTAAGCACGGTCGCGACTATGACTTTGCAGTGTTCAAAATGAGAATCCATGTGAGCACACTCATTGTCGCTGCCTCCGTGGCGGCGGCAATGACTTCGACTGGCTGTAAGTATTTAAAAAACATGTCGCGTCGGCATCTTTCTTCTTGCACTCTGAAACCTCTTGAGTATCCCGAAGTGAACTTCTTCTCGAAGTCGATGGACGTATTCATTGAGTTCTTAAATAGTAGGGGGAGATATGCTAACGCGACATGTTTAATACGCAGATGCTGGACAAGGCTTCATTGGATATGGCATCCAGATGTACCAACCGACGACGTGTGCATTTGCATGTCATGATGCTTTGAGCCGCTACCAACTCAGCTGTTCTGTTCCCAAGGACCCGAACATGGGTGGCCACTTGGGCGATACGCCCATGTCCATGCCGAAGTACATCACCTCGGCCGACTGTTATGCAACTGACGACAACTTCCTCCAGAGTGCTGCTTACTGTATCAGCACCCATTGCCATAGTATCCCCTTGTCCGATCTGGAGAATTTCTGGGCTACATCTCTCGTCGGTCGCATTCCTGGCCAACCCACGCCTAAGGAGTCGTACAGCACCGCGCTGGCTCATGCTGATCCACCCCCGACTAAGATTATCCCGCCAATGCAGACCTTAAACACAACTACACTAGTTAGCGAGCAGGCATACTTGGCGATCTACAATGCTCTATCGTACTTTGAGCAGATGGAGGTTAGACAGGTTGATTTTGGGTAAGTCAACCAGATAGAGTGAATCCTACCTTCTGCCAATATTAACTCATCGACAGACTGGTTATCTTAGTCACCGGGATTGTCATACCCGTGGCATGTTCCTTACTACGCTTTGTTCCTTTCCCGAGTTTTCTCGCCAGTCGATTTAATGCCTACTTCATTGATCCACCTTTAATCGGCCGAAGACATCGTGAACCTCTTTTCAAACTTGGCTTTGTCCCTACTCGAGGCCAAGCATTACTGATAGCATACTTCATCATCATCAACATTGTGCTATCAAGTGTTGATTATCGCCTAGTGTTCCCTAATGCCTACTACGGGGCACCAAAAGATCAGCTGCTAGTCTATGTCGCCAACCGCCAGGGACTACTGAGCTTTGCCAACCTCTCCCTACTTGTCCTATACTCTAGTCGCAACAACAGGCTTCTATGGATCACGAATTGGAAACAGACAACTTTCCTTCTGCTTCATCGTTGGATCGCAATCATCAGCACAATCGAAGCTTGTATACATTCGGCAATCTACTTGCACATCTACCTCGGATTCGGCCAGCACGCAAGCGAAAGTAAGGAGCCGTACTGGATATGGGGAATTGTAGCCACTCTTGCGATGTCGATCATGCTTCCCGCTAGCATCCTCCCCCTGCGGCAGAAGCTATACGACTTCTTCCTTGTCTCTCATGTCGTTCTCGCGTTCATAGCAAAGTTCGGCTGCTTATATCACATCTACCGCCGATATGACCGTCAGTGGGGCTACGAGACATGGATATATATCTCCTTTGCCTTTTGGGCCTTCGACAGGCTTGGACGCCTTGCCCGCCTGCTACGAAATGGAACCCGGACTGCAGAGATCACCGTCATCGACGAGGACTACATCCGCGTCAACATCCCCGGCGTCGTCGCACACGGACATGCGTATCTCTACTTCAAGATGCCGGGCTGGCGCGCGTGGAAGATATGGGAGAACCATCCGTTTTCCGTCACGGGGGCCATCATCAACGACACGCAGCACGCGATCTACTCGGTGACGGGCGGGGAGGGAACTACTCTGACGATATCTGTCCCGGATAAGGAGTCCTCCGAACACGTCTCTGTAACTTCCGAGCTCCTCCATTTCAGCGCCCAGGATCTGTCTGCGGCGTCGTTCAAGCCCGGCCTTACCTTCTTCATCCGCACCTCGCGCACCGGCTTTACGTCTGTCCTCCGCAACAGGCAGACAGTGGCTGTCATGGTTGAATCTTCGTACCCTGGTCTGTCGCTCGGCGAGTTGTGCACGGTTCCGAACTGCATCGTCATCGCCGGCGGTGTGGGGATCACGGCTGCGGGCCCACTTCTCCGAGCCCGCGGCCCCGGTCGCATGCGTTTCTTCTGGGGCGTGCGGAGCAAGCTACTTGTGGAGGCTGTTGTCAACGCCCTGGGTGTCGACGCATTCTCGCAGAGTGTTGTGGGGGAGATCGCTGTCGGGTACCGACTAAACCTGCGCGCGATTCTTGAGCGCGAAGTCGTCGGTGTGAGCAAGACGGTCGTTGTTGTATGTGGACCGGTTGGAATGGCAGACGAGGTTCGCGAGATTGTTTGCGAGTTAGGAAGGAATGGAAGAAATGTGAAGCTGATTGATGAGGCATACAGTTGGTGAGGGAGGTGTGCCAGTAGATGGAATATGACGGAAGGGTCAGGGTTTATCCCATTTTCTAATCCGATGTAAAGTAGTTGATGAATCGTTCAATAAAAGATGTGCTGAAAGAATGTTGCAGATTTCACTGCCTGTTTCGATTCAGTCTTTTGGATTATAAGAGTGGTTTCGGCTGTACACCTAGGTTCAGGTATGTGCCGTACCCCTTTCACCCTGGTCTATAAAGAGACCCCCGTCCAACATGGAGTTTAAGCATGAAACAAGACCGCCGCCCAGTGCACCAAATCTCATCCCATTAAAATCCAACCTCAGCTCAATGACCACTCATACTACACCTTTCCGCAAACCCGAAGAATTCTCTCGCCTTTGCATTGACAAAAGCCAGGCCTGGCCAGTTGGATATGAAATCAAGGTATTTACCAAAATGTCCGACGATCAACTTTATACTTCGAACGAAGGCCGCATTGCCCGTATTCTTGAGATTATCTCCGATGCTGCCAGGACATGGGAACTATATGCCAATATCAAGTTTACCTCTGTGGATGAGCGGAAGCTTGCTGATATTCGAGTAGAGCTGCTCGTGATCTCCAACTCCGTGGAGATCTATGGACATTCAACGATAGGCCAAGCATGTGGGAAGCTACCGATGCATAAGCCAACTATGTTGTTCAAGTTTGGTAGCCTAGTCGAGGACTTGGATATTCGCTATGTGGCTCTTCACGAGTGGGGCCACAGTCTCGGAATGATCCACGAGCATAGCTCTCCAGCTTGTCCAATCATGTGGGACAGAAGAGCTGTCCTCAACCATTGTAACGGCGACGAAAGAAAAGCTGAAGTCGATTACTTTCAAGAAGTACGCAGCCCTCAATACTCTCCCTTCGATCCTGAGTCTATCATGATATACAAACTGCCTCCTCATTTGATGCTGCATAACTATATTAAAACAAATCCCGGCAGCGACCTCTCAGATATAGATAAGGAATGGGCTAGTAAGATCTACCCAAAGACACAGCCCGCCTCTGGAACCTACATTACCTCACAAGATGGATACCGGAAACATCTCCAAGAGGAGGAGGAGGAGGAGTTTGTTTATGGGAATTCTGGAAAGAATCATTCCATATCCAAGTACGGATATTCGGGAAATTCGATATTATTTTCTATTTTCTTCTTCTCATTTACATCGATTCTTATCTACGGACGTTTTAGATCAAGAATCACTCGATGAGTCGTCTAATAAACATGAACTCTTTTGCTTAGCCGATAATTGAGAGCTGTGAGGAAGATGATGTCACAAGTATTAAGAGACAATGGTTTGTACCTGGGTAGCCAGCAACAGGGCAACAATGCCGTGTTAGAAGTCTAAAGGGAGGCTTGTATTGTCAGGGGCACTTACGTAGACATATTACGTAAGCGGATCGTCGTTACAATGCTGGCGGCACGCCCAGTAACGCGTTTTTATTTCTTAGAAAACAATAATATCCCAGATCATGACATATATATGCATTCTACGTGGCATATGCACAACGACTTACAATTATGAGTTCTACGATGTGATCATGGGCTTCGGTAGGATAAGATTTATCAAGGCTGCTCTTTGGTATCACAGGCCCTTACGTAATCATGTTACATAAGCGGTGCGTCGATAAAATGTTGGCGGCATGCGTCAGAGGCGTTCTTTAGTTTCTTAGAAAAACTGCGAAATAACAGTTTCCTAAACTATGACAGAAAGGTTGAGTTTGTATACCGAGTACCTACTACTTTCAATGCATGAACATAGGTACATAAAAAGAAAATATGTGAACTTTAACGCCACGTAGTTCACTATTACCTTGAAGTCACTTGCCCAACGTCTGATTTTCTTATATCTCGCAGCTTTAATATCGCCACCCACGACGTTGGGGGTCATGGTCTAGGTTTCTTGTTGTGGGAGCCCTGTAAACGGTCAACATTATGATATGTCAACTAAGTGGATCCCTGACGAAGATGGTGTCACGTGATCACCCTCGCTCCCACCGCTCCAGGAGCGCCGGGAGCCAGGGAGCCAGGGAGCACCGCCAGGAGCTCTAAGGATATAAGAAGCTAGCTCCTGCTTTTTAGATAGATTCCTCAATTACCAATTTAAGCTTCTATTCAGACCTTGCTTAAAAGGGGATAACTCCCCTTCGTACCTATCGTGACTTATATCGCATACTATACGTCAGTGTTACTTTCAAACCGAGACCCCTGACGACTAGGTTCGAAACATCCTCAGTACCTATTTTAAGCTGGGATATTCAATATATTCGATTATCTCAGTACCTCATAGTGGTGTGGATAGCTTCATAAGCTATCCAACGAATCCTTGAAACCCTCCATTTATTGTTACCTTAAAGCCGAGACCATATTCGTTACACCAGGGTTGCTTGCAATTTCTTTCAATTGTGGTTCGACGCCACCGGGTACAGCTTTCTAGAACAAGTTCGAAGTTTCAAACGCCGACTTGAATGACACGTCAATTCCCGTTTGCTACCTGGGTCGATAGGAGAGCCTTCGGCAGCTTTCCGCGTCGGACTAAGGTTTTGCTTTTCTTTCTTTGATATTCTCTCCAGACAACTATATGCGAGAGTTCCGAATATTTAAATCAAGTTCAAACCCGCTTGCTTCGTCCTCGAGTTAGGCTTTCTCCCAACCTTAGCAACTTTTGAGTAGCATTATTTAACAATGGCCCCGAAAGAAACAATTCCTAAGGCCTTGGCCAAGCGACTTCGTCTCTTGAATAGGCCAAAAGAACTAAACGATGTTGCTGAGATAACTGCAGCCCCGATATTCACGGAACCTGCACGCCAAGGCGCCTCCAAGTCGGCGTTTCCTCAGTACGGCCTAATCGCTGGTGTTTCTCATGATAGCAACCCCAAAGCCGACGACATGCTCTACTTCAATGTTGCCGTCCCATCCAGCACTTTTATATGTGGCAGCCAGGGCTCTGGGAAAAGTCATACATTGTCCTGTCTCTTGGAGAACTGTCTTCTCCAATCTGATGCCAATGAGCTACCACGCCCGTTGACTGGTATTGTCTTTCACTATGACACATTTATCTCCGACTCTGGCGGAAGTCCTTGCGAAGCTGCATTCCTGTCCACGCACCCAAAGACTAGTGTCAGGGTCCTATGTGCCCCGACCAACGTGGCCGTCATCAGGAAGGCATATTCGCCACTTCCCAATGTTAGAATTGAGGAACTTCGCATCAATGAGACCGACCTAAACACAAAACGCATGATGGATCTCATGGCAGTCAAAGAAGGAGGTGCCATGCCGCTTTATCTCCATGTCATCAACCGCATCTTGCGAGAACTCCGCTTGGAGCAACAGAAGACCGGGTCTTCATTCAAATACAGCACTTTCAAGGAAATGATTGCCTCGGAACTTTCACTCACACCTGCGCAACGCGGCCCTCTGACCCAGAGAATGGACACTCTAGAGAGTTTCCTAGTCAAAGAACAGGCGTTACCAAGTCAGGCTATTAGGAACAAAAAGGGCAATATCGTATGGACGCCGCCGCCTACTAAAGCAGCCGGCAACGACTGGAAGCCCAAGCCGGGACAACTCACCATCGTCGACTTATCCTGTCCATGCGTGACAGCCGAGACCGCATGCTCGCTCTTCAACATCTGTCTCACCCTGTTCCTCGAGCAAGACACTTCCGTGGGCCGCGTCGTGGCACTCGACGAAGCACATAAATACATGAACGAGTCTGCCGAGGCAAGTGCTCTCACGGAACAGCTGCTCGCCACGATCCGCCTGCAACGCCATCTCGCCGCGCGCATCATCATCTCGACGCAGGAACCGACCATCTCTCCCAAGCTGCTCGACTTGTGCTCGGTGACCATCGTCCATCGCTTTACGTCGCCCGATTGGCTTCTGGCACTGCAGCGCCACCTTGCCGGTGTGTCGATCGTCCGGCGTCTGCGAGAGAAGACTGCTGCTGGCGCGGACGATGAGGTGGGGCAGCTGGCCGATGGTGTTCAGACGCTGTCCATCGAGGAGTCTGATCCTGCTGCCGATATGTTCGCTCATATAGTGCGGCTGAAAGTCGGCGAGGCTTTGCTCTTCGCACCGAGCGCGGTGCTCGGCATAGACCGTTCGTCTAGTGTTAGGAAGCTCAATCATGACGTGTTGAAGGTTAGAGTTAGGAACAGAGTTACGCAGGATGGTGGGAAGAGCGTCATGGCGGGGTGAGATTGAGTTGGGTAAACTGGTGGTATCGTTAGGTCTTAGCTAAGTGTGTATCTGAATTTGAGTAATATACAACCTGTTTATCCCTGGTATGCAGAAACAGCTCCTCACTGTACATGATGTTCCTCATCTACTAAGCCAACAGCTTTTGCAACTCATCCAACGCGGCCTTTTTATGCGCCTGTAGATCCAGAGCGTCTATATGACCAAACAGGACATCCATCTCTGTGGCCATCTTCTCCGCATCCACACCTACATCCGGGTTTTGGCCACTAAGCAGCTGGCCTGACGCTCTGCTAGTATCAATAACCTTTTGACACCTAGGTCTTCTTACCGTATCAAAAGCCTTGAAGGCAGCCTCGAGCTCTGTAGCAGATGAGATAGTGCTCAGCAAACTACCAAGAATGAAAGCATCTTCAATGGCTAAACCACCGCCGGCACCTTGGTAAGGACTTGTCGTGTGTGCGGCGTCTCCGACCAAACACACTAGGCCGTGCGAATACGTCGGCGTAGTCTTGTGCTCCCAAATAGAGTAACCAATCGGGGCTTCCTGGTCTAGCATAATCTGTAGACTGATTAGATTACGGCGACGGGGAAGGCGGCTGACTAGTTTTAGGGGCTAAAAGAAAGGGGGTGGCTTGGGATGACTAAGCAAGCACCTTACCTCGACCATCTGCTTTCCGATAGGACCGTCAAACCAACTTTTATCGAGAACATCCTCCAAGACTTCTCTCGTAACGGTGCGCTTTCGATCCGGGGGAAAGTCCGTCTCGATGCACGCTACGATGCACTGGACCATCGTTCCATCGTCGACAAGCGCGTGCATCATGAAACCCCCGTCGCCGACCCAGCAGTACTCGCGATCGACCTCGAAGGACGCTTCGCCGAGCACAGCCTTGGCCTTGGCAACAGGCACCAGGTTTCTGCACTCCCACCCGCCTACCGGCGAAGCGCCGTGTTCCTCGGCCCCCTGCAGGACGTGTTTCCGGACAGTGCTAAAAATCCCATCCGCGCCGATGACGGCGTCGAAGGTGGCGGCGGTGCCGTCTTCGAAGGTGAGGTTTACGCCGGAGGCGGTCTGCTCTAGCGATGCAAGCTTCTTCGCGGCGTGCAGGATGTCGTTGGGGACTAGAGACAAGAGCGCCTTCAGCAGAGGGCCGCGGGTCATCGCCAAGCCCGCATCCCCCTCGATATCACACACGAGCGCGCCCGCCTTGGGCCCCGAGCCCTGATTAACGTCAGCATGTTAGGTTTTGGAATAGGTAATGAAAGGGCCATACGAACGATCACGATGCGAGATGCGCCTATGTCGACGGCTCCTGCGTCATTCCTGAGCAGGTCGGTCGCGGAGGGAATGATCTCTTCCAGGGCCTGCAATGCGAGCTTGGAGAGACCGATGCCGAGGCCGCGCTCTGAAAATTCAGGGGCAGACTCGTAGACCTGGACGTCCACAAGGGGTATTTTCCTCAACGAGTTAGCCACAATGGCGCCAGCAAGGCCCCCGCCAATTACGGCGATGCGGATGGGACTAGTCATGACGAAGGGCTTGGTGTGAGTAGGGGTGCGGCACTTCTAGCTGAAAGTCTGATTCTGGTTTCTTGCAAGCTTCAATCTGGCGATAGAGTGATGGGTGGCGACAAGGTTAACAAGGCATCACACAGATTGTGTTCACCGATGCATTGGTGAAACATGTGAGATCTGGTGGGCTTTGTGTTGGTGTTGCTGCCGTGTCTGTTAGTAGCCAGAGCAACAAATCGATTGCAGAAGAGTACCTAATGCACGAGATGATGCGCAAGATGGGTCGAGAGGCAGCTGGGCAGGGATTGCGTACCAGTATATCGGGCAAGTTCCGACCAATCCTACGGGTAGCCAAGCCGGAGGGTAGTGGCACGACGGTCAAAAATCTGCCGAGATAGCCTTTAGCTACAGGCATATAAACTCGTACGGCAAAGCATCATACCATAAGGATTTAGGTCTGGGGGGTCAAGATAGGCGACTTGCTCGGGCCAAGAATTGCTGAAAATGGGCATAGAGGTGGTGCTTAGATCAAAGTTGCAGGACGGATAATGAGACACGCGATGACGAGGTCGAGAATGGGCGCCCACGCAGGATCATTCGCGGGTCACTGTCTGTGGGCTAGCTGCGGCAAGGCGGCACAGCAAAGGACCACGGGCCTTTAACCCAGATCTGTTCAAGGGAGATACCAAATGTAACTCTGCACGCAAGGGGCTCAGCTGCTGTTACACAGTAAGCTCTAACCAATTCCCTCGCCAATGATATTCAAGAACGATTGACTTCTTTATAATACTAGGAGCATCTATCAAAGTCCCTAGTCTATCTTGTGGACCTTCCCGTTTGACACAGGGCTAGTGATTTTTCGATCGTGATCGTGATCTTAGCAAGAAAAGGGGCCCCTCCCGCGCGGGCTTGCCAGGTAGGTACCCGTCCGTCTCCCCGGGCCGTTCGCCAAGCAGGGGTCATGAGCTTTTACGATCGGCCTCCCCCACGAGATTTTCCTTTTTGCTAATAAGTCGCACACGCACTCTAGTATTTATAGTAGTGGAGGGTGCCATTACACGCTGGAACTTGACACTTGTGCGACTTTGATGACTATCGCTGAGTTCGCGGGTTCGGCACCGATTTAGGTCAAGTCGCGTGCTATTTACCCTCCCCTCTACCACGCCGAGACATCCCACCTGAAGGATCGCTATATCTTGGCTCGATATGCATCCTTACGAGGCAACGGCCGATATACCCATTCGAGCCATACCTGCGCAGGTGCCAGAGGCGTAACGCATGCAACACAGCCATGTGCTTAGGCGCTTATCAAAGACACTTTAGACTCAGCTGCTCAGGGTGCATTGAAAAAGAACAGTGCTTGTATATTAGGTTACCTGCTACGCTACCAAATCTTAGACAAGTAGTAAAATCTGCCTGACCACTTTGCCACCCTTTTCCAATACGACCGTCTCGCTGCATATGCGTACTAGGTTACACTACTCTACGTTTCCACGCCGAAATTTCGGGTCCTGCTTGTGGAACGACCTGGTATAGTCGGGATCAACAGGAACCCTCCGGGAGTAGGCCCAGTTCTCGATGGACTCCCACTTGGCGCAAACAGATTGGGAGTTGGACCGTACCGCGACTTGGTCTGCCTCTGGAGACTGCCAGTAGAACGAGGAGATCGCCGTGTTGCCGTAGCACATGATAGTTCGACGTAAGGCTTCGAGGCAATGATCTTGAAGGAGTCATGTTAGAATCCGGTCAGTTTCAAGAATGGGAAAGACATACCCATGTGGTCTTCGAGGTATACCCCTTCTTTATGCGTCATATGGGGATAGTATGTATCTTTGTACACGTAGAGACGAAGTTGTCGCTGGAACTGGTCAGTTATAACTCTAAAGCCCTACCAGGGACGACTCACAAGACAGTGAAGCTCATGGTAGACACCAACGCTAGCAAGATATCCGCCATCTGCCAGCTCAGCTAGATCATCAAGCTCCTCGCCTGCTCTCTCTAGTTCCTCGCGACTTGCGTTGAAGAAGGAGCCTGAGATATTGTTAGCATCTACCCTTTATTCAGGATTCGATGCACAAACCATTAATGATGTAATCCCATGCTTCGTCTTGCTCGTCCGAGGGAGGTCCTCCAAACTTCTCATCTTTACCATAGCTACCAGCCTTAGACTGCTGGACTTCGTACTCCATAAACTCCTGAATAGGTGCTTAAGGAATGTGTTAGCGTAAGATACAGCCATCTTAGGACAGGCATTCTACATACACCATGAGTTCCCCTCAGCGATATGTGAGCTTGTCGTCCTAGAGATGCGAGTCCATTGGGAACTTATCAGGGCAAGGAGCAGAATGTGAATAATGAAGACATATGCTCGGAAGAAAAGAGATGTCTTCACAACCTTTTCTCCCGCCCGTGGCTCTCGACGTTCATCGCCAAAGAGTTGATCTGAAGATGTATCAGACTCCAGATCAAGACTGTCTTCCTTGATCAGCGGGGAGTAGCTTGGGAAAGCCATCCTCAGGTATATCTCCTGAATGTTTGAAATGTGTATAAGGAACCAAAGGGGGAACGGGAAGCTCTAGGTAGACCGCGGAGATCAGTCAGGGAAACGGGGCCTTAGTCTGACAGGCGCTAGTTATCTATCTAGGTCTGCGCATCGATGACAGATGGTGGGGGGTAAAAAAGGAAGCCGTTTCTACACCTGCCAAGGCGGGTGCCCCTGACATCTACATGCTGACTGGACCGAACGGGCCTGGGCCGGCGGCATGCTGCGTCATTGTCGTCGTAGAGCCAACACATGATGGTGGCACCCAATTTACACGGCGGAATAGTAACTGTGAGGTCGGATGTTAACGTAACATGGCCAATCATTACCCTATGGACTCGGACGAGGCGTACTTATCAATAGCCGACGAGAGGGCACATAAATCCGTCTCCTGCCCGCGTCTCGTTCGACCGTCTTCTGATCCCCAGAGATCGAAACGCGAAGCACATTGGAATATAAGTTCCCATCAAAAAAACTTTAATATTCTCCGCCTTACCAGCAAGCCACTATGATCTCCATCAAGGTGTGGACGGCCCTGTCGGTACTTCTCGTGTGCCTGGCAGTCGCTCAGCCCTTGCCTGCAGGTGAGATCAACTCCCGACAGCCCGTGCGATTTAACTAGCTTGAAATCTGACACACGATAGACCTTGTCGCTCGAGAGAAGGCTGCCCTGGGAACTCTGCCCACGCCCGAACGAGTCCATATCATTGCGCGGCCCCACACTATCACCGCCGGTAAGCCCCCCTGAGATCTCATCCTGAGATTCCATCCTACAGATCTGACAAGGAACAGTGGAACCTGAGGATGTGGAGGAAGATGCTTAAAGAAGCATGCCTACATCTTGAGAGCGTGCAAAGAAATTTGTATTATCCATCATTCTGGCTATTGTGAAGGAGAGCGGTTCTTATTTTATTCCATGTAGTTATGATAATCTCATACGTTCTTTCCGCCGATCTACAGACCATATTATGGGCAAACGAGTATTGCCAACTTCAAGCTAGGGCTTTCTAGATACCTCAATGTAAATCATTTCCCGTCAACATTTCCATCTTGTGTTCAAGGAGAGGAATATTTTGCCAATTTCTTGGCGTATATCCTCCCATGCGTAGACTCGTCGGCTTGTAAGTATGGGCTCATTATGAGCCCCTTGCCATGTTTAGGTCGCAGATAAGGGTCGCCCATTCTCGATAGACTAGAATCTGAATCGAGTGATTTATTGCGATCCTTTCACTGCACTAGTAGTCGGAAAATCGTATGTGGCGCTCTCCAGGATTGCATGAGGCAGGTGTCTATGTTCGTGATATCTCGATTTGTTGTTATAGGAAGAGCTGATACGGAATAATGACAGGGAAGCATGCTATAGCCCCAGGAGGTTGGATATACGTGTGTCCGGAGGCGAGCCAATGGCGGAATAAAGGATGTGATAATGTCATTGGATCAATACCGCCGCCAAGAGTTGCGTGCCCTGGGCTGAGGACGTAAATAGCTAGATTACGCGAGCGCCGCTGGATACGGAAGGAAATCTAGAAGTGTCGTTCGTGGCATAACCCCCCGCGAACGCATGGCTACGCAAAAATGTGGCAGAGTGGTAGACCCAATATCGAGGTTACACCACGATATAGTATCTGGTGGTGCTAATAACCCTCGCTGTCTCGCATACCCCAGGGTTGCCACTGATTGGCCATAACATCCCCTGCCTTATCGTATACTGCCAAGCCGAGTCTCGAACGGCCGATGGCGCGGTGATTCCCCCCAAACGCATGGGACGGGGACTTTTACTCAGGCCGGTCCTACCAAAGAAAACTGAAAAGGCCGTCCAGAGAAGCCCGCCGCGTGCGAATAACCGATTCAATATATGCACCTGAATCCTTCTCCAAGCAAGGCGGCGGCGAAGGATTCGCTTCACAGCAACTGAGCTAGGGCTAGTATGAGAGATTGAGAAAGATCTGGGAATATATCCTCATATGTAAATACCTCTGCGTCGCACGACGACGAGCTGCAGAGTCGCCACCACCTCGAATCGTCACTGCTCAATTTCCGATTCTCTTCGCCGGTAAACTCTGCCAAAATGTCCGACGACAGTTACGATACCGGTTACGACCATGGCTATTGGCAAACGCCCGGCCACGTCGTGGGCGCTGGTATCGGGTTAGCATTCCTGGATATCGTTGCTGTTGCCATGAGGTTCGCTGCGCGGAAGAGTCAACGACAACCCCTGAAGGCGGACGACTGGCTCTTGATCCCCGCGACGGTATGTATATCGATAATACACTTTTATGTAGCGACATAGGAACTGATTTATCCCAACAGCTCATTACTTTAGGTATCGGCATTGCCATGACCTACGGGGTTTCGAAGCAGGCTCTTGCTTATCCTTACGTAATCCCGCCGGACGCGCCCGAAGACATTCTGGCTGCAGCGTCTGAGCAGATCAGCATCGAAGGAGGAGTATGTAAGACAACTTCGGTGTATTGTTCGTATACTAACGTCGACTCCAGATCCAATGGGCCTATACTTTGATGCTTCCGTTAGCCCTGGGCTGCACCAAAGCCAGCTTTCTTTTCTTCTACCGACGAATCTTCGCTGTCGACCGGATGGGAAAGACTAGCATGTTCCTGATCGGAATGATTGTGCTTATTGGACTTTGGTCCGTCGGCTTCTTCCTCACGTTCCTCTTCATGTGCCGACTCGACTTTTGGGCACTATGGACCACGGCCAGAGCCATCATAGACCACTGCATCTCCGATACGAACCCTAACTTCTCCCTTGCTATCTCCGATGTCATTACCGACGTGATCATCCTCATCATCCCTATCCCACTGGTAGGTTATTGGCCCCAAGTAAAACGGCCTCCGATACCAACTAATATGTCATACAGATTTGGCGTTTGAATCTGACCCTGGCCAAGAAGATCGCTGTCACCGCCGTCTTTCTGTTTGGATTGATGTAAGCGTTAAAGTTACGAAACTGCCAACCACCAACTGACGATGAATAGAACGGTTGCAGCCTCCCTGACCCGCACTGTTCTGACTGCGCAGATTCTGACAGTCGGCTACACTGATGATGTCGACCCTATTCGTAAGTACCACAGTAGTTCCAGTTCCTCTGAGAGTGTTCCTAACTTTTCCTTAGTCCTGGTTACATCGTTCATCTACTGGGGCATGGTCGAAAGCGGCGTCGCTATCTTCGTGGCTTGCCTGCCAACCCTCTGGATCTACAGCAAGGGATCGTCGTGGACACCCTTGGTCAAGGTCGCAAGAAGCATCGCCAACTCCAGCATCTCCAGTCTCCGCCTCCTCACGACGAGAAGAAGCAAGGAAAGCATTCGTATCGACAACTCTTTCGACACCGAATACATCCGAAAGCGCAGCGTGTCGACCCCTTCGGACTCTAGATCCGTAAATATTCAGAGGGTTCAGAGCAACAACATCAACACGGCTCAAGAGACGTATCCTTTGAGGAATGTTAAGGTTGCGCAGGCGTGATGGGTTAGGTAGTGCAGAGGGCTAGCGACAGCTAGTCACGGCAACAGTGGCTCGGAACCGTAAGATCGAGGATTGTACGAGAATTGGACGGCATGATGCTTAAAAAAAGCCGAGCGACGGAGTTGCAGCGTTAAGGAGTCAGCGTATACACTGTTTTCGTGGCAAAACGATGTGCAGGCAGAGTTGCTTTTACCTTCACCCCATGTGAGCGCCTCAACCGCGTTCCCTTTAATTGTAAAATACATATTCCCGTTGAAACATGATGTACCAATAAACATGCAGCAGCTTCGACATGGAGACGGCAAGACTCGACGCTGTATCGTATATCGACGGTCAGTCCAATTCTCGTCAAACCATCAGTACTTCCTGACCTATAGTGCGGGCTATGCCACCGGGGCGGGCCGCTAACACCGAGATATCTTGGCCGGCACGCTAGGAATATTCTTTAATGTAACGCTGTGCCCCAGCCCGACATATCTCATATCTAGCACCAACACAGAGCGCCCGCACAAGAAAGGATATTTTGAGTACGCAGAAACGCCTTCACGTTGTGGCTATTGTAAATAAGTGACTGTAGACTAATCAGGACGGTTTGGTCGTCTCTTGAGTGGAGTTGAACTGTCATAGTTCGGGAAACTGTTGTTCTGCGGATTTTCTAAGAAACATAACATGGAAAACGCGCGTGTCGCTAGCATTTTATCAGCGCTCTGCTTATGTAATAGAATATCATTACGTAAGTGTGATGTTACGTAAGTGGCCCCCCTAGGTGTCTCCCTACCCCCTCAGTATACTGCCTCTTCTGCAGAGTAATTTAAACTTTTGAGTATACAACGAGTATGGTGAGGTATTCTTAAATCAATTACCTTTCCCCTCAGCTTCACGTCCAGACCACAGTGTATTCAGAACCACGACCATGCATACCTCCCTTCAATTCCCTTGCCCCTTGCTACACAAGCTCTGAATAAAAATTACCACGGGTCCGAAATAGCAAATTCGGTCCATGGTGATGGGAATTAAAGACATCGAACATCTGGAACTCGTCGACACGATGCCTTCCGCTCGTATTGCCAGGCTCGCCTTCGCCAACCCTGCCCAGCGGCCCAGGCGCGGTCTCAAAGTCGAAGTACCAAAGCATCTTCGCTATGGCGAGGCTGACCTCCAGGTAAAGCGTTGCCTTTCCGGCACACGCACGCGGGCCAACAATAAAAGGGATGAATGCCTTCTGGCTCTTGGACCGAGCGCCGTCGTCCGATCCGGCGGTCTCGAGCCATCGCTCCGGTCTGAAAGCGAAAGGGTCGGGGAAATATTCCTCGTTGTGGTGAAGGGCGTAGATATTGACGCCAACCTGCGTGCCTCTCGGCACCACGTGTCCGTCGACACTCACGGGGCCGCGGCTATCTTTTGTCTGCTCCCGCCACAAAGTAGCCAGCGATGGCGGATTAATACGCATCGACTCGTCGATACAAGCCCTCAAATACCTGCAGCTTGCCAACTGGGGGCCCGATCGGATCTCCTTGCCACTTGAAAAGGTGGAGCGAATTTCATGTGTCAAGGATTTGTAACATTCGGGATAACGAGAAAGGTAGAAGAAGAGAGCAGATATGACCGTGGCAGGTGGAGTTCCTCCTAGATTTTCCGCCGTCAACGGAATGAATTGTAATAACGTTACAAGATCATATCGGCGACTTACCTGCTGTCATAAAAAAGATAATTTCACCCATTATGTTCTCGAAGATGCCCTCCGTTGCCGGACCGGAGAGAATGGAATACAAGTCCTGCTGTTCGCTTTCCTGGGCCTTGCGCGCCGTGAATACGTCCGTCAAAGCGCTCACGAATTGGCGGCTCTGGCGTGAGGGTAAGGCCTGGAGAACAGGACTCAGGAAACGAAAGGCAGGCAGATGCATGAGGATGTTGACTTGGGTCTTGGCCGCTATGAGCAGCCTGAGAATAACACGGTTCTTCTCCTCCGTCTGCAAGTTGAGACGCTGTCCGAGAGCAAGACTCCCAATCACGTCGAACCCTAAGTATTGGCACTGAGTGGTCATCTCCACAGGTGTGGAGCTATCGCATGATTTTAGAATGATCTTCAGAAAGACGTCGAGGTGCTCCAGCACAGTAGGCTCAAACATTCGCGTCGACCGGTCGCTCAGGGCTTGGGCGTACAATTGCCGTTTATGGCGGTGGTGGTCCTTATCCATGGTGCTGAAAAGGCTGCTCCCGCCACCCAGACGAGAGAGAACATACAGGTGCGACTTGGTGAAATTCTGATTCTGGTATATGTCTAATCTGTCTTAGCGACCGACTGCTTCGATAGACCAGATGATACGATACCTTGCACAGCTGTGGCCGAGTTGAACAATAGTTTATTTGGGCCGTAGCGAATCACGGGACCTGGAGAAAGTTCAGCGTCTAAGATGAGGTAGGTATATAGGTATATAGAAGCTTGAAAATCTCTCACCGTACTGCATGTGGTTTCGCCATATGTCGAGGTGCGTTCGCTGTGCAATGGCCTGATAGCCTCCATAGCAATCAGTCAGCTTGGCAAGCATAGGCCCTGGATATTCTTTCAAGGGATGTAGTCGAGTACAGTATATTGCAACAATGAACAACTTTCATAAGGTTAGCAGAATTATACCAGCTGGAGTTATCATGGCCTCACACAAGGTACAAGAAGATAGGCGGCATAAGCGGCGATCCCTACTAGCTCTTTCGTTAGAACCATCTTGTCTATGTAATATTATGGTGCTAATATGTGGAAAAAAAGAAAGATAGATTATTGAGAAGTTTTAGTTCTCTTTAACAGGTTGGTAGGCTCAGTGGGTCTAGGGAGGAAGGGAGGGAGAAAACTAAAAGGGAACCCAACATCCTCCCCCTTAACTATGCTGTTAGTCAGCCTGTGTAACATAGCTTACTTAACCCATGTTACCTGACTGTGTACTAGGTATTTCATGATAGGCATCACACCGACTCTCAAGTCCGTAGCGGGGACAAGGAGCCGCAACTTAAGATAATATCCACGACCAGACGATTTTGAACTCTTTTGACTAAACTCCTATCGAATAAAGAAGGTTGTAGAGTCCATGAGATCCTCGCAGTATAATTCATCCACCATCTCCCCAGCCATGATACCGCTGACGTATGACGCGCCGACGAGGTGGTGAGTTGGTTTCTCGGCGCCGTTTACTTCTATAGTTTCTAACCCTAGGCGCAGTACGAACGGAACCGGTGATCCGAAGAAAATGGCGATGACGTCCCCTTTACGGCTGTCGGGGACGCAGGTGCCTATAAATCCACTTGTCGTGGTGAAAAACGACCGCTTCTCGACATTCCTCGCTAGACATTTCGTAAATTCATCTTGCTGCTCATGATTCAATCTCAATTTCCATTTATCTCCCTCAGTAAGATCGCTCAGTAGATCCTTATACATGGCCTCGTAGGCTGCTGGGGCTGGATCGTAACCTGACATGTGACGTTTATTCGAAATTAAGGCCTTCCATAGCGGCTCTCCCTTTCTAAATCGTTCCATATAGGGCCTTATCGATAGCTCAAGCAGACACGGCCTCCGTCTAGCAATTTCGGTAAGGGATTCGATTTGAGCAAGCCGACCAAGGTATGATTCGAGGGACGACCCGAGAAACACTACTTCTTCGATCGTGTCTACGAAAAGCCCCTCTACCTGCAACGTCCTCTCATCCTCCAATCGTCTTCCATTGTCACAACCTGCCCCGGGTCCCGAAGCACTAATGCTTGCGGGTGGGTGGAATCCAGTTCCAGCCGGCTGTACTGTCTTTTCACCCATCTGCCTAGAAAAGTCTGGAACCCAGGTTGGAAGCAGAGGCTGTGGAATCGTTGGTGGTAGGCTGGGGATGGTAGGAGCGGGAGCCGAAACACCCGGTAGGAACACGGCCGAGAGGAAGTACGGGCCTTCTCCCTGGGCGAAGATATGGGCAACAGCATCTGCGTAAACTGCCGCAGTCGGTTTGCGATAGTCGACTGCGATGGAGTTCTCGGAGCTCGGGGTGGATTTTAACAGGCCAAGAAGTGCGTAGACCCTGTCTCTCGGGTCAGTAGCTTCCGAGGTTCTCGAGATCATGAACAATTTCCGTAAGCTCTCGCCTCCCTGGGATTTCATTGCCTTGTAGATTTCGTCAAGCATGTCGATTTTCAGTTTTCCAAGGATCTCGATATCCTCTTCTTCTTTCTCCTCTCCTAAGTCCCCAACATCCCCTTCTGAACTGGTCCCTGGCGTGCTCTGGCTGTCATTGCTCTGCGGCTTGCGCCGCACCTGGCCAAGCTCAGTGAATATCTTCCCCGCGACGAATTCGTAAGCCTTCATAAGGGTGGACCACGTTACGGATCTGCGCCCGCATACTACCAAAGGGTCTTGCTTGGCCATCGCTAGCTCCTGGATAATCCAGACCCGCGAGAACCAGGGTCGTTGATCAACCAGCCCGGCAAAGAAACTGCTGCATAAGCGCGTCGCATCTACGAGCTTCCTGTCCTGTTCATCACTTCGACGATGGCTCTGGGTAGCGAGCATCGGGAGCGTGTCGAATACGAGATTCGTCTCGTCGTCCTCTTCTCCCAGCCATATGATCACTTGTTTAGCCGACGCATAAATGTCGCGCATCATAGAAACCTGCCGCGATCGCTCGTCCAGATCCGCCTGGTTGATGCACACGGCATCCACCCATAGCACAATCGGATCGGTCGCTCCAGCATAGGGCCGCAGAGACCGTAGAGCCGCAAACAAATTTGTCGTTACTGGAAAATCACATCCATCGATACTGATAGTGTTTCCTGGATTTTTCGTACTATTAGGGTCACCCCATACATACGAAAGGGCATCGTAGACGGGGCTGGAACTGAGGCTTTGGATGCCCACGCTGACTTGAAGCGGCTCTTCGATGCTGCCGGGTGAAATGGTTAGGACCCGGATTTCGCGAAGGTTTGAGTCGAGCGGGGTGTAGCCAAACGCTTGTGAAGGCATATCTGAGCTTCGACTTGAGGGATACCTTATACCTTCAAAGGCTCAACACGCATTCATTACGCCTATGTGAATTCGTAGGTGTTAAGGGAAGAAACCCAGCTTCAAAGGAGCATCCACCTTCGCGCAGGTGCGTTCAGACAATGTCCAATGAGATACCACCTGCGTCGGCGCCCTGGTCTTTCAGCTGCGACCAATTCCGAAAATCGCTTCAGCTCTCAGGGGCGCTAGTCGTGTTTCGGCGACTTGCCCAACCGCCAAGGCGATTGGCCCTAAATGCGCGGTCGGATTCGTTACCCCCTGATATTTTCTCTCCGGTGTTAAAGCGGCATCGTAGATGTGACGGTACTGACTTATAAAACAGGCACGCCTACGCGGGTTCTGACTCCACGGCCTCTGACGAAACATCAGATGTAAATTCAAGTTTTTTGCAGTTCATGCTGCTGGAAAACATGTAATAGACGACTGAAGTGGGGTCAACAGCCTGAAACCCGCCAGCCATTTCCACGATTTGGAGGGCAGCCTCGATATGCTTTGTGGCCGTGGAATTGTCACCGAGCATGAGCTTGAAGATGTCAGTCGATTGCGCTTCTGAACGTAGGAAAATATTAAGCCTCACATCGTCGAATGCCAAAATCAACGCTCTAGCGGCAGCCGCGCGAGCTAAGGATGGATTATCGGGCGAGATCATCTTACGAAGACCTTGAATATAAGTCACCTTCAATCGAGTCGCAATCTCAGCATACTTCTCGTCGCAGTGGACCAGAGACAGATGGCGACAACCAGCAAGCAGAAAGCCCCTCAGCAAATCAGTGTTGGTCGAGGAAAAGAGTACCCAGTTCTTCCTCATACGATCGTGGTACTCGGAAGATTGCTGCGAGACAGGGATTTTCGCACTCATATGGGGAATGACGACTCTGACGTCTGAGAAAAAACGTTAGCTTCCGAGTGCGCCTCCTTCGACCCGATGGGAGAAAGCCTTACAATAATCGAACAGAAAATGTTCTCTGGGTGTTAGAGAGCTGAGGAAAGTTGCCAAAGGTTTATATTCGAATGCGCCGGAAAGGCTCCTCGGTGCCGGCACCGCGGTCTCACCTCGACTCACGACCGCTTGCGTATGCTGTCGGGCCCGACTTGTAGGTTGCGGATTTATTTCCTTGTCAGAATTGTCTTCGGCGCTGCCTGTCTGGCGCGTGCGATCAACCACCTGTAATTTCCTAGCCCCTTTTACTTTCGCTACACGAGCTGAATGGGAATGAGTTTGTCGCCTCTGTTTGGTGGAAGTGGAGACGCGTTCTTGCACGAAAACAAAGTCCATTTTAGAAGTCAGCCCGTTTTTAGATGTGTCTCCTGATTAGCTCCAGGGTAAGTCATGTAAGACTCGACGAAATAGGTAGCTTGGGCTTACTAACTGTCAGATTAGGGAGGATGCTTTAAACAAATGACTAATCTTCACGAAGTCAGATCATGATGCAGCAAGGTGTACAATTTATCAGTCGGTGTGCGGCACAACAACAAGCCCAGTACCCACAAGATCTAACCGGGAGACTGGCTGGCAATTGACGTCATTGCCGCCATGACTCGCTCTTACCGAAGATGGACTAGCTTACAGTCTCAAACAATCTCCTTTTTTGGCGGCCCTTACATGTGATACGGAATCTCGCTCTCCTTGTCAATGTGCTTGTACACATCTTCGAAGGCGGTGGCCACGTCCTCGGGGAGCGGTCCTTGCTCATACGCGTCAATATTCGATTCGAGTTGGTTCAGGTTGGAAACACCGAGAATGATGGAATCCCCTTGCGCCTTATCAAGAATGCTGTGATACGCCGCCCATCTTAGCGATGCAGCGTGCCCACTAATTCCATGCTTGGACGCAACTGCGACTGCATTGTCCGCCGCGGCCACGATGGCCGGCTTCATATAGAAGTTTGCATACATACTACCTATCGGATTCTGTAGGCGAGTCGGTTAGCTAATTTCTCGAACGGAAAATAGAGAGACGAGAGGAGCAGTGCGTTACTCACCGACGTGTCGAATCGCCCGCCTGCAGCCACCTTCTTGGCGTTACCGGAGAAGAAGCCGCCCGCGGCGGGACTGAAAGCGTAGAACGCGATGCCGTGTTTTCGCAGGACGGGGAAGAGTTCCGCCTCGGGGCTCCGGCCGATGGCGTTGTAGTGGCCCTGGTAGACGCTCGGCTTCACGAGCCCGCGCTGCTCGCAGATGTTCACGAACTGCTGCACCTCCTGGGCGGTGTAGTTCGAGAGGCCCCAGTGCTTGATCTTGCCCTCCTTGTGGGCCTGGTCCATGGCCTCGCACGCCTCCTCGAACTTGGTCGTGCGGTCCGGCATGTGCAGGTACTCCACGTTGATCTGCTTGACCTTCAGCGCGTCGAGCGAGATGTCGATCTCCTTGAGAATCTTTTCCTTCGTGTGGTCCCCCAGCTGCGACGAGACTTTGGTGTCTATAGTGAACCTGTCTCCCGCGCCGACGGCCCCGAGTCGCGGCTCGGAAGTTCCGGGCGCCAAGGGCGAGTACCCGCGCGCGGTGTCGAGTTGAGAATAACCTCGCGCGGCGAATGCATTGAGGAGGCCATTGACCTCTTCTGGGGTATCAAAACGCGCCATGGAGTCTGCCGACTTGTCTCCCACCTGTATATTTTGAGTCTCAGGCACTTCTACTTCAATTGCAAGTAATGATTGGGCCAACTTACACATCCTGCTCCGAGGACCAAGTTCGGAGCCGATTTTCCAGTAGCCGCCATTGTTATGTAGTTTATGTGGTATATGGGAAACAGCTAAAAGAACGGCGAGTTATCTGCAACAATTTGGTATCAGCAGAGGAGATTCTATGTGTCCCTGATCGATTTGGTTACAAAATCTTTGCGAAGCTTAGAGACCCTTATATATGCCGATAACATCTACATAATGGGCAAGGTCGTGCGCAAAATGATTTTCGCGGGGATGTCTACCAAAGGCATGACTTTTATGTCTCCGACCTTGGTAAGTACATACATTGTTCTCATAGTCCAATGCACAGCCTGCCAATACTTATTCTCTCGCTAATAGGTTCCAGTACTCCATTAGGCATGGTCATCGTCATGGGTATAGCCGTAGTTAACGCCGCCAAAGGTATTTAAAGCCCATGACTGGATCGGTCGACCACTTATACGGATGAATTGATCATACCGAAGTAACCATATCCGATTCCATTGGTGCTAATTATTTGGAACATTCTCCATGAGATTTATAAGCGAATCGCGTATGGCAGGGGTAAGTCCTGCTTAGCTGCTTCGGCCGAAATAGCGGTCATCGGTTTCAACATCGGGACTGCAATTCGTGTTATATAAAATATAGAGTAGTTCTTCCAGATAAACACGGTCCAATAAAATCCATAGGTTACTTTTTAGTATGATAGGTTTTTATATAAACGGAAATAGAGCTAATTCGCCAACGAACGTGTTGTGAAAATATACCTAGGTAGTAGAAAGCTCGGTATCTGCGAGACAGCGGAGATTGCGGTGATAAGAACCTCTCAAGCATCGTCTAGCACGACACCAATCTCCATAATAGCAAGCAAATCCTCCGCGGACAGCTCCTCTCGCTCCTTCTCCACTTCTTGCATCCTCGGCCACCAATATGTTTTCATAAACCGGCTTAATGGTAGCTTCAACTCGTAGAACCTTTTCTCAAACTCCCTCATTAGGGTTTCCAGTAATGCTGCTAAGAAGCGGTCTTCCCCACGTATTTCTTCGATTTCTTCGGGATCCATAAGTATGAGTAAGTCCCCTGTACGATACGCAGGTTTAAACCATCGATTATGCCCACAGCATGTATGTTGCATGCCAAGAATCTCGAAAGTACAGACGCGGGTTATACCCAGTGCCACTTTAGGGTAGTCATCGCTTTCAGACATTGCTCTGTCAACTAGCCTCAGGCACTGGAGAAATATCGCATCGAAGTTTTCGGGCAGCTCTTCCATAGTGTTAGGGCTCGAGGAACTCTTGAACTCCATCCTATTCCGTGCGTACTTTGAGGCCGAAGCACAACCTAATTCCTTCGTTGTGCAATAACAAATACAAGGGTCCGATATCTTGTCCTCGAGAAGTCTCCGAAATAGAGATAATTCTTTCTTCGGCAAATCATACAAACCTGAGCAATCTGATCCAAGTCTTGATATACACAAGTGAATAGTTGGATAGACCGGACGTCGCCCATCAATAACCAATATATTGAAGTGTACGTTGGGTATAGGAATTGGAGCGTAGAGGTCAGTACCGCGGTCTTCAAACCAGGAAATTAGATCAAGTTGGCAATAAAGGGAGGCATAATTGTCTTTAGCCATCAGTGGGTGATAACCACGATATACCGCATTGGTTTTCTTAAACCCAGCGTCAAATAGCTTTTGGGCTAAAAGGGAGGTGAGGTCTCTCCAGTGGTATACGGATCCTGGTTCTATGTCATCATAAAATGCAGGCAGTAGGACGCCTTGCTGTTTTAAAGCTTTGACGACGTAGAAGGCTTTATCATCGAGCAATACTTCCTCCCGTAAGCCGAGCCTAGTGACCTTTTCCGTGGAGAGATGTAGGAACGCAAGCTCCAACAAGTTTCTCCGTCTTTGGGCGAGTGATTCAGCTATAGCATTCGTGATTCTCGCAGTTCGCGCAACACTCCTAATTGTAGAAAGGATTCTGCGTGTGTGTGGTGTAAATCTTGCCCCTGCGTTAAGCAATAGCTCGGCAGAGTCGACCTCTTCTAGCTCTATGGCGTATTCAAGAGCAGTCCCATGGTAATCACATGAGATGTTGATTATAGATTCGATTTCTTTACCCGCATGTTCAATTAGAATTGCCAAACCCCTGGGCCAATTTACAGCCAGATGCAGCATAGTTATCCCCCCAGCGATACGTTCAGTTAAAACTGAATTACCAGTGCGAAGAAGACGTACAACATCATACTCGTTGCGGTGAAGCACAGCATGGCGCAACTCCGTACAACTGAGAGCTACAATGGTCAGTGTCGATGTTTATCTAATGAAGAATAGCCTCATACATACATTCATATAGCTCGGTAATTTGGAATTGTAAAATCGAAACCGCAACCGAGTAAGACTCGCTGTCAACTATAGCGTCCATGTTTACAAGACTATTAACTATTTCGCGAAAAGGAGGCGAGTAAGTCTGCCGGAAGCGAATTTTCTGTAGAAAGCACCCAAGAGGAGTGCTAAGTTTCAGTTAGTTATAGATTTATATCATTTCACATCGACTGTCTTACGTGCTGAAAAGACCAAATTTATTATATTCGTTAATGGGTACGCCCATTTGCACTAAGGCTGAAACGAATTGTATGGCGACTGTCGCTTGTTCGACAGATTGCATGTGAATACAGATATCTTCGCAGGCCAACTAATTACACCTTATTAGAACTATTATGTCAAATAGTGAATGAAAAAAGAACAGCCTATCGGCGGACTTACATATAACAAATTTATCCCAGAACGTAGTACATCCGTAGGCCATCCCTCCCCACTATCGAAGACTTGTCGTAACTGCATCAAACAGTTTTGAAACGCCTCCTCTAGCTCTTCAATAGCGTTAACACCACACCAGATGTTGTCCCCAAGTTTCGATATCACTTGAAAAGCAGGAGCAGTGTCATCTACTGTTGCTCGAAACGTGAGATTGCGGTGAATTTGCAAGTCACGCCACCATGCCAACTGAGAGTATTCGATCACCCAGTTGTCGATAACTTTGTGATTAAAAATACGAAACCCGATATTGAAGTTCCATTTGCTGCGATTACTGGAGAAGTATATGCAGCCTTTTCGATGCTGCTGAGTCGAGCTCGTCCGTCGCATCCGCGGGCAGTTGCAAAGAGAATCGAGAATCGAAGACCTATTTCTACCGACGGTTTGTCTCTGGTCAGAGTAGGTATTATTATTCCTAGCATGAGCAAGTCGATTGTCGAACAAAGATTTCATTGCATCGGTCTGGTAGACATTCTGAATTTGCTTGAGCTGAGATGTAAGTGCTTGGTCGAAGTGGCTCCTAAGTAGTAATGCCTGGTCATTTTGGCTTTCTCTAAGTGCAGCAATTTGACCAGCTATCAACGTCAAACCGTCACTCGTCAATGTGGTGATATTTTTCTCGCTGTTTTCGACGCATCTCTGGAATGTAGATTTCAATCGGCCAACCCCATCGTGTATGGTAGTAGTTACCACCTGTTCCGTGCTAGAGATGGTGGGCCCAAGCTTTGTTCCTATCGAATCTATAGCTCGCGTTATCTTCGTGAACTCGGAAATCGCTTCGCTTCTTATTTCCCGTGTGAAGTCGCTTTATTAAGAGGTTAGAGCAACATAGAACGTCGGCGAGCGTGCGACACCTACAGATTTATCAACTGCAAGAGCCCAAGCAGCTTAATATTGAATTCTTGTAGCTGAGATCGGAGATCGTCAAATTTTTCTTTATCGAAAGGGTATTTTAGGTGGCGTACTAGTTTCCGAGTACGCTCTTTGAGGTCCTTACCAGGCTTCGAGAGGTAAATATACTTAGCGTTTAGCCGCTTGAAATCCAATAAGCAGGTATCGCAAGAATCTCGACATTTTTGCAATGAGTCGTCAATGTCAGTACTTGGTTTTTGTAGCCCAGAATTCCGATCAGCAACTAGATTTAGGAACGATTCGAGTTCTTGAGCATGTTGTGCCAGCTGCGCGAGATCGGTATCTCGAGACCTGTATGCCTTACAGTATTGGATAAGACCGCCCGAAACTGTGAGGCCCAGCGATACCAATCCGGCCGCGCTGGCAGTAACAGATAACGGATCCATTAGGGTGCCTGTAGACTAGGAAAGAAGAAAGAAAAAGAGAAAACTGAATTTTACATAGGTAGGCCACGAAGTTGTTCCATGCCTGCATGTTTAAGCCCCTTCGTCACATGCCACACTCCACTTCTCTTCACGAGCTTCTCATATGATTCGTTGGGTAGCTGCAAATATTATGTTGTGTAACATGGCAAGGCATCCTCGGGCCTTGGACTCCTATGTGGCGCGCCATAAAGAAGTCCCAAAAAGTTCCCATCAATTACAGGGAGCATTGGCTCATATACAGGCTGAGGTCTATCTACCTAACAACTGATAATTGGCTATACATCAATGGTAGACATCAATAAGCACCTGTTGAGATAATACAATTGAATAATCTTACGACTTACAGACGGCTGTCATTCATTGACGTCACGACTTGCCCACTATAAATTTGACAATTTACAAAAATGCCTACCGTTGATTTCCTCATGCTTAATATGATCCAGCATAATGGTCTTCTCCACGCGCCTCTCCCGAACTTTAAGGATGAGTAGCAAATCTATGACGACATCAGGCTCGCTGGAAGCTGCTGTATCTGCCTCGACTTCTGACTCCGCCACCCAGCCCAATGTAACATCACGCCACCAACGCCACAACAATCACAAGCCGAGATCCAACTTACCTGAAGCAGAAGAGACGTATTACGTTCTTTCGCTTCGAACAGACGCCACACACCACCAAGCTATGTGTGTACTTCGCGAGCGATACTACCCACCCGGACTCCTCCGCGTCGCGGCACACATTTCACTCTTCCGTGCACTGCCCAAATCTGCGCTACCCTCCCTCAGCGCCGACATCGCGGCAGTCGCAGGCCGAACGCCAACCTTCAGGATCCGAGCGGCGGGTCCGCCGATCCGAATGGGGCGCAGCGGAGTCGGGGTCTCCGTAGTGGGTCTAGAGCCGGCAGCCGGCATCGTGAAAGAGCTGCAGCAGAAGTGGCACGAAGTGCTAAGCCGACAGGACCGGGGCGCGTTTCGGGGACATTATACGCTCATGAACAAGGTCGACAACCCCGAGAAAGTAGAGAAGTGCTTCGAGGAGGTGCGCCAAGGGCTGGAGCCGCACGGTGTGCCAGGTACGGCGCTTGGGCTGAGCCTGTGGAGGTACGATAAAGGCTGGTGGCGCCACGAGCATGATTTCGCGTTTTCCGGGGCGGAGAACTGTAGTCAATGAAATCTGGTTTGAATGAGAAATAGCGGCCTTCGCTTCGTTGAGTGCTTGCGGCCAAGGCTCCGGGGCCGTTGCCGCTTGCCAACGCTTGTGAAAGGAAGGCCTCCCTATGATATTAGTGCCCGACACTGTTCTTATAATCTCATTCTGCTCTGTATATGGATTAGTACAAATACTATTCTTGTCATTTTCGTTTCGATCGCTGCTATAAACAGGTCTTCCGGCGACTTTCGGTGATCCACTAAAAGCTCGGCACGGGGCTCCGAAACTTGGGTTACATGTAAATGCCGATGCACAACATCCGGTCAAGGCCTGTGCCAAAGTCTGAATCTCAAAATGGCACAAAGTTTCTCAAGGTTTTCTTTTATACACGAGTTACTAAAGATTTTCCTCGTGTCACTGTTCCACATGTTGACGTGTGCTCCAAGCGTGGGGAGAAAGTCTCCGATGTATGTCTCCGAGGACGTACGACTAGCAAACCGGTGTCAGTAGCACCAGCATAGAGCCAACATCTTCGGATTCATATCGGGGCCTTTTTAATTCAAATCCTTACTATAAAAATCCTCTAGCTATGTCTCAAGTAGTCTTCCCCATCAAGCATCTACACGTCTACTTCAGACGTACACCACACCAAGCTTCATAAACGAACCACTTCGCAACACACACCACATACAATATAAATACCTACCTACTCAGTGGACCACCATGACCACCGCCCCCATAGTAGACGTCCTCATCCTCGGCGCCGGCCCCGCAGGCCTCGCCTGCGCAGGCGGACTCGCGCGGCAGCTGCACACGGCCATCGTCTTCAGCAACGGCGCGTACCGGAACGCGCGCGCGCGGCACATGCACAACGTGGTGGGGTGGGACCACGCGGACCCCTCCTCTTTCCGCGCGAAAGCGCGCGAGGACATCCTGTCGCGGTACCCGTCGATCCAGTTCCGGGACGTCGAGGTGCGGAGCGTGAAGAAATTAGAGGAGGAGGACGACGACAAGCAGGGCAGGAGCCGGTTCGAAGCTGTGGATACGGAGGGCCAGACGTACCGGGGCAGGAAGGTGGTTCTGGCGACGGGGGTCGCGGATATCATGCCTGACAGCCTCGAGGGGTATGCGGATTTATGGGGGTATGGGATGTAGGTCTTGTCCCTTTTCGACTTCATATACCATCTCCCCGAGCCCTCACCTGTAATCCACTAACACGAATAGCTTCCACTGCCTCTTCTGCCACGGCTTCGAAGAACGCGGCGCCACCTCCGCCGGCGTCCTCGCTTTGGGCCCCTTACTCGGCGGCAACGACGCCACCGCACCGCTCGTCGCGCCCAACATATCACGCATGGCCAGCCGCCTCGCCGGCTCCGTCACGGTCTACACCGACGGCAACGAAGAGCTGGGATCGCGCATCCGCGCCCAGCTAAAGAGCACGACCAAATTCCACGTCGAAAACCGGCGCGTCGTGCGCCTCGGTAAGGACCCGGACGTCGAGGGCGAGGTGGGCGTGCTCGTTACGCTGGAGGACGGGACGGTGAATAGGGAGGGCTTCTTGGTAAGTTGTTCTCCTCTTCGGTTCATACCTACCGTATTCCTAAGATTGGGGGTTCCTAATGCTGACCTGAAAATAGGCCCACGCTCCAGCTTTTAAGATTAACGGGCCCTTCGCGAAGGACTTGGGAGTTGCGCTGACGCCGCAGGGCCACATAGACGTGCAGCCGCCGTTCTACACCACAGGCGTCCCCGGTGTCTACGCCGCGGGAGACTGCGCCACCATGATGAAAGCAGTTCCGACGGCGGCTATGATGGGGAGTTGCGTGGCGGCTGGTCTGGCGCACGCATTGCAAGCAGAGGACGATGTGGAAGACTAAGTGGTAATGTGTTAGAAAGATCTAAGCTAGGTAGCTAGCATGCCTCAATGTCAATGCTCTCCTATGAGTATTACTATTACCATTTCGTCATACGAGCTATTGTGAGAGCTGTTTTCTTCGTCATATCGCGTGAATAATCACCTACCTACCTACCAACTAACAGAATACCAACTAACAGAAAGTGCCATTCCGGCACCGCTACCACGTGGTACACACCGGAACAACACGCAAAGCCCAGGAGTCCATCCTTTGAAGGAGCAAAGAAATTTCAAATGCGTTATGCCAATCTCTCTTCTGAGCCTTCATGGAAAGCTCGCGTTGAGTCACAAGAGTGTATTAGAACCACGACGATTATGCACCTAGCCAGGCATCCATCCAACAGGGGAACTTTTTTACTATGTCATGGAAACAGTACTGAAAAAGGAGGTGGCGAAACAGTCTATCATTTCTGCCCAGAACAACGCGCAGCTTCCATTAACGGTACCTAGCCGATATACAGCTCAAGGCAGCGGTCATTACTGTAATTATACCACGCCCCCATCATGACACCGCGGTATTAAGTATTCTAGATGCTTCTGTCTCCATCTATCCACAGAGCCAGCCTGCAACACGTGAAATCTACTCGACATTAATAGTGTAGTCGAAGCAATGTCTCTTCTCTTTTTGCAAATAGACCGACGCCACCCCTGCAGGGCATTTCTTTTTTCCTGAGCTCAAAATATGTTACAGTAACAGGTACACAACACAACACAACACGTCAAGACATGGAGCATCTGGGTCGCTCAACTCTTTCCTACTAAGAAATGCCCCAGTCCTCTCCTGCCTCGAAGTCCATGTCGCCCTGGTCGCGACCGTGTCTGTTATCTACCTCGCCTTCTTCCAGGTCGGCGGCCGCATTGATTTCCTCGGCGCCGGCCTTATCCTTAGTAGCTTGCTCGTCCTCAATACCGCTAGTCATAGTGACGTCGCCATCAGCAGCTATCTTAGCCGAAGATTGAGGCGCCGAGGTGGCCCACGCGATCTCTACTTTATCGTCAAGACCGGGTAGGGTATTATTAGCAGAAATGCCAAACATGAACTGCTCGGCAGTCTTGCGGTCTTTGAAAGTAACATGAGTGATAGAAGGCTCAGAGTGAATTTCTTGGAATTCGCCGATACCCTATTTGCGAGTTAGCCACAATCATTCATAATCACCAAACGTCAAGTTCACTTACAAAGAGATACTGCCGGAGGGCCTCATCCTTCTCCGAGTTGGTGAAGTCCACTCCGGACAGTGCGATAATCTTTGGCCGATTATCCAAAGAAAATGCAGCATAGGCTGCGTGTCTCGCCTCGATACCTCCTCTGCCTCGGTATCCATAACCACCCCGGATGGCTCTTGGGGGATAACGTCCTCGTGCACGGAAGCCTCGGGTACCTCTACCACGACCTCTACCAGCAAACGAAGAATCATCAGGAGCGGCATTCGGATCAATACCCAGTACGTTTGCTTCTTCCTCCAGGGCAGCCAGCTGAGCTCGTAAAGCTTCCGTCTGTGAAGTAGGTAGTTTACCATTATTGTCTGTTTGCGTTTCGGTAGTCGGCTCAGGCGTATTTTTAGCACTCTTCTCGGCTATCTTCGCCTGGAGCTTTCGCTTTTCCTCGAGCTGACGCGCGATGAGTTCCTTCTGGCGATCCTCCAATTCTTGGCGCTGGCGTTCGAATTCTTGTCGCTTCTTAGACTTCTCTTCGTGAGCTTTTTGGGCTTCTTCCTGCTTGCGCATGAATTCGTCCATATCAAACGGTTCCGTAGAAGCACCTTCAGCAGGAGCTTTGCCATTTGGAGTTCCATTCCTTGCACCATGTCCATTTTTGCCATTTGCTAATGGTGCTCGACTATCAGTATCATCCTTGTACCAAAACACCTTAACGAATCGGTTGTCGAAAATCACTTTAGGCGAGCTCCAAGCCGCATGTGCAGCATCCCACGTCTCAAATTTAACGATGGCAAGACCATCATGGTCCTGCATAGTAACCTCTGCGACATCACCAAATTGGGAGAAATATCCGCGGACTTCGTACTCTGTGAAGTGATCGTGGGGGATATTTTGGACCACAATAGTCGTCTTTGTTTTGTCGTTTGTAGGGCCGTTGAAGGCCATGGCTGGTCGTCCTTTCGTCCGTCTCGGCCCCTTAGGCTCGCGACGATTCGTAGGAGGCGCCATCGGAAAGGGTGGCATGGGAAGCATGGAAGGCATAGGAGGCATATTCGTATGTTGAAATGGTTGGTTCTGTGGTGGGTTAGGCATAGGAGGCATTGAGAAAACATTGCTGGGATCGTATTCTACTTCATAGTCAACATAACGACCAAGGATATAACTTAAGTGTTACCTGGTTTACTCACCATCGTTCGCCGGAGGGCTCATGGACGGCATGATCAGGGGTTCGATGCCGTGCTCAAACCTACAGTTATGGCCTCTAGCACAATAACCCTTCGTATCGTAGTCTCTGCAGCGCTGTCTATTTCGGCGTGGGGCGGGAGTAGCACCAGAATAAATGGGCTTCGGGAACTCGGACAGCTGCGGAATGGGTATCCCCAGCTGTTGCATAATAGCAGTTGGGTCCATTAAGGGGGGGCCTTGCCTATGTTGCGGTGGTTGGTAGGGCGCAGGCGGTGGCTGCCCATAACGACTGGAGTTGGAAGGCGTCTGGTAAGGACCAGGAAATGTAGGCTGGTCTCTCGGAGAATATGGGTCGTCAGGTCTACCACCGCGCCGCGCAAAGTTGCCGCCTCTTCGAGCATGTTTATACGACGGAGCCCCGGTGTAGGGACCCTGACCGTTCAATATGATATCGACGTCGTTATCGTCACGATCGTTATAGGCGCGCTTTCGCGATCCACCTGGACCAAAAGGAGGCGCTATTTGGGGTGCGCCATAGGGAAGCTGCGGTTGGTATTGGGAAGGTATTGGTATCTCGGTCGGAGGATGAGGGAGGGGGAATGCGTGGCGGTTGCTGGGAGGAGCCGGGGGAGCTCCGGGTCGGTAGGATTGATACATGATAGCTTGGAAGACATCGTCGGTAAAAGCTGCCGCATCTATGAGAGTATCAGCATTAGATTACTGCTGGTAATTATATTTTAAATTTGAAGCGGAGCCTCATACCTTCACGTAAGAAGTCCGGTATCTCTTCCTCAAATATCTTACGGATAGTTTCCACGTCGCCATCGTGTCGCAGAAGGGCCAGGACATAATCGGCAAGCACATCGGCATCTGCGTCAGACCTATAGTGGAACAAGAAGACAAAGGTTAGTCAGACTCGGGCAAAAAAGTGAAGATGAGAGTAGGGAAGGGATAAACAAACGTGTTCGCAAGACGTTTTATGATCCACGCCCTGAGCAGAGACGCGTCGCTCTCTGGGAACAACATTGTCAATTGGAGATGGGATCATCCAGATAAGTGGACACGCATTGGGATTACTTGTCGTTTGCCTTTGCGATGGAAATGTAAACCGAGAAGTAGAGAATTTGCACGCGACGGGAGTTGAGTGAAGTAAAGCCGCGCGGGAAAAAGTTGATAGCATCAACTAACGTTCCTAACCGCTGAAGCTTAGGACAGGGGGGGAGGTACAAGGCTGAGAGCTGTTCTAGAAAAATTCCACAGCGCTATGTCATAAGCACCTGGGCAAGTAGGGGTTACCTTATCCTGGTCCTTCAGCGATGTCGAAACAGCCATAGCGGCATGTGGTCCAAGCTTAGGTACCTATTTACAGGTGGTACCTGAGAAAGGCGGGGGAGGGGCCAAGCTGCACCTAAATTACAGCTTCCATGCGCTCTACCATCAAAAATATTGCTACCTTTATTTCACAACTTTACAAGAGTAGCATATATGATGAATTAATACAAGGGAAAAGCAGAAAGCCATCTATAACCAGGCGTAGTAACCGCTCGTATTTGACCAATCTCAGCTAGAGAATAATATATTTACTGGTAAAGATGTAAGGAGAAATGTAAGTAAGATGAAAAGCACTTAGACAAAGCGGTGAGACCCACCGCAATGAGTATCTTCTATGCATGTCAAGCATGTGAGTGCAAGTAGCCCGAAATTTTCATCTAAGTTTGGGCTAGGATCCGGGGGGGGGGGGAAATAAACTTCTAGGGATATGATATGTTATCGAATAAGTGGGAATATTAAATATTCACGAGTCCGTACCGAATAATACAAACACGCTTTTACAATGAGATGAGTCTGGGACAAAACCTTCAAGGACTAGACGGAGGTTCATTACACACTGCGTGATTAAAGCCTTTCTAGGAAGCACCACCTCCTGTTCACACTCGGTCTGCCGGAGAAAAAGGAAGACCGCATTAAAGACACGATATAAAAAGACATAGGTACCGATCTGAGACTGATTAGGTATAAGCCTTCGTCATCAAACCTCCATAGATCGGGTCAAGATGGCTTTCACAATGCACTCCCACTCGGGACAGTTCTGTCCGGGGCACGCTAAAGACCAACTTGAAGACATCATCAAGCATGCCATCAGTCTCGGGTACACCACCATGGGCCTGACCGAGCATATGCCTCGGACCAGCCTAGAGGACCTATATCCCGAAGAGGTATAATTTTATCTTATGTCTCATCCTCATATTCTCATTGCCCTAGAGCAACCCCGCTAACAAGCCCACCCAGCTCGACGACCCCGAAGCCTCGCTCGCCGTGCTCTTCCCGCGGCACGAGGCGTACCTGCAGGAAGCGCGGCGCCTGCAACTAAAATACGCGCCGCAGATCCACATCCTGATCGGCTTCGAAGGCGAGTTCCTACGACCAGCATACGCCTCTCTCGTCACCAACCTCGCCGCCCACCCATCCGTCGACTACTTCGTCGGGAGCCTGCACCACGTCAACGCCGTACCCATCGACTACGACACATCGTACTACGCTAAGGCCGTCACTTCCGCCGGCGGCACCGAGGAAGCCGCCTACGCGGCGTACTACGACCAGCAGCACGCGATGCTGACCTCGCTACACCCGCGCGTCGTCGGGCACTTCGACCTCATCCGCCTACTCTCCTCATCCCCCGACCGCGACATCCGTGCCGAGTGGCCCGCGGTGTGGGAGAAAATCGTGCGCAACCTAGCCGTCGTCGCAAGCTACGGCGGGTGGCTGGAGTGCAACAGCAGCGCGCTGCGCAAGGGGCTGGCGGAGCCGTATCCGAGCGGGCAGATCGCGGCGGAGTGGATCCGGCTCGGCGGGCGGTTCACGCTGTCGGACGACAGCCACGGGGTGGCGCAGGTCGGGACCAACTACGGGCGCGCGCTGGACTTCCTGTCGGGGTTGGGGGTGACGAGCTTGTGGACGCTGCGGCGGGATCCGCATCCCGGCGTGGAGGGGGAAGAGGGCGGCCGGAAGGCGGAGCTGGTGGAGGAGGAGGTTTCGCTGGAGAGCGTGCGGGCCGTCGTCAGCAAGTGGTAACGGATGTGATGATAGACAGAGCAAGTATATTCACGTAGGGTTGATTTCAACCAAAAACATTTAATAAGGGGTGGTAAAGGGACGTGGGATTACAGTGGCGTGAAGAGGGTTTATTGAATTTAGAGGAGGGGATATGGTGGTTCGTAATACAATGTGGGCAAATAAAAATTAGAGGGGATAGGAGGGATGAGTAGTCTACCCAGGTAGCCATGATCCTAGAGTGCGTTTCCTTAGCTATCACGAGCAATCCAACAGAGCACAGCAGCAGTCTAGAAATCCGCGATGAACCTCGATCTTCTGTTTGCATTTACCGCACCCTTACTTTTTGAGGTTGCCAGTCCTACGGTCCGTAATATCATTGTTATCAAAATGAAGGTTATGGCGGGTATAGGTATAAACGAATCGTTGCAGCTTATACCGCTATTTGCATTATGGAAACTCTTCAGCTACCTAGCAGGCAGCGTGTACAACACCTTATGAGATATGCATCATCCCACCGCTTTACTCCGAAATGCCCAACCCAGAACTGGCCTTAGCATGCTTGAGAAGCCTCTCATCCCCATCCATCCCCCCCCTTATCTGTGAATCTTACCACATAAAAGTCTCCGTGCATCAACGCCACCTCCCCTTCAAACCCTAGAAGGCAAACGGGTCAATAGAAATCAAGGAATGAAAAATGCAAGTGCAAAGGGAAATCTCCTGTACGATATTATGCATGCATGCTCATATGGGGGGTATCGTGACGAAAGGAAAGAAAAAAAAGACAATGCATCGCTCTTCTAATCCCTCCGCCTCTTGCAAACAAGAATTTTTGATGGTACATGGTATTTTTCTCCCCGTCGTGACGCCATGCCCGTAGTGTTGCCCAAGCCGCACGTAAATACAAAAACAACGGAAATTAATATCGTTAACTGTCGTTCATCATTAAAAGGGCTCTCATGAGTCATTGGAAGATAGGATTTTCCTCTCCCAGAGACAGAAAGGCTGATATTTTGGCAGGTTATCCCTCGCCGTGTTCCACGCTTTCGAGCCAAGTCCTAACGGCTCCTCGTAACGTGCTCTCCCTCTCGCGGGTTATTTCATAGGGAACGGTTTGAGCCGAATCCTCGTTTTCTCGTTCGCGCTGCTCTGCCACCTCTTGGACGATATCTGATAATGCGGATAAGACTACCGTCTTGCACTCCGCACGAGGCACTTCTTGGAAGTTGGTTTGGCAAGCGGGAATCATTTGCTCTGGTGCGATCTCAGAGACCTCACTATCTCTCCTCCCTCTCCGTTTGCTAGCCGATCGAGACGACGCAGTAGAGCTTCCCTTGCTCACATCGCTACTATGAGCAATAACTCTTTCTACTGCGTCAATAAGGGCCTCGTCAAATGTAACAAGATCTTCTTCTTCGATCTTGTCTTTAATCGGCTGTTCGTAAGGTGAGAGCGCCGGCGTCATCATATACGAACCATATGGAGTCAAATAGCTGGCTGCAGTTCTATCAATGGGTAGCCTAGGCCTCACTAGGCGACGGTATCGATATCGCTTGATAGTAAAATTGGTTGTATCGGCAACAACGGCGCTGCTTACATCGACCCAGTGTTCCGCGGGCCATTCTCCGGTAGAACTAGGATGTACTGTTGGAGTGGGTTCCGCCGCCAGTGATTCTCGTACTTCGTCTAGGAGACCCTTCTGAGGTGGTATTGCCTGCAAGGTAAAATCGGGATGAAAGCGCTTAAGCCATCCGGCGACATTCAGCGGGGCATCTCCATCGATAGCCAGCCTAGAGAATTGTTCGAAACCGTCCAATCCACTCCCTAGCCCTGGGGTTGAAAGGTATCCGCTGCTAGACGGCGAACTAACGGCAGTTTCGAATGAGGTAAGGTATTCTGGAAACTGGACGTCCACATCGATCACGCCGTCGTCGTTGTTGATCGATGTCTTAACCGGGGATTCATAGGCACCCAAAGGATCGGGTGTCCTTGATTGGGGGTCGAACTGTTTGCCGTCTAGCCTTCGGGGGGTGTCTGGCGGCTGAAGAGGCGTGGTATCCTCGTTGAATGTCTGGCTCGTGGGCGTATCGAGAAGTTGTGCTTCTCTAACCATCTCGGAGAGCTTGTCTCTCTCGCTAGCCATCGCTTTAGTTGGCGACATATGTAAACTGTTACGATAACTAGAAATATCATGGGATTGCGACGACGTCGAGGTCGATTCTCGCCGTCTGGCGCTCCATAGGCCGCTGATAACACTGCCCCATCGAGAGCTTTGACGAGAGTCAGTGCTCCCATGACTCGCATGACCTGTACTATCGCCTCTCGTCAATGTCCGCTTTAGGTCGTCCGCAGCAACACTACCGCTGCTCCCGGGCCGAGCGCCGCGGGCTGTTCCGCTCCGATGCATCGTAGAAAAGTGAGCAACGGCCGAATCGGGAACGACCGTATTAGCCGTTGCGGCACTGCTCTTTCGTGTGTTCAGATCACTCCCAGCAATAGGTAAATGGGCTGGCTTGATGAAATCTGACGATCTACGTTCGTGGTTGGAAGATTCCATACTGAGGTGTGCAAGCTGTGCGGGGATGCCGGTTGCTGACCGGGTTGTAGCTTGCGATTGAATGCTAAAGCTTCGAGTATGGGAGGCACCCCTCGGCCCCTGCCGACGATTGATTTTCCGGCGCAGTGACTCCTCTTTGTTAATCGGTACTATATATGACGGCGGCGAGTGGCCGAAGGCAGCCACAGACGCAGAGGTCGCGGGACGCTGGGCCCGAACTGTGGGTAGTTGCTGGTTAGCAGGTAGAAAAGCCGAGAGTAAGAAGATGAGCCTCCTCGCGGCCATTTTGTCTTTGGCGATTATTATAGTACGCGATGGCAGGGATGTATCCTCTTCGCTTTTCGCTTTTTGCTGCTGGTAACGTCGTCTTCGATACCAAAGCGGGCTCAGCGCTTGAAGCCACTCCGTATGCGTCGCGAGAAATGCAGTTAGTAGGTTGAAGAAAAAAAATCCTTGCTCTTTCGTTCCTGCCCATTTCGCCACCCATCTTGCTTCTTCTCTCCATGGACCCCAACGTCCCTGACCCGTGACGACTCTTGTCGCCCGGAGGCCGGTTACAATCCGTACCTTAGCATCCTCGATCTCGTGACTGATGCGGTGATCCTGCACTAAGCAATTCGGTTGGAGCGCAACTAGCTTCGCATTCGTTTTCGACGGTTTCATCTGAGAGGGATCTGAACCTCTTCGACTCTTCACTGAAGGATTTCGAGCGATCTGGGCGGATATACTTGTGGGATACGGATCCGGGGCCGCCGAGTCTGCCTGTTTCAACATTGGGATCAACGTTGTAGCCACGACAGATTGGAGGTGTGTGAGAGTTCTCATAATGATGTCCCAGTGCTGCGTTATTGCGTCCATGCGGTCCTCAACATCGTTACTATATGTTGATTCAAACGATTCAGAGCCATACCCGGAGCCGATCATCGTCCAACCAGATCGACGGGCAGATCCGAAAGATGAAGGGAAAGTGTCTTGCTCATTATATGAGCTAGGACCTCGGAACATGGATCTAGGTGCCGTTGCTGCGGGGGTACTAGGCGGATTCGACGGGAGTTGAAGTACCAAAGCTACAGCATACATAGGCGTCCTTTTCTGTATGGGCTTCGACTTCTTTTTAGTCGGTTTGGAGTCGTCTGGAGAATAGGGGAACGGAAATCCGCCGTCCTCGGAGAAACGACTATGAGGAGTCGAGCTTTGGTTAGGCGTATCGAGATCGTCGCTTGGCAGGTTAACCGGGAATAGACGAGTTACCAGAATCTTGTTACGGTCATGCTGACGAGGAGGTGTAGAAGAGGTTTGAAAAGGCGGATTTGCCGAGTCAGACGTGAAAGACTGTGCTAGCCTACTTGACCGCATGCTTGACCTCCCCATAGATCCTCGTCCATCTCCAACATAGGAACTAGATACAGCAGACGGTCGCGGTTCACTCGGAATGATATGGACCTTGGTAGACGTTCCCTTGTAGGACATAACTTCGGAGTTGGCAAATATGCAGCTTGAGAAACTGGCAAGCTCTTCTCTGTATTCCCTAGATGCCTTCTGGGACTCGGTTTCCGCAGTACTGTAAGCCCGGGACTGAATAGATCCTCGACGGTCGAATGCGCCCTGCCGAGGTTGAGGACTGCCCGGCTGGATTACCAGCGGCCTCGAAGATTGCCCAAGACTGCTCTTCCGCGGGGACGTCGGAGCCCGGCGAAGATCCTGCATGAGGGACTGCGACGACGACGTCGCGCTCGGCGGTTGCGGGCGATCGCCCGACGAGCCAGCCGACGGAGCAGGGTGGCTGTCGAACAACAAGGAGGGATTGATAGAACCCAAGGTGTCCTGCATTATTATGACACGGACGTCACGTACGTCGATGTCGATATCGCCATCGTAATCAAAGGGGTTTGCGGAAGCGCCGGGCTGAGCGCCAGTTGCGGTCGGTAAAGGAAACACCTGATCCTGACGATAGTGGAGGGCTTGAGTGTCCGGGAACAATAGGCTGCGAGTATGAATCTCTTCCTGAACTGATTCGGGGGACGGCCTAGTGGGAAAAGTATCCTCTTGAGAATTCGGGCCTCCCGGTGCTCCCGAGGTCAAGTTAAACAGCTTGCCCAACATATTGAGATGAAGAGCTCGAAAGCCTAATAACCAACAACTGGATATTCACGGAGGCCACCAGAGAGCTTCTTAACAGGCTCCCATCCAGTGGCGAGGGCCTTCGGCTGCGCTGACCATGGCTTTGGGAGACATTGAAGTAGTGCAGGGACAACGCAACGATGAGAGTCAAATGATGCAGATACAGCGGCGGAAGCGGTAGTTTGAGTGACCAACGGGAAAAGAATCAACGGTATCTGGATGCTCGCGGGTATGAAGCGGTCCTTCAGACGACAGGTTCAAAATGCGGTACGGGTGAATAAGGCAACGCTAATCTTGCATAAAGCTGTTGATTGATAAGTCAGAGTGAGTGAGTATGCGAGATGCACGCGTTTAGTTGTTTAGTTGAATTCCTTGAGGGCGTGACAGTGTGCGCAATCGGAGATGACTGGATAGGACGGACAGGGGTTTGTAGTCGAGCTGTCGAGTCGCCTTCGCTGGAAAGTCGATTATTTTTTCGTAAATCAATTGAGTTTTGAGATGTGAATCTTAATGACACCAGGGATACAATACTGGCCAGTAGTGGTAACAAAGTGACGGTGGTCGCGGGTAAAAAGGGTTGCGACTGAAAGAGAGAGAACAACGAGGTGTATGAAGTGCTTGGTATGCGGTGTATGTGGTGTATGTGGTTTGTACGTGTTCTATGGCTTTGCGCAAGTCCCAGGCCAGTGCAGAAGGTACTACCAGGTAGGTACCAGGTGCAGTGGAGATAAGGTATTATTAGGAAAGTACGTACACTGTAGGCATGTAAGGTAAAAAGGTCTGCAGGTGAATGAATTCGTCTAGTCTCCAGTCTCCAGTCCAATCCCATCTGCAGTCTGCAGTCTGACACTTCAGTCCAGAAATAAGGAAGAGATGGAAAAGAAGCATAGACCGCCGATGACGTCCAGTCTTACCAGTACAAAGGTACAATATATGTCAAGGGCCAAGAAGAGGACGGGGAGGACAGCAGGGCCCCTTGGGAGATGGAACATTAACTGAACATTCCATGAGACGAACCAGCCAGCCAGCGAGCAGAGATACTCCGCAAATTCGCTATGTATTGGCTATTAGACGATCTAGGCTCTAAGCTTACCTTAGCTGTCAGGCTGTCCAGGAGGTACTTACTAGGTGGTAAGTATTACGTTGAAACTCCAGCCTCGAAATATTCCAGGGTATTCTCGAAGATCTATCGCCTAAAGACTCGTTGTGTCCCCATATGAGCACATACATGTAACCATATCAACCCCTCTGCCCCTCGAGTATGTACGTACATTCTAGACGTACGGAGCATTACAGGGCCTACCTACCTGTTGCCTGTCGGCCTGTCGGCCTGTATGTAGGAACCAGGATGTTTTTTCTCTTCCAGATAGTTGGTTCCGGCGTCGGTCTGAAGGATTCGATGCACCTGCACGTTACGATCTGGCGGTGAATGAGAGATTACCTATTCGTACTTGGGTTGGTAATCAATCAGATTTAGTTGTTTGCACTTGGAACTGGAAACGCCTGGGACGGATGAGCTACAGGGATGAGATGGGAAGGGGAATGGATACTTCATGTGAAAGCAAGCTGGCGGGTCACCCTAGACGCAGTTAAGCAGTGGACCTAAGCAGCCTAAGCACCCTAGACCCGTATCGTGGTCCACAGTGGTAGCAGTGGTAGTGTTAAGTGTATCCAATGGATCCACGGGCTGCGGGTACGCATGCAAGTGCTGCATTAGGTGCTCTTTTCTTACCACGCCTACAGAGCGCACTAGTAATTCTTTTTCCTCAGCATAATACAGTGCTTACAGTGTGCTAGTCCACTCTATGCTAATCCAATTATACATGAGGTGGGATATATCTATTATCTCACCCAGGCATATCCTAATATCAGGTAGGTATGAATTCTAACAGGACAGAAAAGAGAGATTAATTTCTCTGATGTGGCATGCCCTCTGCTGACTAGGTACTTACATCATAGCGTTGTCGTTTGCTCGAAGAGTCGAGTGATATATCCCTTGAATCTGCATGCCTCACCTTGAAATACAGACAAACAAACCCCTAGGTATCATATTGGACAGTACATGATACGTAAGGCACCAATGCCCGTCCCGTCTCTCTTGTCATTGGGCTTCATCGGTCCATCTGTGGCTTGCAGGGCTGTTCGGCTCTGTCATTTATTACCGTCCAACAGCGTTCTAGCATCATGGCACGCATTTCCCTTTTGAGCCCTTCGAGCAATGGGAATTCGGGAAAGGCGGTCACAGCTCATCCCTATTTCGGGACTCGCACACGCGACGCTTTTCTTGTTTCTTGAGCTATTCCTACCCTCGGGCCATCACCCAGTCACCTACTTTCACCTACATACACCTACAAGTCTTATACGCCTCATACCAGCAGCGGGAAGTACATCATATGTAACACAGAAACCACCAACCTAACCTATCCGATCGATACCCCAATAGTATCTGGTAGATTACATACCTAGGTAGGTTCTAGGTAGAGATTATTTCCCAAGCTGCGGTACACTACGCCATATCAGAAACATGAACCCCGGGAGATCTCGGTTTAATATCCATTTGAGCAACCATTATTCGTTGGCTTCCGCGTGCCATGTGTTTGACAAATGATCACACATCCATCTACGTGGTAAATGTTCTAGGCTGTGGACTCGAAGCCTAGGCTATTCTAAGGTTAGCTTGCGCGGCTTGGTAGTGCCGACGAGGATTCCTCTACGTGCTCCCTCGTCTCTAGACGAAGCAAGCATCACTTCAATCTCGATAACGATACGTGTGCTCTAAGTCCCGGCGGTGAGGGCTTCCGACAGCAGGGCGACCTGAAGGATGGCAAAACGGACAAGCGGTCGGCTGAGAGTTCTTGCACGACGTCGTATCGACCCCAAAGGCAGGACGGATATGTCTTGCATTCCACCAGCACCTTTCTGCTGACGCGGCTATCACACCTATCGCTACGAAAGGAGAAAAAGAAGAAAAAAAGCAAATACCGTGCACAGTCCGAGAATGAGGCTCAGCCTGCTCGAAGTCCGAGACCAACCCGAGTGGCGTGGTATTGTGGTATCGTGGTGTCGCATCCGACAACGCCTGTTCAATTTCTATTACATTTCATGGCGTAATAGGATCGATTCTAGCTGAGAACTTGAGGCTAGAGCTTTTCGTGCCGGGTCAACCACCACGACATGGACCCGGCTAACACGATGCTGCAGTCCGGAATATTCGCCATGGAACCACCGTGGACCCTGGGCCCCATCCCATTTAAACACTCAACTCAGCCGAGCACTAGGTGCGCAATATCCGTAGTCGTCGCCGTTTTTCTCTAACGCTAAGATTGAGTGCTATATTATGAACATTAAGGCAAGGCAAACCATTGGTGAGCATTCAGCTCCACTAGCTAACCTTAGTTCCATCTACTCCCAGCCAGCCAGGCCGTAATTATTTTCCGCCGGCAAATGTTCTTCATCATCTAGGTATTTTATCCAGTGACGTCCATTAATAACTTCCCGATTTCGCCTTACAGCCTCTTGGCATTCGGGTTATCTCGCAATTTTCTTGAAATTTGTTTCCTTTCCCAGACGCCGACGAACTTGTTACCAACCCTTTATGATGTAGTTCCACATCGATCGACAAGTCGAAAGATTGATGCTAATAAAGTTGCCCTGGATATAGCGTTAAGACCAACTTACCGCCTTCCCTAGTCTTGGGTCCAACTAAAGAATGGGACGGGGATGCGGCGGTGCCGAACGTAAGTGGCCTCGACGATTCTTTTCTGGGCCGGCTCCCCCAGGTGGATAAGGCTACCCAAACGCCGAGCGGAACTCAAAAAGTTTACCTAGGATTATTTCAAGCCGTAGCTTTTTAACGACACTCTACTCGGGCCCCATTGGATGTGATCATAGATTCCGTGCCCCAATAAACGGGTCGGCACTAGCGTCCCAGCTCTGCTATGCAGCAATGCAGCACATCGACTACACTCTCTACGGAAGTCGCTTCCAAAAGTCTTTTCCATAGGCTATCAGCTGTGAGACAGCCTTGTCAGCTGTTCTGCACCTGGCAGAGCCCGGTTCGCTATAATTATAGGGGACCTAGTGACAGCTTAGCGTTACATTTCTAGGGGGATCAGTGGACACGGCCACTACAGCTGTCGGGCTAGCTGTCTGCACTTACAGCTGTCATACAGCTGGTGGCAGCTGTGGCTGGCCCCTATAGAAAAAACTTTTGGAAGCGACTTCCGTATCTCTTTTCCAAACCATCATCAGATGGAGAACAGTGGAAAGAGCTCCAGCAACGGCTTTTCCGCTCATCTTCTCGTGGCGCTTTGACCAAGTCCCGCGTGAGGCGCGTTTCCGACGATCTTTTCACGGCCATTGCAATTGGACCAGGACGTCCGGGCCCGTCACGTCATCTTGTTCATCACATAGGACCTCCATCTCTCACAGATCTTCTCTTGCCTACAGCCTAACTACCCCAGACCATCCTTATATTTCCACGGTCTGGTATCACCCTGCGCATCGCCAGGCACCTGGGCACCTGGGCCCACCCCTCCGAGTGATCTTCTTTCCCCTCAAACGAGATCGGCGATTCGAGCCGAAGATCTAGGGACAAGATCGGCGCTGGCGCCGGCCCAGCCTCCCCGAGCAGAACTTTGTGTGTGCGGAGCTATGGTGAAGTCATACGGAACTCGCAAGAAGCGCACCGATCAACAATATCTAGTAGGCTGGTAGGTAGCATATCGCATGAACCCGAAACTGGCGTCGCCGATCCGAGATGAGATGAAGTAGATTCCCCCCGCTGATTGGTCCGTCTGATCTAACCAACTAACTTCCAACGTTGGATCCAATCTACTCGTCAGAGTGATGTCCCAGACTATGCCTACGGATTATCATAGCACGAGCGGAACTTTTGCAATGGGCCACCTAGGTGTCTAAGTAGGTACCGCGATCGCTTTTCGGATGAATAGTATCAAGCTTCGCAGCTTGTCTTAACGAAGGTATTGGTTCTAAATGTCGAAAAGCTGACTGTCAGCTGCTCCCAAAGTCACGGTTGGCGCTGCTGTCGATGGAAAGCGATTGGTCGGTGGTCGGCGAATGAGAACAACTATGTGATCCATTCCACGCGCCTCAAGCCAATACGTAAGCTTCGATGCTACTCATGATCCTAGATGGCTCCTCCCATTCCCCTCAAAGTTGATTAGAAAGATGTTAGTGATGATATCTTCTAATATCCTATCGGGCTAGATGACAAAATTGGTCCCTGGGTGTCAGCAACGGGTCTACTGTTCGAAATACGAGAAGCCCTATGTATGTTTCGATTTCATACCCAGAACTCCACTCAAATAGAAACACATTGTGCATCGTACCTAAACGACAATATGTTAAGGTTGCATATCGTGATTATCTAATACGCCTAGAGCTCTATGGGAAATCCCCTTGTTTGGCGCTCTATCTTAATGAAGCCGGTCCCCTGGAAACCCCAGGGCCGAGTCTTATGCTCCACACCGGACCGGGATGCACGGATCTTCCGTGGCTCTGCCTAGATCCGTCGCCCGAAACAGGAGATCTTATAAGTTGGCTTGCCTGAGACCCTATTAAGACTAGCTTCTGCTTTCTCAGAGATGCCTTCCATGCAGCGCTGGACCATAACGTCACTGGTAGCTGAAGCTGATATTGGCTTTTTACATAGGGGATTTTGAGTCGGCAATCTCGCCAATGCAGCTTCACACCGCCTCGAACGCCCGGATATACGAACCTACGTACCCTATGGTATCCCCTGCGACTCATCTCATAACAGCCTGCTGAGACCTCAACGTCATCATGCCTACGACCCGATAAAGCCATTAATATTATTACATCAGATTAAATGCTCACATATAAGTAACACAAAGATTAGGTACAAGCTAGCTACTAGGCTATGTCGTACATCATGATAATAATAAAAAATCCTTAAATCCTTCCCCCGGATCGGGCTCGCCCGTCCCTTTTAGCCAGATGTCTCGTGCTACCTACTCTCTTTCCAACCTGGCTCCTTACCTAACCTAGGTACCATGGAAAAGAAGCGTAGGTATCATCGGCGTGAGTTCAAGATTAGGTTCCAGGTTTCGGTACCGAGAAAAGAGACGACACGTTCGTTCCCCGGATAGCTAGGCTCCTAGGCTCGCTGGTTCAATAAAATAAAGTAAAAAGGACCCTGCAGCCAGGGGTATGTCATCCACGTCCGCACCCGCAGACTACCTACTACCCATACTTGCGTGCGTGTAGGTACTGTATATGTAGGTATGTATGTAGCTACCCGCGGTGCCGCCGCGTCGCAACGCTGCAAAACGCGCGATGTTACTACAAAACCGCGGCAGGGCTGAGGGGTCGGACCTAGGGGCCTGGGTGAGTTCCAGCTTTGGAGAAGATGGGGGGACTGCTCCTCAAAAAAAGAAAGAAAGAGAAAAGGAGACGGTGGCTTTGAAATAAGAAAGATACGGGATGGAAGGAGTAGGTAGAGTAGGTAGATACATAGGAGCAAAAAGAGAGAGAGAGAGAAAAAGAAATGGTGTGGTTACGCATGTCGGCTGCACTTGCGAAATGCAGGTCGCATTGCCGTCGCGCGGCTCCGTCTCTCGGGTTCTTACCCGACTTGAGCAGGTGCGCACGTCCTTTTTTTTTTCTTTTTCTTTTCGCCCAGTGAGTTGGGGGCGAGCGGGCGGGATTTGAGACAGATTTCGCTTCTTGCGTCCTAAGCTAGGTAAGTAAGTAGATCATTGACGGGATTTGAATTTGGGGGAAAGGACCAAAGTAGAAGTAGATTGGCCGACGTCGGAGATGAGCTGAAAGACGATCGCTGATCACGAGAGTTATGGTACAGGTCAGATATCAAAAGCCTCAAGTTGAAGCCGTTAGTCGTTTGCTAATGAAAACCTCAAAACTTTCGCCTACTGCGGCTTCGTTCATGCTCGGGGATGTACTTTGGGCAACGCTAGCTTGTGATAGATGATGCATCGCCGTGCTACTGCAGGCGGGAAGTACCCACGGATATGCAGGACCGCTTGTTCCTATATGCAGAGTCAGCTGGATTGCTCTACCTACTTACACACAGACATTGAATACGGAGCTGCATATACCTACATATATACATGTACATATATGTAGGTGTCTGCACGCAGGTGGGTAATGGGAGATGAGGAGAGTTCGCATTTATTTTCCTCTCGAGCATCTCCAGCCCGAGCCCTGTCGAATAGTCTCGGGAACTCGAGCAGCCCGAGGAGTCAACCAGCCATCCAACCCCCCACGTGTGATTTCTCTCCCCACGTCGGGCACCCCACGAGATACGAGGTAGGTAGGCATCAAGCTCATGGCGTCATGCCCTACGACGTAGCTGCCATGAGCACTTCTCCCGCCTTAAGCAGCTTACGCGAACAAGGGGGATCTACCGTGCCTTGGTAGGTTCAGACCTCTACCGGAACTGGTGTGGTCCGAATCCGCGGGCTCGGGTTTTAAGCGAATGGTCGTCGGGAATATGACTGGTCATGGCGGTCGAGTGCACGTATGGACTTCAATAGTCAGACTAAGGAAAGGGAGCATAGACGCGATACCCTTGAGAACTAGATACGGTTACGACGTGAGGATGATTTCACGAGAGGTGGTTCATGATTTGATACAATCATCAAACACCGCCTTTGTGGCGTGGATTGCTAATTTCACCTACCCAGCAAATAGCAAAGAGCAACGAGGTAGCTAGCTAGAGACCTGCCTCAGTATCACAGTCATACCTTATCTCATCTGAAAAAAACCAGTAACGCCTTTTTCCATCCGTCCACATAGATAAATCAAATACGCATAGCAGGCGTATTGCAGCACGTCAAACCTTCACACAGATTGCCACAAACGATCTGGCACGCGGCCGTCTCGGGGCGTCGTCTTCTAAGCGACGCACCTGAAGATGGCGCAGCATCCACAGTCGTGGCGGTAGTGGCGGCAGCAAGGTTGGCCGTTACGTCCTCCACTTGCTTAGGGTTGGCATCGATAGGGGCGGCGGTGGTGGTCGAAGACACAGAGGGGGTCGCCAGCTCGGGCTGGAGGGTAGCCGAGTGGATGCCATAGGCGTGCAGGCACTCGCCGACGGTTTTCGCACGGGTCATGAAGTCAGTCATCTCATTGTTGGAGACGACAACGTGTGCGGTGGCAATGGCCTTCTTCTGATCGAGACGCCAGATGTGCAGTTCGTGAACAGACTCGATGCCGGGGATCTACCAACCATATGCCATTAGCCATACAAGAAAGATACCTCAAGGCGGGCTCAAATAGTAGTCTCTTTTCATCGGCTGCTTACCTTCTCGAGATCGTGCTTGACATCTTCCATGTCTACATCCTTCGGGGCGCTCTGCATGAGGATCTTGCCGCTGTTCTTAACGAGCGGGATCGACGTAAGCAGAATCATGAGCGCGATGCCCATACTGATACCCGGATCGGCGTAGAATCGGGCTTCGGAAGTGGTGAGCCAGATAACCAGAGCCGCAACAATGACACCGATGTTGTTGAATGCATCGCCAATAACGTGAATCAGAACACCCATCATGCCGAGATCGCGGCCTGGTGATTGGAGGGTCGTAATAGTGTGTCTGTGCTCCGCGTGGGCGCTGATGGGCTATAATTATGTTAGAGGTAATGGGTTCATGTAAAAGGGGTTAATATGGCTCACAGTCATAGGAATGTCGTCCTCACTAAGGCTAACCGTAGCCTGTCCCCCGGCCTCGAGATTAACGTGGCTGTGGCCATGACTGTGGTCATGGGTATGGCCGTGGGTATGGCCATGATCTTCAGCATGTTCACTACCTTCGGCGTGAGAGTGACTGTGGCTATGACCGTGACCGTGTCCATGATCGTGACCATGATGCTCATGTAACAAGGTCGCGCTGATGATGTTCAGAGTCAAACCAACACAACCCATGATGAGGACCAGTTTGGGATTTTCGATGCCTGAAATGGTTATTAGCTGGATATGCAATAGCAGCTTCAATCCATCTATCGACGGTAGGACACTTACGTTCAATGGAGATGAATCGCTCGATCGACTGGAGAAAGATGGATACACCGAGGGCAAGAAGAAAGACGCCATTGAAGAAAGCACCCAGGAGCTGAGCACGCGCCCAGCCAAAAGAGAAGTTCTGGGGTGACTCTGCTCGTTCCGAGATCTAAAGTTCGGTTAAGTCAGTTGAATCATTCGGATTCTCTTCGAGAGGCTCCTGCCGGAACATACGAGGATTGCGACTAAGGCGACAATAAAGCCGATTAGGTCATTCATCTATTAAAACCAGTATTAGTTACTACGGTATTCACCACATGATATGCGAACGAATGTGAATAGGTAGGCAGGTAAGGGGGCTTACATAATGAAATGCATCGGCGAGAAGGGCCAGAGACTTTGTGTAGAACGCGACTGCACTAGGATATCAGAAAGTTTGCGTTTGTATACAACAGGTTAAAGTATCTTGATTGTACATACCGACGATCTCGGCAATGAAGAATACGAACGATATGCCAATAATGGCACAAAGCTTCTGCTTCGAAGACAGTTTGGGTGCACCCATCGCTAGTACTCGGTGCCGGACTACGGAGCCGGTGCCGATCGAAAGTTGTAGGTGGTTCGGTTCCTTGGCCGGGCTGGTATGTGTGATAAGTGTGAAATGTGCGATATAAGAATTCGGGTTGTAAACGTAGAAAAGCTTAAATTTCCACGTGAGTCCAGTGGCAGAAAATCAAGTAGGTATCTAGGCAACCACTGGCCGTCTGCGACTGCCTCTTAATATTTAATACCAAGGTAGGTAGGAGGCACCTTTGGGACCGTGCGTCCTGAAAAAAACTGGGCGTTATGTTCAATATTGTCTATCAGGATTTGAGTCAGTCGCTATGAATCACTTGTGATAATTAAGCTAGGAGGCGGGCAGTCAAAGGAAATGTTGGATAGGAAATTATTTTAGAGTTCTACAATTTTTCTTCAAGGCAGGCTCATACCAGAATCGCCGTTGATCAAATGAACCGTCGTGTCGTCGTCAAGGGTTTTTTTAGCCGGAGATCGTTGCTGAAACGCAGATCACCCCGTACTTCGAATCAATAGCGAAACATATCTTGCTCCAGGACAACAGAATGGCAGGACGGTGGACTCTGCACGGACGACAACTCACGAAATTCCACCAGAACATATAAGCGACCGTGTGTCAATCATATGCCCAGACCTCTGAGCAGAGGGGAACAGTTTGGCTACCTGGGAAATATCTATCATATCCCCGCCGGGATTGGGGTAGATCATAGTAATAGACCTTTCGGAGAAATTGACAAATGGTAGGCAGGTATGTCGTGGCATCGCCGGGAGTTCTTAGCCGGACTCGGCCAGTGTCGTGGCCTCTCACGGCCCCATCTAACGCATCTAACTCATTGGATCACTGGAGCTTAGGAGGAATGTTACAGCGAGCTGCCAGATTCAGTTGCAGGTGCATCCAGATCCAGCTACAAACATCCAATGGCTGTGGCACTACATGTATATCCGTAGCCTATACAATTGAATGTTTGCCTTGTTTGATTTTTTGGGGGGAAAACCATCGATGCTGGCATCGTGGGATATAAATTCGAGAGCTACCCTAGGCTCCTTATTCATGGGTGAGATTAGGGATCTAGTGTTTAATCGACCAACCCACTTGGGATAAGGGGCAGTATGATCTATGTATGCCGACAGCATTCATAAGACATGCATCCAGTCCTTTCAGCTTAGTGATAGGTCGGACGACACGTGCGTTTTCTTTTAGATTCTGTTCAAGCTCGCACTAAGTGTTCTAGACGACATCATCGATGTCTAAGTCAGCGCGTCATAGCCTAATCGTGACGATTTAATACCACTGCCACGGGTAGTTGATGAACGGAATCGATGACCGCTCAATGGCAGTCCATTATGACTCGAAGGCGAGTAACTGCCTATTCATAATGCCAACCTAGGGCCTTCAAACGCGAGGTTGCGAAAGCAATACACAATGAGAAGCTTATCTCCTTGTGTATGTTTCACGACATGATCTGCCAAATTTCCCCTTTCCGTTCACTTGTTTGTCGGTCACGCCTCCATTTGATACAACTATCCAAGAGCGCTTTGGGCCTAAAGACATTTTCGACATTAGGTAATTATCGAGCCGCACCGGAGCCAGGAGGGTTACGAAAGGGCATGGATGCCATCAAGGTGTGTGTCTTCATTGCGGATGGTTCCATATGACTGGCCCTTAATTCTGGATGAAGATGCCAGTCAAGCCTTCAACAAACTAATATTCCAGCCAGAACACCATTGCGGAAAACTTTGGCGGCAAGGCGCAGGGAATTGGGACTGTTCAGTTCAGCTTGGATGATGTTCCCGATCTGACGGGTAAGGTGGCGGTAATCACGGGTGGGAGTGAAGGTATTGGCTACGGTTGCACGCACACGCTATTGAAACACAACATAGCCAAGGTTTACATTCTCTCTATATCTGATGATGTCGTGAAGGGGGCCAAGGGGGCCATTGCGAAGGAGCTGGGCGAGGACAAGGCGAACCGGACTAAGTGGATGAAATGCGACCTCTCAGATTGGTGGGGAGTGAAGGACATCGCCGACAAGATCAACAAGGATACCGACAGGCTCGATATTTTGATAAACAATGCTGGAAGAGGGATTATGACATACCAGCTCACTGATTACGGTGTCGATAGACACATGGCTTTGAACCACTTCGGGCATGTGGTTCTGACCTCCAACTTGCTTCCCTTGATGAAAGAGACAGCGAGTAAAGGCAATGTCGTCCGAATTTCCAACCAGGCAAGCAATGCGCATCAGGCCGCTCCCAGCGATACGAAGTTTGAGAGCCTGGACGAACTAAACCGCGATCTCGGACCCAACGGCCAATACGGTCGTAGCAAGCTTGCTGTTATCCTGTATACCAGGTACTTTGCGCGGAAGGTTACCAACGCCGGCCAGCCTAACCTGCTCATGAATGCAACCCACCCCGGATTCGTGAGTACGAAAATGAGCAAGGAAGACATCTTTGAGCCGTTCCCCCTGGGCGGTTACGCGATGGCTTATGGCCTGGAACCTTTCAAGAAGAACCAATTTGAAGGAGCCGTCCCTACCATGTTCGCTGCAACATCTACGCAAGAGTCGGGCCAGTACATATGCCCACCCGCCATACCTGAGGCTGGGAGTAAGCTCGCACAGGATGATGCTCTTGCAGACACGCTCATGGAGTTGACGTGGAAGGTCTTGATGGAGAAGACAAAGAGTGGTTCAGTTAACCAGGGTTCTCTTCTTGATAGTATGATCTAGATTTGGATATAAGATAGAAGAGCTCGGTCTCAGTTACAAGGCTTTGCTATAGATAGTACGTATATATGAATGTTAGAGCTGTCGATTTAGAACCGATTTAGACCTTGAAAGAATGCTTGGAGAATATAATATTGCAGTGCAGGTGTTGTACGAATATGCACCTCCTAGAGCTGCTAAGGAATAAGCTAATGTGGGGCACCTGGGCATTCTAGAATACCGCCTAAAATAGAAGGCGGCCTGCCTGTAGGTGAGCTTGATGACCCTGCCGAGTTTAAGCTACTCGGACTGCCGCCGCTCTCCCGCCGAACTTCACCTAAATTATGATCTTGGCATATCTCGACGACAATTTGTCCTTGATACTTTCGCAATGATGTGTCTTGGTATTTTTGATACTGGATAATCAGGGCGACATGTCTCGGAATGCCGCTCTTTCGCCCTCGGCACCGCGCCGAGCTGCGCAATGGACGTCGCATTTGCGACAGTTCAGCAAGTCCAGCCACGACAAGACTTCGACCGACTCGCCTTTGTCCCCCGACACCGTATCAAGCAATTCGACTGCTCGAGAACCCCCTTCGTCGAAACGAGCAACCGAGCGAGTATGCAGTGTGACTATAAACGATTCCATCATTCGAGATGAAGTCCTCCTGAACCTTGACTTATTTGGGGGTGCCGTTCAACCTGGCGCTTTGATGTCCATCACGCCCATGAAGTCAGATCAGGATCGCACACCAGGTACCCAGTATGGAACCTTGCGACAAGCCTCCTTCCAGCGAGCCTTTTCCTCAACTACCTTGAATGACGACCTCTCTAAATCAGACAGCGATGTCGGCCGAAGATACGTTTTCGTCGCCAAGGACGTGCCGAAGGAATTGAAGGCTAGACAGCCGAGTATAGAGGTTTACGTCTCGAAACAGATCGGCGTCGCATTCAATATGAAGAAGGGAACACAAGTAGTTGTCGCTCCGGTCGATCACCTGTCACCCGCCATCGAAGCTTCCCACGTTGAACTCTCCTTCAAGGATATGTATATGTCCCGCGCCGACATGTGGAGGCTAGCGGTCGCCGACCTGACTGATCGCACGGTATATAAGGGGCAAGTCCTATACTTTTTAGGGGTCATCAAAGCTACCGTGAGTACGGTCTTTGTGGAGGGGCGCAGAGCTCAGTCTGCTTTCTTCGGCCGCAACACTCGACCTATCTTCCGAAGCGAATCTGCCAGATACGTGCTATTCATACAGATGGCGCGGGAGATGTGGGACTTTGATTCCGACGGTTCGGGCGAAATCATGTTTTACAAGGTTGTGAACGGATTCCTTCCGGCCCTGTTTAAGAAATGGGCCCTCCTCCAGGTAAAGCACTTGGTCAGCATCGTACTCTTTGCGAGAGTCGAGTATGATACTGGAATAACTACCGAATTGGCAACCTCAACCCTCCACAGTGATTATTATACTGGATTTCAAACCTCGGGGGAGAAACGCCCATACAAGGATTTCTACCGCGTTGTTGTGAGTGAGATGTCTAGCGGAGAGTGGACCAAGATACTACATCAGTTGAAGATGGAGTTTAACGTCTTTCGCCGTGACATTAGTCTCCATCATCGGGATGCCATGAGCAGCGCAATGGAGATCCCCGAGGACTCCTCTGCGAAGGGCACATCTACCGGTAAGATCAAAGCGCAATCCTCTTTGGCCATGTACGGAAATTTTCTCGAGGCTATCAACCTGGCGTCATCCCTGTACGCGCATGACTACGTAGATCGCGATCTCTTGCGTACCGGTATCTCCATAGTGGTCATCAGTCCGGGTCCGGGTGTTTTTGAGGTCGAATATGAATCCCTACGGCGGACCACGGAGGCCCTCGTCGGCAACGGGATCGGCATAGATTTAATATGCATACCAAATATACCGCTTCATTCTGTCCCTTTATTTCGTTACCGCAATCCCCATTTCTTAGAGGCGAACCAGCGGCCGCAAGCCCGGTCGGTTCGAAGCCGTGACAGCACACCGAAGCAGCCCACCCCCCTGGCTGGTAGTTATACTACTCTCGCTGAATCTATGTCCCCAACGAAGGCCGCCGATTCATCTAGCCGAAACGATTCGGCAAGTTCCACGCTATATACTGACGAATGGTCTTTCGCGGTACCGCAGTGGTTGCATATCTCTTATTGGACTGGAAAGTCAGAAGAGGCTTTATCCTTCCAGGGCATCACTTTGTCTGCCTCGAGCCAATCTCCGAATGATTGTCAAGACGATTTCACCATCCGGTGTAGACTCTATGATCTTCAAATGAGAAGTGTTCTTGAGACCAACGAGATCGACACAACTCCGTTACACGCTGATCCTATTTATTCGAGTACTATAGACAACTTTGAAACCCGGAAAAAGCTGCCGAGTAGTGATAATCGCCTGTCGACTCACACTAGGAATCGAAAGGTGCCGGAAGCGCTATTTGACCCGGTCTATGGATTCTTGAAGTTCATCCCAGACAAACTGACGAAAACCGGAGAAATGTCACTATGGAAGCAATTGCAGAATTTTGACGAAAATAGGGCTCGGCTTCCAGCACATCGACCTTTACCGCCGACTAATACTTATCGAGAACTAGAAGAGACAGCGGGTAAGCAATTGATGGAAGATGCTCACCTTTTCGGTACGTCGGTAGGAGACACTAGGATAACCGGAGCTTCGACCGGCTTGTCATCGAGTGTTGCATCGTCGAGTAGGACCGGGTTAGAAGTGCCAATGTCCACTGCTACTTCTCGGCGCAACTCTACTGCCACGAATGCCCAGCCTAGGCCTCCACCACCGATACGGGCTCCCAAGATCATGAGGCAAATCAGTCTTGGTCAGCGTGGGTTTGGTATCGCCGCTCCTAAGGTAGCGACGGCAGAGCTGAAAATGGAGAATGTCACTAGAATGGAGTCGGTCCCTAAAACAACTCCAGTCACGCCCATCAAATCCGCCGCTCGGCCAAGCTCTTCGAAAGCAGCAAGTACTGGAAACATCCTGCAGACGTTCGATCATTCTGATTCGGTGGCGGATCTTAAGCAGGCCACACCGAGCCGTCCTATTCGGATTCGGAACCCGGTGCAGACACTAGATACTATCAGTACATTGAGATCCGGCCAGATACCCGCGACACCGGTTGCTAGAAGTGCGCGGCCGGACGACCGAGATCTCAGGCATTCGGAGGCTCTAAGGAAAGAAGACGAGAAAAGGCTTTACAACTCAAAACTCCGAGCGGGAGGTGTACCAGAGCTACCCACTACGCTCTCACCGACCACGGCCATGGCACCGTGGCTAGTTGTTCTAAACCCATCAAATCCTAATGTGAATAGGGTCGACGATTCGATCCTGTTTAGCCGCTGGCAGCATGTTTTCCCACGGCCTTCTGAGATGAGAGTCATGAAATGGAAATCTTTATCCTGCCCGGCTGCCGTTCCACTTACTACGGAGCATTTTCCAACCCAAGCTCAATTCAACACAGAATACCAACGACAGCCGTATAATGTTTCACAAGAAATAGAAGACGAGCTTGCCGAACAACCAAAATCGCGGGTCGAGTTCTTGAGAGATCTAGTCAGTGCTCGCTTCGCGCACGGATTTCAGGTTGTGATCGGTCCGTCGGTCGCCAAAGCTTTCGATCAAAAGGCTGTAAGGATTGCAGACGTCTTCTCTATAGACAAGACCATTGGCGACGGAACAAGCATCTTCATGAGTGTTGGCAACACAATTCACCAACTATCGTGTGTTAATGGCACTGAAGTTGAGGTGAATATCTACGTGCGGAAGCCAACCGAATCGCTAGTGCAGGTGGACCATCCGTCTTCATACAAACCCGCAATCCGTACTCTCCTTGATGAGACGTACCAAACCGTTGATGTCGATATTATGACCCCAAAGCCCGAGCGTAACTGGAATTACATAGATTCGTATCTTGCCGGACATACGGACGAAATGACAGAGAACCTCAGATTCTGGCGTGCTCGCTTCGTGCTCATACCAATGTATCCTCGGTCATACTCAACTCCAACTGTTCGAAACGAGGACGACGAGGAAGAGGTGCGTCTTGAAGGCATTAAAAAGCTGGCACAGCTTTGGCAACGGTACCGGTTTTTGCCACCTTCCGAACGCCAGTTTCAGAGTGCTGGCGCACGGAAACGGGATCCCAACCCTCTAGATATCGTCTACAAGACTGAAGACCCATCAGTGGTTATTGCTGCCGAGTTGGAGACACTTCCGCTATTCGAGAATGTCGAGCCCACGCATAGGAAAGGCTTAGTATCCGACCGAGAGCGGTTTTCGAAGTCCAACTTTAACGTCGCCGCCCTAGCCGAAGCAATCCAACAGCCAGTTGAACTAGGCGGTATTCGAATGCAGACGCGACGATGGCACTTCCGAATTCACTACTACTGTTTCATCGGATCTGACATGACTACCTGGCTGCTTGATAACTTCGAAGATCTCGAGAGTCGGGAAGAAGCGGTCGAGCTAGGAAATTCTCTGATGGTCCTCGAGGAAGACAAGTCCAAAGATAAGGAAAAGGATTCTGTCAAGGACGCGAAGAAGGACAGGGATCGTGGAATCTTTGTTCACGTCGAAAGGAGGCACCCATTCCGCGATGGTCAATTCTTCTACCAGATCGTCAGCGACTTTGCGAAGCCTCACCCGGTCGGATGGTTCAATGCACGAAGGAGAGATATCTCGGTTCCTTCGACACCAATGTCGGAAAACCTGCCAAAAGACTCGCCTCGACCAAACCCGGCGGGATTACAGAGGCCAACATCTATTCATGAAGAGAACTCACCAATATCGGGCAGCACAACACCCACATTAGCAACGACAGGCGGGAAAAGGTCCAAAGTTGCCCTCAGTAGAATGATGAAATACGACGTCGATCATCGCAAGAAGTCCTACCGTCCCGAGAGGATTAACTTGCACTACGACCGACTTCATAACCCTGACAATTGCTACCACATTCGCATCGACTGGATGAATGTAACAGCAAAACTAATTGAGGATGCTCTCAAGTCCTGGGCAGCAATAGCAGCACAGCACGGACTCCGCCTAGTTGAGGTGCCCATTGCAGAGGCCTGTCGCATCGCGGAAACCAACCCTTTCCGAAGACCCTATCGTATTAAACTTGCACTGCCGCCCCCGACGCAACGTCCTGTAACATACTACGACCCAAACTCATTCGCGCCGCAGACACAGCCAGGCAAGTTCTACTATCAAAAGGCGCTCCTGAGAAAATTTGACTACGTCCTTGATGTCGAGGCCGCGTCTAATTTCCCCAGCAATGTTGACGTCAGCTACTCATGGGGCAAGCCTGATTTCAGGTATTCCCAATATATCCACCGCTCAGGCATGATACTGGCGGAGATTACAGACGAAGGCGACTTTCTCCTTATAGCAAATAGGCTATATAGCAATCGAGCAGCCGTCTTTCAACCCGCCCAACCACGTACGGATACGGCACCCAACGAGCGCGTTTCGCGCCTCTTGAATTCGAGCGCCTACACGAACTACGGTTTAGCTGAGCCCACGCCGATCTCGTCGCCGATGTTCAGGCCCGTCCTCTTCGCCGCCGCCAATTCTCGAGCACCGCTCGAGCCGCCTCCCAGCAGTGGGATGAATGGGCCGAAGCCGCTGCCGTCAGTAACTGGCACTGGGTTTACCCTCGGGGAGCCCGAATCGCTCAAAGACACGCTGGAGACGTTCTGCAAGGACACGAAAGCCCTCGATGCGTTCTACAAGGAGACGTTGGAGCACGGTATAACGGGCACGCCTATGGCCCGCGCAGCATCGATGGGCCCCGATGCCGTGCCTGACGCCAACATACCAACTCTCGTGCTCGGGGGCAACAGCAGCAGCAATGCGGAATTGGGCGCCAGTCCCAGTCCCAGAGTGCCGACGCCTAATCTGGCGGGCTCGTTACTTTTTAGGCGTGGGAGTGTCCAGCATTAGGCAACTACAGCCTGACATAACACAATCAGGGACTTATGGTGAGGTGGTGAGAGACTTGTACGATACTACCTAAAACCTCTACAGATCATCGGCTGCCTCTGAGTCTTTTATCAGGACACAGGTCATTCTGATATTCAGACTTGCAGAAGAGGGCAGTGTGCAGCGTCCAGATAGCATGCGCTTATATCGCGTGATGTATCATGTATGCAAGGTGTGCATGACGCGAGTAGTCCGCCCCGGGATATTCTAGAGGTCATTATATTATATTGCACTTATAAGAAATAATATTCCCCCCTTCACAGGGACTTTTTATTTAATTCGTTCAGCAACGATGCAGGACTGACAAGGTTTATTCTTTTCACTATGTACTTCCCGGTGTGTGCAAGAGTTAATGGGCGGTGAGCCTTATATCTAATAGGTCGGAACCCCGGTGAGAGGCGCGGTCCTATGGCAGCTCGGGCGGGCTGTACGCCGCCCATGTCATATCTCTCATTTGCTGTTGGGTGGTGGGATGGGAGGATTGCCCGATGTATGCCAACATTTCCACTGGGCTGCAGCGCCACGTAACTGATATTGACACTTTGGCGTCGAGACTGAGGTCACAGCTTGCTTGCAGTTTTTGGGCTTGTGCACTTTTGGTGTCCTAGTCAGACATACAGATCCGTTGGCACTCTGTGGCCGGGCGTAACGCCGGATGAAAATGAAACTAGGAACCTGGGGTCGGGATCGAGTTATTTATATGTGATAGATATCTCCAAAAAAAAGACGGGTACTCACCTCCCGGTCCCGATACTCCATCCGCGTAACATGAGATACGATATATAATTATCGCAAATCTGTTTTTTCCCCTCCCTTAATTTTGGACGGATATTCTTGGGTATGATTTTTGAAAGGTCGCCTTATGGTGGTAGGCACTGGCCTCTACATGAGATAGTTATTACTGCTGTTATGTATGTGACCCTAAGCTTACGTGCCCCAGACATGCCTATAGGCTATCGATACCTACCAACATAGCCCAAGGCTACCCAACAACTCCTTGTAGCAGATCCGTCTGGTCAGGGAATGTGCCGAGCTGTGCGTGCTGTGCGTGTGTGGGATGACGCTAATCAGGGGTTTCACGACGTGGTTGTTCCTTTTCGCGTGCACCTATTCCGTAGATACGGAACGGATTCCTTCGACCGGAGTTTTTATTAATGACTATAACATGGAGTACTGTAGGATTATGACGCAGGAACAACGAACTAGATATATGGAATATAGCTGGATACGCCACAGTACGCCATACGTAGACCATACACCGTATTACGTACCTAGGTAGCCCTGGCTATAGGCTCGGGTAGATACTTGGAGAAAGCTTCACCAAACTTGGCAGCGAATCGCAAATCCTATTTTCGCGAAAATGGCAAGAAAAAAAAAACAAGCAATTTTAGATCTAGCTTGGTCAAAGCTTCGACTTTTAGCTTTTCTGCTGCATAAAAGAGTCGTAGCGTCATTGTGCATTCTCGGTACTTGTTTCTGGAATGTGGAGACTAGACTTCTATCCGGCGTTAGATCAGGTTTTGAGTCAAACACTACCAATTGAATTTGAACAGCAAAGAACGACACGTCGACAACTGTTTCAAGGGAAACGACAAATATCATGGAAAACATAGGATCATGGGATGATATATATGTATGTTTTTCATCATCCAGTCATCGCACAATCGCGGTAGCAAGCGGCAGATTTTTGGAGTACTGGGGCTGGAGTGAAAAGGAGTCAAAACAATGATTGGCATCCCTTGTCTTTATGTGTGTGAATAATACCTAGGTAGCCATGCCCCCATCTCCAGTCATTACCCACCCAGGTACCAGTAGTACAGTAGTAGTAATAGTAAGATATCCACCGGGAGGGACGTCCAGACGTCTAACCTTAAGTATTCATCATCAGACTCAGCCATTCCCTTCAAATCGCTCGTGATCACTTCGAATATTCCACATCATCCATACGTTTGAACTCCACGATTATGATTAATACCTTTCCTAGGTACGATGCACCGCCTACCTCTTAAATACCTAAGGTAAGCGCCACAGCAACCCCTTACTATACCTAGGTACCTGGGAGGCCTCCACACAGTCCCCAAAGTGATCCGTGCAGAGGCTAGAACCCTGTACGGAAGCGCGTACCCCACACTAAAACTAATCTTACCTAGCAAGGTACGTACACCCTTTCAGGGACTCAAAGATGATGATGGGCCCCGTCACCAAGTAAATTACAATTTCGCGATACCAGCGATACCACGTATGGACGTTGCGCCGTACTAATATTCTCTGCCCACCGCCCTCGCCATCTAGATTTGACGCTTTTCTTAGTTTTTCCACTTCTAAGCCGCGACGTGTTACGCATGTCAATTCTGCAGTCTGCCCTTCCAACGTGCAACTCACTGGCTACCTCCAAATAGGGAGAAGGATAAAACAATTCGGACGCGATTCTTATTCACTCTTTCATAGGTAGCTTTCTCCTAATCACAATACGCTAAGCCCGGCCATTCGAGTCAAGGGACCTCCTTTTATCTATATTCAACACCTCTGGGGTTAGGATCGAAGCCCAATTCGAAGGACATAAAAGTACCACTGAAATTCCATTTTCGAAAGTGCAGCTTTTCGATATCAATATCTAAACAAACCAGGCGCATACCGAAATATCGAAATTACGTACCTTGTCCAAACGGCCCCCAAAACCTACAAGGCGACCAATAATCACCCATTGCCTACATTCTAGTATACCTAGAGTATCATCTATTTCCACATCGAGATATAGGGCTGAGGAGGAACACTATACAAACCGGTCAAGATGGCGGAAAGCGAATGTAAGTCATTATCTACGTTGCCCATTGAGACTCCTACCACCCACCCAACCCAGGCACGATACAAAGGGAGTGCAGAAGCAAGGCAATCCGAGGCACCAAAGGGCACAAATAAATTGTTCGGCAATTTAAGAGCCTCGGGCTCATCTATGTCCCTTAATTGATGACTACGGTCATGTGCGCGACGGGTTTAACTGCAATGGCAATTCAGTCACTTCTTCCTTCTCTATTTACACGCATACCATTATCCACGTCTCATACCGTTGCCCTGCCACGCCCAACAGAAACACCTCGATATAAATACACCAGTATAAAAAAACGTGCCAGCGCCACTTACGTTATAATTTTACCCACTACGCACTCCTCATTCATTCCCCTCATTTCCGTCTCTCTAACCTGTTTTCATATGACCAATTGTCATAACGTTGAATACTTACATGATGGATTTGGAAATAGTCAATATGAGAAAGATCAAGGCTAAGGCCCATCGTATGAGTCGCCGCGATTCAAACGGTAGTGATTGGTTCAACCCATTCAGACGCATCAACTATGGGACCCCGAAGCGATCAAATACCTCTGATATGGCAGAGCGAGGACTTGCGACCTCTGAAGGCGAAACAACGCGACTAAATCCTTCCACGAGTGCGCCGGGGCGGCTCTTAACACCGATCGGACCATCTGCGAGGAATAGCAAGGAATTAGAAGGCCATCACGAGATCCAGACCGAGGGCCACACCGAAGGCCAGACTGACACATACGAATCGCAAGCAACGACGACGATAGGAAACGATGCCGACAGTAATAGTATTGTGCGCAACCGTGGTCCCAAAGATGACGTTCCTGAAGATGCCGAAACTCGAACAGAGGAGGAAAAGCCCAAGAAAAAGGGTGGCAAATGGCTGAAGCATATCGAGCCATCTACTCCTTTTACTCCTTGGAACCAATTCCAGCGTGTTATTCTTTCCTCGCCCATTAATATCTTAATTCTAGCAGCTCCGGCAGGGATTGCGTTGCATTTCATAAATTACAACGGCAGCGTTGTGTTCGCAGTCAACTTCATAGCTATTATCCCTCTCGCAGCGATGCTCAGTAATGCTACAGAGGAGATTGCTATGCGCACGGGAGAAGTTGTTGGAGGTCTTATCAATGCATCTTTTGGGTAAGTTTGATTCAAATCCTGTTGTGGATCAACTGCTAACCAATACCAGCAATGCTGTTGAACTGATTGTGGCCATCATTGCGCTCGCTGATAATCAGATTAAAGTCGTGCAAACCTCGCTGGTTGGCAGTATCCTCTCCAATCTGCTTCTTGTCCTTGGCATGTGCTTCTTTTGCGGAGGCATCAATCGCAGCGAGCAGTACTTTAACACGACCGTAGCTCAGACTGCCGCCAGTCTGTTGGCTTTGGCCGTTGGAAGTCTTATAATACCTACCGTTTTCGCCCACACCGACGACTTAAATTCTGCCTCTGTTGTTTTGAGTCCAGAGGCCATCCCCAGTATATCTCACGGTGTATCCCTTATCCTACTCATCGTATACGCCTCATATCTCTTCTTCCAGATGAAGACTCACGTCACTCTCTTCAAAGAGAAGAGCCAAAAAGTTGAGGGCAAGCCTATTTTCAACAAGAAGAAGCTCCCGGAGAACGCCATTGCCTCGGGAGTCGCTCGTACCGGCGCTACTCACGCCGGGGTGCACGATGATACCGGAAAGCTAAGCGAGGTGATGTTGAACCCTCTATCGCACGCGGACAATGACGATGACGATGAAGAGGATCCTCAGCTGAGTACTACTGTTGCTTTTGCTACCCTCATTGGTGCAACCGTCATCATTGCACTCTGCGCCGAAGGTATGGTTGGTGGTATCGATACCCTAACATCCAGCGGCGCTATAAGCGAGGAATTCGTCGGGCTTATTCTGCTCCCAATCGTCGGTAATGCATGTGAACACGCGACTGCGGTTACTGTGGCTATCAAGGATAAAATGGACCTTGCCATTGGCGTCGCCATTGGATCTTCCATGCAGGTTGCCTTGCTCCTTATTCCGCTCCTTGTTATCATCGGTTGGGGTATGGGCAACCAGGATATGACCTTGGCCTTCGACACATTCCAAGTTATCGTCCTTTTTGTCTCGGTTCTCTTGGTCAACTATCTCATTGGCGACGGAAAGAGCCACTGGCTCGAGGGCCTCATTTTAACCTGCTTATATGCCATCATTGCCACATGCGCGTGGTGTAAGTTATTACCTGAAATTTTCGTGATACCGAAGCTAACTTGAAAGCAGTTTACCCTGCCGTTCCCGAAGGCTCGACAGGTTGAGGACCCAAAGCGAACTACAACTAATTTCTGCAATGCGTGTTTCGTTTCTTTTCTTTTACCGTCACGCGATAATTCGATTCGATTTTCTTTGTATATATTTCCGACTCGATTCTTCTAATTCTTCGACATGAACGCTGTACAATATTTCGATACAAGCTTGTCCCCGCGGAACTTTTCAGCAGCCTCGTTCTTTGCATCATACACGATTTGGTCGCCCCAGTGTATCCCAACGTTTTCTGGGCAAATTTGGAATTGGCGTTAGGAGTTAGAGATACAGAAATACGATAATAGTAGTGAGACAATCAAGGGGACTTTCCATTTTCAGAAGCGTAGCCGAAGGCTACATTCTAAGCTCGTTCTAGGAGAGAAAACACAAAATGTTGGTGGGGTTTCTGGAGTTATTTTCAGCCTACAATACGATGCGCAGGCATACAAACGAAATACGTTACGTTTCTTTGAGTTGGGACCTCACTCTCGAGAGGTGATGGGGGTGGTGGTGGTGGAAGTGGAATAGGGGTAGCAAACCCCGGAGGGAGGTGGTGGCAGACGATCAGACTCAGCTAACTTCCCCTATGTTGTGTGTGTATTGGTGGTCAGGGACCGTTTTGTGAGAGTATTCAGGTTGTAGGTACAGTGGGTAGTCGAAAATACCATCAAAAACTATCTGATTTTGCCTGTGTTTCTTTTAAGTCCTGCACAACTACATAACTCCCATGCTTATAGTATGTAGTAGTACACGTAAATACCTACTTTGCAATGCATTTTTCTTCATGTTCTAGTCACTATGTACGGAGCAATTACACGTCGGCAGTTTGCGTTATCTTCGTGACTCACTAGCTACCTACCTACAGATGTTATCCATGGTGTGTACAACGAGCTTAAGAAATGGGACAGCAATCAGGTAGGGCGAGCAAGCAAGCAAAGGATATACGACTATTGACGTGTCTGCCATTCGGTCTCTTTACTGCTGGCTTGTGCCATGTGTCACGTCGGGAATTTTCATGTTGAAGTGCGAATTAGAAATATAATATGATGGGATTACACAATTGCAATAGCTTGTTTGCTCCTTAGATGAAGGCTAGAATATCGCAAGCACGTGTCTATAACTGACATCAGTTCACTCAGCTCCTTGCTTGAAATTGGATCACTGGGGTATTCCCATGTCTTAATAACAACTATTAGCTTAGCTAATAACTACCCGACTTTCTGTTCCCCCAGACTATAAACGACACTTGGTGACGTGGTTAGGCGCCTGGAAGGCTTCTATAGACGAAGCCGGTTGGTTCGAATCCAGCAGTGAATAACTAAGTTTCCTTTTTTTAGTCTACGCCTGACTTCGTTTCCCTAATGCTATCAATTGAGTGTGAGTAGTGATCAAATATTATAATAGTAAATTTCCTTAGTGGTGAAATAGTTGGTAACTGTATATTGCAAGACTATCATTGAATGACCAAAGGTGATGCTCCCAGTCAAGGCGAAATAATAATTGAACTCTAGATGCCCCTGGGTGACTCTTGGGGGTGTTTAGATTGTCGCAACAGCGCCGTCATATTGATATGCCATAGAACAGCAAGCAAAATAAACTAACTATTGATATGGTGTAATGGGTATATAGAGCGCGCTAGTAATATATACACTGAATTGGATGAGGCTGTCTTTCGTAGTACAACAATGCCGGTCCACACACATCCTGTCAGTATGTACCTCCTATCGCCGTTCCCCAGCTACAGCACGTAATTAAGACTCTGGACACACGCAAGTGACGATCAAGTCGCCAGCCTTGCAGTGCCCGAGGCACGCCTGATCGCACGCATCCCAGTCGTGGTAAATGGGTCTCGGGCTGCAAGAACTACACGTGAAGAGCGGAAAGTCAGCATGGATCCCTAATGCAAGCTGCGGGGTGGAAGGGGTTGAATATGGTAAAGAAGAAGGGGCACCACAAAGTCACAATGTTGTGATTGTAGATACTACGTACGTTCCAGGCATGGGAGTTGCTGTAGCTAAAGTCAAGGCTGTAGCCAGGATGGCGGTAATGCTGAGGAATTGCATGTTGTGCACGTTGGATAGCGATGAGATTGTAGACTGAGACGAGGGCAGATGAGAGAAGTGTCGAGGTACGCAAAGGCTTCACGTTACTTATGCTTCAATCTTTAATATTTTAAATTAATGCAAATGCTCGCATCGCTGGCGTCATAGTGTTTAAAAATAGTGAATTAGGTAGGGATGGCACCACGATGTGCCGTAATCCTTCGACCGATGGATTTGGCATCGCCAATAGCTTCGACGTTTGATTTGATCTACAGCTTTAGGCCTGCCAAAAGACGTATTAAGCACATTTAATGCGCCCGTCGTATTAATCGTAAAAGGGTGGTCTTAGATGCTGTTGAGTCTTCCAATTATCGCATAGCATAAGCTTTCCTCGCTCTTCTCTTCAATGGGAGAGGAGCGAGCTTGTGGGAGGATTCAGATACCATCCCGAATTCTTCCTTCTCAATTGGTTAAACTTCATAACGGAATTCCCTGTTCTGCAGATCTGTAAGATCCAGGAACTCGTGGTTCTCCTCTAGTTCATAAGTGTTGCCCTGTGCCAACTTTTCCTGGTCCCTCTGCTTGTTGCGCCTCTGCAGCACCCATCGCATCACGACCAGATCGATCGTGATAAGAACATAGATTATGCATATAGAGATTTTAGCCGGCAGGTAGCGCGGGGCGTCACGAGCCTGGAATGTCTGCGGAGAGATGATATTGCCGACGGTGTACGCGATCGTCCCGATGCAAGCTACCGTGACCTTCTTCGTCGAGCCCGCTACGTTAGAGCTCTGCAGCCCGAGGATGGTCGTCCAGCCGATCGGGATACCGCCACTGGTATAGTATCCGACTAGAGCCGGCACCCGCTCCGTAGTCGCCATAAGCACCGCCCCTACTATGGCGGGGATGTGGCCGGCGATGCAGAAATAAAGCCTCTGTTTCGTCTTCATCGCGCCGTACGTTAGCCCGATTAGAGCCACGATCTCCCACGCGCCGAGGGGAGTCACCAATAGTAGAGATTCTTCGTTCGTGTAGCCCATGCCTCTCACCAGAATGTTCCCGAAGGACGTGGCGATGGAGTTGGGCACGTTGCCGGCGAAGATCCAGAACGCGTACAGCCAGGTCATGGTGTCGGTCAGGGCCTCCTTGACCTGGTCCCACTTGAACGTCTTCGAGCCGATGCCCTGCTCGTTGTGCCGGATGCGCTCCAGATGGAGGCTCTTCTGCTCCTTGTCGAGGAACGGGGCGACGGCCGGCGAGTCCGGCATGATGAACCAGAACACGATCCCTATGACGGCGGTGAGGAGGCCCAGGAACAGGAAGATGACCTGCCAGCCCTTCAGGGCGGCGTTCGGATCCTTCCCCACGTGCGTGGCCACTCCGTATGCGAAGAAGCCTCCAAACATCTGTGCGGCGCCGCACGTCGAGAACCAGATGCCGACGCGGAACGCCTGCTCCTCCTTCGTGTACCACTGCGACGTGAAGAGCACCCACGCGGGCACGATGGCGGCTTCGAGAACCCCCAGGAAGAAGCGGCATGCCAGCAGCCCCGCGTAGTTCTTGCAGGCCGCGAGGCAGGCCAGGGTCGCGCCCCAGAGAGTGACGTTGACGGAGGCGTATTTGGCGAGTGGAAACATCTGTATCAGGCGGATGGTGGGGAACTCGAAGGCCAGCTGCCCGAAGAAGAAGATGGACGCAACCCAGTTGAACTCGTTGCCCTTGAGCCCCGTGGACTGTGTGATCCCGGTGACGCTGGCGTACGATATGGCCGTTTTGTCAATGTATTGGAGGAAGTCTGTTAATCTGTGAGTAAAGCGTCAAGGGACCCATTATGCGAAACTCCATTTCATAGAAGGGTCGGAGGGTATATCACATACTGCAGAGTATGGTTAGCTCTCACATAGAATAGCCGAATGCCAGGTCTTCTTGACGTGTGGGGTCCTCACCAGACAATACAGATCAACGGCATTATGTGTGTATCGATCCGCCGGACGAGTCTTCGATTGACAGTCGGATCCAACGGTTGATGCAAGCTGCCCGTTTCCCGGAGGAGCTCGAGAGCTGCATCTGCACCGGTCTTGGGCGAAACGTGGTGCGTGATAGTGGGAGGCGACTTTTCAACAGGCTCGGAATTCGAGTCTATTCGAGTCGGCTCCTGCACTACCTCCTGTCCCAGAGCGTCTCTATCCTTCTCCATTATCTCAGCCATGTTGGTAGGTACCTATGTGTAGATGGAATTGAAGTCTTGCTGTGGAGACCAGGTCATCTTACTGATGATCACTGAAGGGTAAGCTTAGGTAGCTATTCCCTAACTTGATATAAGGGAAAGAGTATAGCTTTTATTTATTAAATAGAAAGTCAGAATGTTTAACTGTGATCAGATCCATTACCCACTTCGATAATTCAGGGCGTTCAATGAGGTTGCGGTTCTCCAAGCACGCAATCTGATAGCTGATGATGCCACAGGGCTATCAGGGGTGCCAAGCCTATCATACCGAGCACTGTATTCAGCTTAGACGTTACCATCAACTTCAAGTGCGTAGTAGAATGTTGGAGTGGCGTGGTTGGAAATGCACACCATTCTGTGACAAGACTCAACTAGGCTTACGCTATCGCCTTCAATCTTCAACTCATCTGAATTGCAGCCCTTAGCGACAACGCGGGGTAAGAGCAATGCCAATGCGCACAAGAAGCGGCACTATCGCACAGATGATATATATCTTGTACCCATCCCGACGGCTCAGCTCGTTATTCACTAGCCAGCGACACAGGGCAATGGACACAGCAGTTACAATTCCGCCGCCGAGACCATTTATCGCAAGTCCAAGCTTAGATGCTGAGGATGATAGATATGAGGGAAGGTAAATAGCAAGCAGTAGAGTTAGGATAGTGTCAAGGAGGAAACATGTTAGGAATGCAGACACTTTGAGGCGAAATCGAAGGTCTTGGTCTGATAGTGGGGTCATGATGCTGAGTTAGGTATGTTCAACGCGCGATACGTGTTGATAATTTCTCGTCTGCGTTGGTGGTGGCTCTATCCAGCCCCTGACATTATAGCATCTTTTAGAGGGCTTCGCTGAGTTCCTGATGACGTGAATAGCCCGCTAGCGATCTTGATATTTTGATACTCTGGTGAGTAAGAAAGCAGTTGAGAGATACTATTTGAGCTTTTTGTAATCACAGGCGAAATTATTGACCGGTAGGAATATCGGCAATAGAAATAGCTAACGCCGCGGAGTTAAATATTCATTGAAACATGAAGCGCTAATCGCTTAACACTTTCTCGAGGTCCAGTCTGTGTATAGATGCATAATACCGTCATAAGCCATCTAAATATTCTAGCAATTGGCTTATTAATCCCCGATATTTGAAATCAGGATCGTCCCTATTAGAGTGATCATCGCAACATCCAGTTTAACACTCCGCCATAGTATACATGTCTGCCTACAGACTATCCGAAAGCAGACCGGAGCTTTCACATGCATTATGATATCTATATTGCCTTGGCACGATATGTCTACGACACAATGCATAACTGCGATGCAAAGTTGCTGTTAACTGCGAAGCGCACGGAGGTAAGAGCCTAGCGCAATACACTTGCCTATAGCCAAGGATAGACCACAGAGTCCCCCTTACGGAATGATCAGTCGAGCCAGAGATGATTACGAATTGGCGATGAACTTGCTGTGTCCTAAAAAAGGTATATAAACGGGAGGAAATTGACTTCAGATGTAGAAAAGAAAATGAACCAGAACAGTCACCAATACAATACAGACATAAGGGGTATCTCAGTTGCAACCACCCTTTGAATTGGATCTCTAACACGAACACTACATTGATCACTTTACCCTACTCACTGAATTTCAAAACCATACCGAACACAGGACCACTAGAAAAATGGTTGCTAACAAGACACTCATATTCAAGAAAATCCCTACTGAGCTTCCAGTACCTGGAGAGCACCTCGTAGTGGAACACCGACCTTTCGACCTTGACGCCGTGCCCGCTGGAGGTCTCATCGTTGAAGTGCTCTCTGCATCACTTGACCCCTATCTTCGGGGCCGCATGCGTGACGCCAGTGTCCCTTCATACAAGCCGGCATTTGTGCTGGATGAAGCCATCGAGAACGACACCGTTGCCCGCGTTCTCAAGTCTGATAGCCCCCAGTTCAGCCCAGGTGACGCTATTTACGCCTTTCTCCCCTTCGCGCACTACGCCGCCATCTCTGCGGATAAGCTTAAGGATGCCATCAAGATCGACAACCCTTATAACCTAGAGCTCGACTACTTCCTCGGACCCCTGGGAATGCCCGGGCTAACGGGTTTCTCGTCGCTCTACAAGATCGGCCAGCCCAAGAAGGGCCAGACGATCTTCGTCAGCTCAGCCGCGGGCTCCGTCGGCTCCATCGTGGGGCAGCTGGCGAAGCGCGAGGGCCTGACGGTGATCGGGTCTGTGGGGTCGGACGACAAGCTAGACTTCATTCTAAACGAGCTGGGCTTCGACGCTGGTTTCAACTACAAGAAGGAGCGCCCATGGGACGCGCTGGCACGACTAGCGCCGAACGGCATCGACATCTACTTCGAGAACGTAGGCGGCGAGCACCTCGAGGCCGCGCTGCAGCACATCAAGGAACGCGGCCGCATCGTCGTGTCCGGCATGATCGAGGGCTACAACCGCCCGCTCGAGCAGCGCTACGGCGTGCGCAACCTGCTCGAGATGTTCGCCAAGCGGCTGACCATGGCCGGGTTCATCGTCGGCGACGACGACTTCGGCCCCGCGTACACAAAAAGGCATCAGGAGACGGTGCAGAGGTGGATCGCGGACGGCAGTTTCAAGGCCAAGTTGCACGTCACGCACGGGCTCGACAACGCGGCGGACGGCTTCCTTGAGATATTCCAGGGCAAGAACTTTGGCAAGGCTGTTTTGAATATTCAGGGGTAAGAAATAGTAATGAATTTATTAATTCAATTAATTAATTACTTTTATAATTATATAAATTTTATATAATAAAAAAATCTCATGTAACTTCCCACGCCGGAATTTCTTCCATTATTTCAATGACTCCACTCATCCACGTTGTCCAGTCCGCTCGGTTGTCCGGGTCACCGTTTAGCTTCAAAGTCTGCATTAATAGCCGGTAGCCACCGACGGGCATCGGCAGCGGGGTAGTGAAAGTTGCCCCGTCCCACATAGGGGGCGAGATCAAGGAGTCGATGACGTTGGTAAGCGGCGCTACGGTCGTGTAAACCCATTGAGTGCCCAGGATTTCCACCCCGGCGATGACACCCGTGATGTTCGCAGTCGTCCTCGTATAATTGACCGGGACGGAGGGATCGAATCCGTAGTAGGTCGGTACGAAGTCGATGTCCGGATGAACTAGGTCGTAGCGGGTGTGGAGGGTAGGCTGTAGGATCGAGGTGACCATGGCCATCTCGGTGAAGACGCCCTGCACATAATTCCCAATTCCTGTCGAGTTGGAGAAGATTTGCGGTTCTCCCAAAGGCGGGTACTGGGGAAAGTTGAATATCGGGGGGACCGGATCACTCCCGAAATTAGGGGCATCGGTGTAATTGTACGCTGCGCCCATATAGGGGACGACGTATCTCTCGTGGGTGTCGGTGGAAATGGTGATCCAACCATTGTAGATGGGTATCATAAATGGCTCTAGGCCCTCTGGAGACTGGATGTCAAGCTCGATCTCTCGGCTCTGTCCCGGTGCAAGTGTGAAGGTAGACCCTGCAGGGAAGTCGACAGTTGCTGCAAAGGGGAGTGAGTCCAGCCGCATCAGAGAAGGCCTTACGAACCCTTGGTTGTCTGGAGCATCCCAGTGTGGGTACAGTGCCATACCAGGAGCAGATGTATGCTCGAGGGTATACTGGATAGTGTCACTCGAGGGGTTGGAGACCGTGACAGTCGGCACATGACTGGCTAGCTGTTCAGTTGGGCCGAGCTCAAGTTGACCTGGCGAGACTATTGACCGGTAGAATATGGCGTCGTGTGCATCGACTAAGCCAGCACCTTGGTGGACTGTCGGTGACAAGTCGTCTCTAGTGGCTCGGATAGTTGGCTTTGCCGACGTTTGTAGGCGGGCAACCAGCTCGGGTACCGATAGATCGGGCAATTGGCTCTTTACGAGAGCCAAAGTACCCGCAAGATATGGTGTAGCCATTGAGGTACCGCTGTTGATCGCGAATCCGGTACCTTCCAGTGGCCAGGTTGCTAATATGTTGCCTCCGGGAGCCGAAATTTGAGGTTTCAAGGTGAAGTCCCAGACCGGACCTATCTAGCTATTAGCATATCTTTCTTATATGTATGCGACCTCAGAGCGTTGGCAGTGTTCGAGCTGCGGCGGAGACATAAAGAAACAGTACTTACCGGCGCTGCTGAAATTGTTCATCTGCCCTCCCCAGGCTTGCCTTTCCAAATAAGGAGTCGCGTCAGGAAATCTGACTTTGTATTCTGACGATCTTGTTCCCTCCTCGTAAATTTTAGCGGATGTCGTAACGCCCAAGTTTAGATGCACTCCGTTGCTGTCGTTGGCTGGGATAGAAGCCACGAAACCGTCCAGGAAAGGGTTCGCCAGAAACTCACTACCCGGATATGTCAATACATTCCGGAACCCGGCAGTAGCGGCCAGGGCCTGGATAGTTGCCAACCCACAACCGCCGCGCTTCACTACCAGTACGTAGTCGTCCTTGTTAATGGTCATGTTTCCAGGGCCATAATAGTTCATGGCTCTGCACCCGAGTTCCGCCGCTTCGTCGCCAGCCCCAATGACGATGACTGTCAGCTCCATGTCGGTTGGGAACGCGTAAACGCTTCCATATGGAATTACATTGCCGACACTATCCTCCATGTTGAAAGCCGGGAAAAGCGTGCTCTCGACCGCGCCGACGGCAACAGCGGGATGTCTGTTCCCGGGCGAGTCAATCGAAAATGGCGACACCGCTCCCTCGTTGCCGGCTGCAACCACAACTGCGGTTCCTCTGTCCGAGATTCCCTGGATGAGAATAGCGTACGGATCATTCGGCTCGGGACCAAAGTTGTAGGCTTCGCCGATGGACATACTGATAATGTCGGCGCCGGAGTTGGCTGCCATTGTCATGGCAGACATCAGAAGATCGTTCTGGACTCCGCCGGAACAGCCGAAGACGCGGTACATGCCGAAGTCGGCTTCGGGCGCAACTCCAGTTAGGCCGGCAAACTCAGGGGCATCTTCAGGAACCTCCATGCCGAGAATTCCTGTACCGATTAGCTTAGTAGGCGCGAATGTAGATGGAGCCCCTACGTACCCATAACGTGTGTTCCGTGCCCGCCATCGACACAAGTAACAAGAGGATCATCATCAGGTACCGGGGTGTTGTAGCCGTCGTAATCGTCACCGACAAGATCAGACCCGAAAGAGATCTTGCAGCCAGGCCCGAAACAACCGCCGAGGGCGGGGTGTCGATAGTCGACACCGGAGTCTATAACGGCGATCTTGATGCCTTGTCCCTTGATGCCGAGGGGATGCAGACGGTCGACGCCGGTCATGTGGTGCGGAGTGTTGTAGTCCAAGCCGTTGCCGGCCTGCCTCTGATGTACACGCGCCGTGTCCGCGGATCGTTTGACAAGACCCTGGAGTGCTTCTGTAGGGACGATGTCGATCGGCGCACTTGGCCGGGGCACCACTGTAACAGGCCAGACATTTGCAACTTCCGGCCACGATTGCATGACGCCAATGGATTCATGGCTGTCAACCTTCACAGATAGGCCGTAGAAGAGGTCGGCATCTTTGAACTCATACCGGACGTCGTAAGGAACAGACGTCTCCAGTGCGCGCCGAGCAAATGCCTCGTGCGTATGCTCCTCTGACCGGCGGCCCAAAGTTGCGGCATCGTGCAGCTGGACCATGTATACCTGTGGCACAATTTCGGGCCTTTGTCTATTCCGGCCAGGGGCTAGCGATGGTGGTGCTGCTGCCGCCGTCGCCGCCAGGCAAAGCGCCAACGAAGCGTTCCGGATTAAAGTGAGCATTGCAAAAAGTTGCGCGCCACATGAAGCTGGTAAAGAGAGACACGGAAAAAAAATATGCCAGCCATGGCCTCGTATTTATGTTTTGGGGCTTGTGCTCTCAAGTGCTCCTCTCTTCACATTTCACATTTTAGGCTAACGGACCCTGTCCTATTTCCGATGAAGTTATCACGACCCAGAATTAGGCACTCCGCGGTACTTGCTGCAGCGACTAACCGTAACGGCTGCTAGGTATACTAAGACGTGCGCTACAGGGATTATACGGGCGTCGTGATGGTTAGGTTGCATTATTGCTCGGATTTGATATTCCTAAAGTGGAAACTAGATCACATTAAAATCGCTATTGCTTTCAAATACGTACCTAAAGAATAAGACACCAAGGCTCATCGAAGGATAAAACTGAATGTGAATGGTTATATTCAACAGGGACAAGGTGCGAGTGACTCGGGAAAATCCATCTTTGCATAAACGATATCATTTTCGGATCTCAAAATTCCCGGTCCTAAGAGGGTTCTACGATACCTAATCCTTTAGATGTTGCATAATGGGTTCCACTTCAGCTTCAGCATCTTCGTTGCCTGCGTTCTCAAGTCCGATAGCCCCCAGTTTAGCCCAGGTGACGCTAGGTATTTACGCCTTCCTCCCCTTTGCGCAGTACGCCGCCATCCCCGCGGATAAGGTTAAGGATACCGTCAAGATCGACAGCCCCTATAACCTGGAGCTAGACTACTAAATTCCCTTGATGGAAGAAACTAGCTCGGATGGTGCCACAACAGCAGGAAGTAGATAATCTACATCACATTGACCAAGTTAAGTGTTCAGATGTACAGATATGAGGATACTAACCTATCAGTCTCACTAAAGGCAAACGCGCATAGTCAGACTTCTCCCGCCTGAGTTTTCCTTATTGACTCTATCAGCACGGAATCTAGAGATAAGTTCATATATCAACTACCTCTCTGTTGTACTTATAGTGATATGTTTAGTCAAAGGGTGTCTTGGTCTTTTACTTGCACTAACTAGGTCAAGAATCAATATAAGACAGCATGATCTTAACTACTAACAAGAAAAATAAATAAAAAACCTGCAACGGAAGCAGTAAAACAGACAGCACAATACAAGCCACAGCATACAAACCAAGCATACCTACCTATGTTTATATTCAGGTAAACTAATGAAACTACTAACTGGCAATTAAATTCACAGTCAAGTTTAGTTTGCCATGTTTGAGTCTAATTCCGCATAATTAGAGCCAGGGGCCGTTATAAAACGCAACCTGCATGATCCCCCCTTTTGTCTAACTTTCACATGAGTTTTTGCCTTGCTCTTGCCTTTTAACTACTCTACCTAATCACCTGGAGTATTTAATTCTGACCGTACGACCTCTTCTCCTCATTATCGGTTCATTCATAACAAACAATGGCAACTCAACAGGTAATAGACTTGACTACTGAGGAGGCAACCACGGAGGCTACCACGGAGGCTACCAAGCCTCTGATCCTTTTAGTTTCCCTCAATCTCGCATCGTCCTTCGATGATGACTATGCCTCTCTCCGCAGTCAGCTCAAATCCAAGGCAAACCTGCAGCGCATTGAGGATAAAAGTTCAGCTATCCGTCTCCTCTCAAGGAATCCACGGCCCTTGGCGGTCCTCGTAACCGATGAGTCGATAGCCTTGAACAAGAACTCGCGTGCCTGGGAAGCAGTTGTGCGGTATATGCTCCAGGGTGGAACGGCCGTCGTCATGGGCCATTTCCCCTGCTTCATCAGCCCGGATCAACTCCAACCCTTCTTTGCAAAGGCAGGATTACCGTGGGATGCTCTTTGGGACCGACACACGACAGTCGTTCTCAATAAAGAAACGGTAGGCGACGACTTAGCCGCACGCCTCCCACCGCGGTACAACCAGAAAGCTCTCTTTATCAGAAATGTCGAGCCTACGGATATCTGGTACGTCATGAGCGACGACTCGGTTGTCAAGTCGTATGTCTTCGCCCCAGCCCCAAGAGAGGAGAACGTGCATGGAGAAACATCGGTGGCGCTAAAGTGCGTGGGAACAGGGAAGCTTGGTTATATTGGGGATGTAAACGCCGGAGAGGAATTAACTGCTATTGTCTTAGCGATGTGCGGGTTACCAGCATAAGCCCCTGGAGTCTATGGAGAATATGGAGAACATACTCTGATATTGCTAACTGTGGTAAAACTCCGTAGAAATAGACATATCGCACAACATACTAGCATTGCCTAAGAGCTCTATGACCTCAGGGTGCCTTTAATATCTTAATTTCACCTTATCGTCCTCGTTCCTGCCATCGTCTGATTTTCCACCAGCTGCTACTTCGGGATGTACAGAGAAACCTGCTGACTGAAGAATATCCCACCTGTTATTATTAAGTGTGTTTGGTGTATCTGGTTGCTCACAATACGTACAAACTATCCCTAAGCATCTATATTCTTCTGAATGGGAATATTAATACCAGTTTCGCCTAGTATAGACACGAAAGAGAGATGCAAAAGAATATGCTTTTGCTTCTTCTAGTTCGTATCTGCGACTCGATAGTTTATTTTTACGAGTTTAGTATTTATTGATTAGAAGTTCTAGTTCTAGGTATAGGTAGGTATCTTTCAGGTTCAGTCAACGACACAATAGCGACCTAGCGAGAACGCGATTCTTAGAAAGAAGCTGTCAATGAGCTACTAGTCACATAGCTTGACCGAAGACACAAATGGCACCCCTTTTTACACGCAGCCTTCCCCCTTTTTCCTCCTAGGTTCGAATACTTAATTCTTACCAATCAGGGCTTTTCTTTCATCAAAATTTTGGGAGCAATTCTTTTTCTTTTTGCCCGGGCGGCTTCTACTTTTTCTATTTTCTGCGCGTCGGCTCACTTCGCCCGTCTTGTCGTAAAAGGTTTCCCTCGCCCCCTACGCCCGACTTATAAGAGGCATATAATTGCTTTCGTAAGCAAGAACCTCAAAGCCTGTGCTGTCACCATCGCCTATTTACACCAATCAGCAGCACTCAAAGTCAATGTCTGTGTAACATTATGTAAGCCAAGCACATAGCCACCCTCAAAAAATCAGATGGCTAAAAGCCTAGAATAAGGCTTTCTTCCTGATCTTCAATTTTCGTGTGATTGAGCAGACTCTTAACTTATATTTCACTCGTATAATAGCAGACCCCTTTCTATAGCATTCGTTAGGTACCTTCGCGGATTTACGCTTGGATTCTTTTTGCTATTTACAACCAGGTTAGCTCCTCTCGGTAGGCAGTGTGTTCCACGTACATTTTTTTCTGAGTGTGCTTTTCGGTGTCAGCCCGAACATCGGTTCCATTGAACTTGCGCGACCTTCGAGCGAGGAAATATGCGTCTGCTAAACACAAGAACGCTTGAAATCCACGAGTTCCAAGGCGATGACGAAAACCGACGCTATGCTATCCTATCTCACACTTGGGGAGACGATGAATGTACGCTCCAACATATGTCAATATCGAAGGCGTCATTATCAACACGAGAAGGGTACAAGAAAATTCGGTATTGTTGTGAACAAGCTGTGAAAGATGGGCTGGAATGGGCCTGGGTGGACACGTACGCGTTTTGTCCTTTTCTTCCTACTCTCTTCTTCCTTTCCTTCCTACTCTCTTCTTCCTTTCCTTCCTACTCTCTTCTTCCTTTCCTTCCTACTCTCTTCTTCCTTTCCTTCCTTTTATTTTCTGCTTCTTTTCCGCTACACTTAACCCTAGCCTAACACTGTACTTTATTCCATAACAATAATATTGATGCTAAGTGAACCTGCAGTTGCTGTATTGACAAGACAAGCACCGCGGAGCTATCGGAGGCTATTAACTCGATGTTTCGATGGTACAGAGATGCGACGACATGTTACGCATATCTAGTTGATGTAGCCAGCGTACGCGAACTCAGCAGCAGCCGTTGGTTCACTCGAGGCTTCACTTTACAGGAGCTTATCGCCCCTAAAGTAGTTCAATTTTATTCTGTTGATTGGATAGACTTAGGATCAAAGCTGGATCTTCAAGATGAAATTGAGGAGATTACCGGTATTGAAAAGTCTGTCCTTTCAACCTGCGAGTTTGACCGAGTTTGCATTGCAAAAAGAATGTCTTGGGCAGCGAATCGGAAAACGACTCGAGTTGAAGATATGGCGTATTCCCTTATGGGCATATTCGGAGTGAATATGCCCCTGCTGTATGGAGAAGGTACGAGATCGTTCATCAGACTCCAAGAGGAGATTATGAAAATTTCCGATGATCATACTCTTTTTGCTTGGGGCCTACCAGCGAATTTCAAAGATATGGACCGACTTGCCATGCAATCTTGGTCTAATGGCACGCAACAGTCCGATTCGCCCCAACGCTCACAACTACATGGTTTGCTTGCCAGCGCGCCATCTGATTTTGAAACAAAACACGACTTGAGACCATTGCAATTATTGCAGCCGGATTTGCCACCAATTATGTCTAGTAACGGAGTACGAATCGAACTGCCTGTTTGGTCCAAAACCAAACTGCCTTACCAATTTGCAGCAATATCTTGTTACATCCACGGTTACAATACGAAGTTCTTGGGTATCCCTCTACGCCGCTGGGACGAGAGATACACTGCACGCTGTGGGCCCTTGGTCCTTCTCTCTGAGGCAGACTGGTCAGCAAGAGCAAAAGAGACGTTGCTGATTAAGCAGCCACCAACCTTGATCCCATCCCTACCAAATCCCAGTAGTTTCAAGGTCGTACGAAGTTCCAAAGACCCCGACGACTATTGGATACTGGATGAAATTCACTGCCTTGGCGAGGCGAGCTATTCTGATGATACTCAGACTATAGATTTCCCGGCCGACCAACAGGGGCCACATGCTGCTTTATTTTTTAGCAAATCGGTCGACTTGGACCACCGTCTCGACATGCAATTTCAAAGTCACATTAAAACAATTTTTGGGGACCAAGCGTATGAAGAAGAAGGTCTAAGCGTACGGAGACACCGCTACAAATTGAAACATTTGAGCAGACTAAAACGATATGATCCATCATTCAATTCATATCTCGATGAGGTGCTTACTGTTGTGCCTGCCTTTGCCATCATTCTTGGCTCAGACACAAAGCCCTGGGCGGCGTTTGTACGCATAGATAACGGCAGGAAACACTTCAAGACGCAGCTGCAAATGTATTTGGATGGCAAAAACGGATTAAATTTGAACGACAAAAAGGGGTTAAATTTAGACAAGCAAGATCATCTCGACCAGATCCTCCATTATCTTATCGGCACCCGGGTTACGGAATATATAGATATTGGGCGTATACAAAAAAGACCTACAACTCAAAGATTGGGTTTTTTTTGGCGCGGCCTTATGCATTAAACTTGCTATACGTCCGGTTAATTTCGCCGAAACTGCTGTTTTTGTTGGTGTTGATATTACGTTACGAATGATAGGAGATGATGAGGGGTATTCTATACAAGTAGCGGAGGAGTTGCATCAAGGAAGCTTCCATGGAGATTGGTGGGATACTCGGTATTTAAGTGTCTTTTCTGGGCTTCCTAAAGTATCATCTGGCGGGGCACAGAGCGACGACGATGAAGAGGATAATGTTATATCTAATACCTCTATCCCGACCCCTAATCTCAAAATCGGACGTTTTCAGCAGTCGCTTCAACAGCTGGTCAGAAAGCTGAAGCAGTTACACTGATACTACCAAGGCTCTCAAGAGGGTGGTAGTTGCAATCCACGTACCGCAACCGTTGAAACAAGATTCAACCGCCATGCCAACTAGGGCAATCGGAAGTATTATTGCTGTCTAGTTATCTACCAGTTATCTACCAGAGCGGCAAAAGGCGCATTTGTATGTACCTAACCAATTACATAGCTTCGGCCAAAGCATCGTAGCGACTACCTCTAGCAGTAAGGTAGTCAAATTGACTATTCCCAGAGCCCTTGTCACTCCCTGATTCTTTTGCCCCCAGAACATCTTCAATGGACCAAGCGATTCTCTCCGCTCCGATCCTCGCGCCGATCAAGTTGGGAGCCCCAGGGCCGAGCTGTAGGCCGGCTAGCCTGCCGGCGATGAAAAGTGGTACACCATCTCTCCACTGAAGCATGTAAACCTTGTTAGTGAAGTGATATCTCGGGTACTGATGCACAATCACAACCCCATGTGACGTAGCAGCCCCTGGAAAAAAGGGCCCAAGGACATTATCACTTACTGCCATATTTTCGGTAATGCATGGTAAACCCCCGCAGCTCTCGATCGGATAATCGGAGCACATGGACTGTAAAAACGGGAGACTTTTAAAGTCACTCTGGACGCCCGTAGCAAAATAGATATGATCGATCCGAGGGAGCATCTGGCTCTCATCCGACAGCGATAGCGACCAAGTCTTAGTCTCTGAATCCCATTTCTTGTCTTTGATTGTGGTGTTCTGGAGCAGACACAGCCGGCCCGCGGACACGTGGCAGTCGAGGACCTTCTTGTACGGCGGGGTGACGCTACCGCCGTTCCGCGCGGTCTTGATCATCTCCCACCGCTCCTCGACCGAGTCCGCGGTCCAGAAGGCGGCCTGCTCGAAGTTTCGGAACTTGCCCACCCATTCGAGGCCCACGTCGAAGGGCTTCACTTTTAGGGGCCCGCGCGTCAGCAGCCAGACTTTCGTTACTCCCCGGCGGATGGCCAGGTCGGCTAGCTGAGCCGAGGTCAAGCCGCCGCCGACGACCACGATATGCGCCGGGAGCCTGGCTTTCAGCTTCGCGCGGACACGCGCAGATGGCATTTCCTTAAGTTGCATAGCATGAGTCACCGCATCTGTACCTTCGTCCGGCATGTCTGGAATCTGGGGCGGGTTGCCGCCAGTAGCCATCACTACGGTCTTTGCGTAATGAACACCCTTGTTGGTTCGAACCGTAAAGATTTTATCGACTTCGGAGATACCCTCGATATAGTCGAAACGTATATCCTCTACTTTCTCATGGCTGACCATATTACCACGTAGGTTGTAGCGGTCCACGAGACACCCACAGTGAGAAGCGAAAAGGGGTGTGGACGGGACGAAGTAGTCGTTTCGATCCCGCTCGTCGACAGTGGGTTCTGTCCTGGGCCTTGTAGCCTTGAGCATGTATCTACGTTGGTGAGGTGCATGGAGAGGCTTACTGTCTCCCAGTCCTTTCTCTCTTCTTCCTTTGGTGTTTGCTTAACTCCTTTCCGACACAGCCCCGAAGCTCTGTTAGTTCGTCTTCCCTATCATTCTTATATGTATAGGATAATAAGCCGTCTCGCTCGGCTGGGTCAACGTGGAAGAACATTGGGCTTCTAAGATGGGAGATGTCGAAGGTCTTGAAGAGGGTGTCCCACCGTGCCATAAATCGACCGTCAGTAGCGTCGAGCACGAGAAGATCTAGGTCATTCTTGGTTGGTGAAGTAGCAGATGATTTCCGACGCGTTTCTCGGCCAGTCTTATGGTTCTTGATACTGGGCCTGTGCCTATGAATCCAGTGGTACCGCTGATGCTCGTCATCAGAGAAGTTAGCGGCCGGCATATGCTCCGACAAGCGTGCCGCAACAGCGAGGCCACATGGACCAGCTCCGACAATGAGGACGTCGTAGACACGATCACCACAAGTCTGATTGTATGCCATTCTCATTTCAAGTAGGGTATGGCAGACATAATCGTAAAAGGTCTCCGGGATGAACGGCTTGTATAAGGGACTCCATTGAGGAGGACCTTGATGGTGCGGTAGACACCTTGATGGCAATTCCCTTTAGGAGATGACCTCAAAGAAGGTGCCGCCGAATGTGGCCCATTCAAGCACATGACTCAAATAACTGCTCTCATTACATCAGGTATTGATTGAATAAGCATCAATAGAAGGTCGAGGACAGATCGAGGATAAATAGTTCAGCCGAAACGCCGTGAGAATGAATTCTGAAATGCCGAATGGTATATAAATGGGCCATATTGAGTTGCCTGATGACTGGCCAAATATTATCCTAGATGGTTATAAGATGTTTGGCTCTGTGTCGTTGTGTTGCGGTATTGCTAGGTCTAAGTTGACTTGTCACTTCGCAAGATTTACTCAAAGTGGGCAGCGACGTGGTGGGCCACGGCCATCTCATCGCCTTCGAATTCGCCGCAGACGGGGCAGGACGCCGTGGCCGAGGTTACATCCGTAGCGGAATTTGCATCGTTAGCTCCTGGGACCCCGTTACTGTCACTTCGGGCCGAGCCGTCTGGTTGGCCAGCGCCTCTGGGCCCATTTCTGTTCTTGCCCTTGCGTCGCGCAGGCACGATGAACGCACTAAGGTCAGTCTGTTCTGGTGCAGCTTCAAGGGGTTCGTCTAGGCGCATGTCTCGGTAGCGCGGCCGACGCCCACGGGGGTGGTGTGACGCAGCAGCAGCAGCACTGCCATCTGCCGAACCCGCTGGCTCCTCCGTCGGAGGCGCAGGGCTACTGCCACTGCCACTCGTTAGTGCTGCATTACCGGGGCGCGAGGGTGAGGCGGTGGAAACAGAGTCCATGCTCTGGACGCGTCCAATGCGGCCGTCCGCAAGTCGGACTTTGATGCCGCGATGGTGGTCGCCTCGCGTCAAGACATCGCGGACGGTGCCACTGACTTCACGGCCCGAGCGCTGGTCGGCCTTCTGCACGATGTTGACAATCGCGCCGGGAACAACCTCGGCCGTTCTTGGAACTAAGCGATTGGCCATGGCGGTGTAGCTGATGTAGCTGATGTGCGTTTGAGGATAGATGGTGGCGTTCGAGATCGGTAAGGTGATACGATCTGATCGCATTTGCTTTTTATTTTGGTTTTTGAAATGTGACGAGTCTCTTTTGGTACTGAATTATGTATTTAAGAAGTAATTCCCCTCAGCCCCGGTAAGACAGAAGGTACTACTAGTATATGCATATCTATGTCTTAGTGCATCTAACTTGCATTTAGCTTGCAATTACATCATAAGCTGGCCCCCCGAAGACCGAGCGAAGTTGTGGGCTTCTTCCGTCTTGGGCCCTTCTGGAATTCTTCTTGCAGCATCCTGCAATAAATATTCTAAATAAAGGGTCTTGTCGCCTCATGCCATCATGGATGATTGCAGCGTGCATGCTGCATGCATATCTGGCATGTCACGGGGTCCCCTTATATATAATACTCGGTTCTTTGGTTCTTTCTGGGCCATCTACCACATCTGATGGATTTATTTTTTCTCTGTCTGTATCACTGAGATGCGATTCTGACCAGTCACCTTGCAGATGACCAGTCGCTTTGGAGAACCAGGTCATGGCCGTTTCCCCGACTCCCAGATTTTGTGGGATCCCCAAAGGAAAGATGCCCTTTTGCATTTGAACGGTCGACCCTCACCGACTGCCGAGATTTTCGAGTTCTGCTTCATGCGATTGGTTAGAGGGATCGCCAGTTGGCTCGCAATCCCTTGCAGGCAGAACACACTAGGTTAGCTTGTTCGCTCGCCATCGAACTAGCCCCCTGTACCCTCTTCTGTGGTGTACCCTCTGTATCTCTCGGCAAGCCGATGTTCGAGCATAAATGATAACCGTCTCCTCACCCACCAGCTCCTTTTTCTGGCTCGGTAGTGCGCAACACAATCCCACCCCCCTTTCCCCATTGCTCTTGGTCTTCGATACGGAACCTTCTCTGCTTTCCCCCTTCTCTACACCACTCGGACTACCCTCACCAAATCACTATTTTGTCAGGATGCGCAAGGTTCTGGCGGGGCCGGCTGATCGCTTGCCAAGACCGCCTTATGACGTTGAGATAGAGCCCATTTTCAAGGCCCTGGGAGCGATGCCTGAGCGATATGAGGTTGAGAAGCTTCGGAAGGACGCGTCGGCGAGAACTAAACCTCTTACGAACGCCCTGCTCGCCGACAAGAGCGTCAGCGTGGAGGACGTCTCCATCCCTGGGCCCCGGCAAGATCTCACGGTCTCGGTCGTGCGGCCAGTGGCGACAACAGGTGATGATCACCCGTGTATCTTCTACGTTCACGGTGGTGCCTTGGTCGCGGCCGACCGCTTCGCTGGTCTGGATACGAGCGTGGTGTGGGCAAGGGAGTGTAATGCTATCACGATAAGTGTGGAATATGGGCGCGCGCCCGAGAATTCGGGTACGCAGCCCGCGGAAGACTGTTATGCAGCACTACTTTGGGCCGGTAAGAATCTTACGAAGCTGGGCATCGACCCCGAGCGTCTACTTCTCTACGGAACCTCGGCGGGGGGCGGTTTGGCAGCGGCAACTACCCTGATGGTGCGCGACAAAGGCGGCCCGAAACTATGTGGCCTAGTCCTCGAGTGTCCCATGCTCGACGATAGGAACGAGAAGGTCTCGTCGCAGCAGTTCTCCACTGGCCCATTTTATAACTCGACTCTAAACAGGTTTGCCTGGCGGTGCCTCCTTGGGGAGCGGGTAGGAGGCAGCTCTGTCAGCCAATACGAAGCGCCCGCGCGAGCAGAGGACCTCTCGCGATTGCCGCCAACCTTTCTGGACTGTGCTTCAGCAGAGCCATTCCGAGACGAGATCGTAGCCTTCGCCTCCAAGCTATGGGAGGGCGGCGTGCAAGCCGAACTCCACGTGTGGCCGGGTGGGCCTCATGGGTACGACCGGATTGTGCCTACTGCGCCCTTTGCGATGCTGGCGAGGCAGACCAGGCTGGCCTGGATTCGTAGAGCGTTTTCTCAAACGTCTTGAGAAAAAAAGGCTTGGCTTCTCGGGAGTGGCCACCGCCATTTGGAGATCTCATATAGCTGCTACGTAATAACACCATGTGGTTCCACGATCAAGCGATTTGGTAACTTATATCGGAAGCTAAGTGGGTTTTCTTGCTTACAGGGAGGAATTCAGTGCTTTTTTTTTCTTTCTTTTCGTTTTACCTACCAATCTGGGATTCCCAATAGCGTGTGTTCATCTAACTGGAATGGTTTGGGGGGTTATGATATGATAGGACGTGTAACAATTTCTAGGCTTTACAGGTAGATATTTTTTGGGCTGAGCACCAAACCACGTAGTCTCTTCTAGGTATCGACTAGTCTGCCATGATTGCATAGATAATAGAATTGTAAATTGATAACCGTATGCTCTTTGACCTGCTCTCAGCAAATTACCTTCCTGTTTCGCATTTCCCGTCGGTGGTCTTACTTCGCACGCACGAGCTTGAGGCGGACATATATAGAAATGAATAATAAGAGCTTATATTTACCTTATCATAGAAACCTTTCACACCATTTTGTGCTCATTTCTCCCGCCTCACTTTTCACTGATGGCGTCGTTTCACCATCCCTGTCGCCACGCGGAATCCCACCAAGATGTCGAAGCTAGAAGTATTACGAGTTAGCGGAAGCTCAGACCAGTAGCAGCACTCCACGAAAATGCTTTTCCGCTCGAAATCTCCACAGAGCACAGGATATTTCGGCCCATGCCGACGGCACTATCAAGCCAAGTGCTGAGCTGCTGTGCCCTAGACGCGGACAAGGATAAGACAACCCTCCTATTCCCTATTCTCTCTGGCAGCACCAGAACTAAGAACCCAGCACCCAGAGAACAGAACAAGGTATCCACATCCGAGGGCACGATGACTGACATGACACTTTTCTGATCACCCACGGCAATTTTATTAGGGTACGCTCTGACCTCACAGCTTCCCGCCAAGGAAATGACGCGAGGTCTCCATGTTGTGCAAGGGCCAGCCGGTAAATTTTCAGGAATCTGACGTGCAGGCAGGGAGAGACCAGGTACGATTCCTCGCTCTCTCTCCGAGACCTCATCCGTGGGTAATTGTAGGTGTGTAGGTGTAGGGGGCTACCACACCCTCGGTCTCTTGTCTATATGCCGAGATAACACCTCGCTTTCCTATAATGAGTGATATATTGTCCGACAAGAACCATGATCAAGTTGGGTGTAGGCGTAAGCAAGGACGCATAGCGGCCCGGTCTTCCTGCAATAGGGGGCAGTAGACAAGGAATTCCGTAGAAATCAGGATCTTTGCAAAAATGGTACGACTCTTCACTTTTCGTCAGTACGCTCCAGAGTTGTTTAATCCAGAAAATGTTGCACATCACTCCGATGGGATAGAGTTCCTCGAATGATATACTCCCTATCATTCTAAGCATGTTACGTCACTCGCTACCAAGTTCCATTTACCCTTTAGCCAGGTCGGGCCTTGGCTCTGAAATACGTCATCAGAAACAGCCAAACTTGACTTCGTTCGTGGAGAGAATCGCTAAGTATCCATGTTCTTGACAGACACTTCCATTCCAGAAGCAAGACTAGTCCTAACTGTTTTTCTCTCGTAAGTTACTTTGATATAGGTGCCGTATTCGCCGTATCCGATACCGTCAACCAACATGTCCAGTACCGATACCTCCTTGTCGCGTACGAAGTATTAAAATACTACCAGGACTGCTTCCCTCAGCCGGGCTAGTTACTATCGAATTACATTCGCTTCTAGATTGTCCATGGTTCAGCTGAGGTTCCAGTTGCGTTTAAGAACAACCGGGTCATTTATTCAGCTTTAGCAACAATCCTGCATGAAGTCCTCCAGATACCACGAATAGTCTATCTTTCTAAGACGTATTAATGATATAATCACCAAATCCCCGAGGGGCAATATCTATTGAACAGCAGTAATGGCAGAAGATACTTCATTGTGATACCACAATTCGTTCTATGGTACCTTGCCAGTTCTTGTAGTAGGACTCAAGCTTTGCTGTGGCACCCAGAGCTAACTTTGATTGAGTATCACCAATTGGTGTACTACGAAATTAGACAACATGTCGCGAAAATAAGATTCCTTTGAGATCGTCAAGTTTAAGGGGACCAGTCCCCTCCCATTCATGCTTTCCTATACTGGTACTGCGTGTTCGATACTTGTGTCTGATACCAAGTACCCCCTAGTACTCTAGCTACTAGAAGGACTTTGACTGGAAGGAATATTCGTGCCCATTAGGTACCTCGCACCACACTTAAAATTTTCCATTCAGCAGCGCACGGATCGTCTTGTTTTCCCACCTATTAGAACATTCAAGCTCGTCCGTACTTTACTAGAAGTTCCTCCACTGCCTTGTCTCAGCTAGTTCACACCGCCATTTTCCATCAAGTCGTGGAAACTTTTCTAACTAACCTACAGAGTATTTATAGAATTTTTTTGGAACAGCTGGTAGTATCACGCTGTATCTCGAACCTTCCTTTTAGTTTTCTTTTTCTATTTTATTTGTGCTTCCTTCTGTTGTTATCCCACTGTAACGTGACAACCCGTACCACGTACAAAATAATTTGCTCTATGTCACGACGCTTAATTTGTGGATTTGGCTCTTAACTTAGCTTCGCAATATGGCTGGCTCTATGACGAAGAGATATTTTCCGTCTATGAATAGCAGGACTCTTTATATCAACATAGACAATAGTTTTCACCGTACCGCCTACCTCATCCAGGGGTATGGCCATTGTCGCAAAAGGAATTGCGGTCCGAAGCGAGGTACTAGATTCAGGGTCAGGCCTGTCTGGAATGTCTGTGAGTTTGTTTTGAGCTAGGTAGCTAAAAATAACAAATGCCTTAGCGAGATTCGTGAGCGTCCTCGGGACAGGCTCGGAAAGCGGTGTCGCAGACTTTGCGTCACGGTTATTTTATCTTCATGGTCGTCACAACCATACAATATACTACAACGGTAAGAGCGGGAGTAGCCGACTCGCCGCAGATATCTTGAGACGGATACTGACGTGGTCCGTCAAGCATTACTGCCAAGTCTTAAGCCTCATGATTTATGCTTCTTGACTTCAGTGGAAGCATTACCCCTGGATAACATGACATGATTGTCCTTTGAGCTGTAAACAGACCACATTAGGATTATCGCAAGGATAGAGCCCGCGAATAATATGTACAGGAAGGGTTCTCGGAGTAGTGGAAACTTGGGAGCCACTCGATTGGAGTCATCCCATGGAAACACAGCAGCAAAGTACTTCGTACACGGCATTAAACTTTGTCCTACTTACTCTGCTACAAGTGTAAGAGCAATGCTAAACCGATCAGCGGTACTCCCTAGAGCACCCGTCGCTACCGATTTGTATTGGCTCGCCCAACCTCACCGAGTGGATCCTGGTGGCCGCGATGTGGTACGACAAGCAGCCACTCATGTGCGCCATACTGGCGAATACATCCTTCCGACGGATAGACCAAGCTCACTGGCCTTCTTAGATTTCCATGGTCTCCGGGGCCTTCACCTATGGCCGTTCTAGACTACTCGTCGCTTCAATCTTCTTTCCTTCTAGGGAATATAAAGCCGACACATAAAGGATGACTTGTGGGTTAGCATACCAATGACATTCAGCTCTGATTCAGCTCTGGTGTTCTTTCCAGGTTTCAGGACTATGCCGAGTGATAGGGAGCTCTTCTGGGCCGCTGAAAAAGGGACCCCCTAAGGAACACACACGTATGCACCTAGCCCAGATTATAAGTGTGATCAGCACCAATCGCAGTGAATACACCAATACATTGGCTGCAGACGAGCTGTGCTTCCCCAATAGTACCCCTGAGGCAGAGCACGCCATTCTATTACCGCAAGCCACATGGAACAGGGGAGCGGCACTCGGGGCTGGAAGTTGCTCATAGGTAGACCAGATGCAATTAGAGTATTGGTTTCGAGTTATTCCTATTATCAGACATCGATAACCGAGCTTTTAACCTAAACGAAGTATTTCTAATATCGCGAACTCATACGATGGAGGTGATAGAAGGCGAACGGCTGCCGCTAACCGGGTGAAAACTCATTTCGTGATCAACATGATAAGCCGTGATATTGTATATTTCCCAAGGATATGTACTTTGATATGTTTGCTTCAAGTTTAATTGCTTACCATGCTGGTAGAGCATAAAGATGGGCATAAGTCACTTGTAAAATCAGCCCCCTCCTAAAGTACCTGCTCTGTCTAGGAGGTAAACAATAATGATATGGCATACAGTGTGCGACATTAACAATTTAATTCATGAGAATAATCCAAGTACCTGTCTTCACACCCTGCTCACAGCGATAGCACGAACCACCCAGGCAAACTTAACCTTGAAGCAGAAATCTTCAGCAAGTCATAGCGTTCTCGTCTCACTACATACATATTCACCAGAGGCCCATGCTTCGCTTCCTTCGCCCGTTCACCTTAACGGCTGATATTGTTTTCTCTCATTTACACTATTCTTCACTTCACCTCAAAATTACCTAGAAGATGATACCTGCTGAGCCCTTATCGAACTATGCGACGACGACGACCCCCTCCGCCTATGTTTATTTCTCTTACTGCTGCACATACACTGAAAACAGCAGGACCGTAGCATGATCATGAGGCTGCGGCGGGAGATGGTGACGTTTGTGGCGTTCTGCTGGATCTGCAGGACGGCGGAGCGTAGATCTACTCAGGGCTTCTTAGACTCTCTCCCTTGGGTCGGTCTCGACGGCCTACCTGGAGTGCTGCTGGCCCTACTACTACTTGGTGTGCTGTTGGCCGACGAATTGTTGTTGTAGTTCCTGCCCCTCGGCGCGGCCTGCCGGGCTTTCTTCGCATTTTGGGCCTGTTACGTGACGTTCTGGTTAGCTAGACTGGCTATCTTAGGAGGTAGGTACCTAGGCATGGGGAGGGAGATGGGGGTGAGGATGAGGGTGAGGGTGAGTTTTTGCACACTTACAGTTACCGCTATGTTCAGCGAGTTCTTGGACGTGGTCCAATGCGCCTCCAGGGGGCTGATCATGACAAACATAAGCGTCATGCAGTCGGTCTGGAGCGAGCGCTCGAGCAGCTCCGTCAGCAGGTTGCCCTTGCACACGGGCTTCCTGTTGTCCGCGAGGTTGACGAAGACTTTGTTCAGCGCGCTTAGCGACAGGTTGATCGCTCTCCCTTCCTTGGCGCTGTTGCCTGTGGTGTTGGCGTCCTTGCTCTTCTCGGACCCGGCCAGATCCACGAGGTTGAGCAGGCCCTCGCGCGCCCCCTCCTCGGTGACGATGTACGTCTCGAGGCTGATGACGAAGTGCGAGCGCGACGACTGCGCGTTCAGCTCCGTCGATCCGAAGTGCCGCAGCTTCGTGCCCGTCTGGACGAGGTGGTCGAAGTCCTCGGGCGCGTTCAGAGGCATGAGCTCGGGGTCGATAACGCCGGTGCCGGTGGTCGAGATCGTCTTCTGCACGGCCCCGCGTTCGCCCAGCAGGTACAAGCGGTCCTGGTAGATCTCGTAGCAGCACCCGCTCACCTCCATCCGGTGGCCCAGCTCCTCGAGTCGCTTCTTCTCGGCGAAGAGCTTCGTCTGCAGCCGGGGGATGATGCCGTCGTTCTTGTAGTGCTTGCCCTCCTCTCTGTCTTCGATCTGATCTAGGTTGCTCATCGTGTACGTCTTGCCGGTGCCCGACTGTCCGTAGCAGAAGATGCAAGATTTCTGGCCGTCGATGAACGACTGGACGAAGTCGCCGATCTCCTCGAAGACGTCGTCGTTCGAGTTCCTCGGCAGGAAGACCCGCTCAAACTCGTACGGGCTGCACCACGTGAATTTGTCTCTTTCCATAACGTCCTTGGTGACCTCCTGTACGATCAGCTTGGCAGGGTGTCTCCGGAACGGTCCGGGCTCGGTCTTATACTCGAACACCTTGCCCTCCTTCTCGGCAGCCGGCCGGATGCGACACAGGACGCGGATCGTTCCCTTGAGTGTTTGGAGGTTGTGAAAGATCGTCCGCCGCCCGCTTTCTTCGAGACGCAGCTTGGCCATGAGCAAGTCGATCTGCTGGTCGGAAAGCTCCTTGGCCTCGTTTAGCCTCATATCAAACTCGCCCTCCTGCTCCGCAGCACGCCTCTTCTCCTGTTCGAGAGCGTCTTGGTATGCAATTTCCTGTTGTCTTAGCCGTTCTACTTCTTGGGTTAGTTCGCTGACCTCGGCATCTCTCATCGCTGAAGCTTTGCGTATCTCCGCCTCCATCGCGGCCGAGGCGCTCAACTCCGCCTTCGCTTCCTCGAGCTTTTGCTGCAGATCCTTGACCTCCGTGCTCAGCGACTTCTCGGTATTGATGTGATCGTTTAACTGTTCCTGAACCAGCTTGAACTTCGCTTGTAGAGCGCTAAGTTCTTGTTTCTCTCCTCTCAATTTTGCGAGCTCTGAGTCTTTCTCTTGTATCGCCTGCGACGTCACTGCCGTAGTATTTGCCGTTGCATCGTTCAGCTTTGCGGTCGTATCATCCAGCTTCGCCTTCAGCTCGTCCAACTTCGCTTGCAGCTCCGCATTTATCTTGTCGTTTGATTCTAGTTTCTTCCTGGTCGACTCTGACTCGGCTCGGGACTGATCCAGGGCTAGCTCGAGTGTATGTTTCTTCTGTTCTAGGTCGCTGACGCTGAGTTCCTGGTCGGTCATAGACTGCTTGAGGTCCCTATACTGCACCCTCAAGTCCTCGAGCTCCTGGGCTTCGGCTTCGAGGGCTTGCTCGAGTTTCTGTGTCTTCGCCTTAGACTCTGCCTGTATCTCCCGGACCCGTGACTTCTCTTCTTCGTTTTCTCGCTTCAGCACCATACTTTCGACCTCGAGGCTTTTTCGAACCTTGTCGGATTCTTCCTCTAGTATGCTGAGCGACTTTCGTATCCCGACTAGCTCCTGTTCTTTGGTGTCGATGGTCCTTTGTAGATTTGTAACTTCGCCTTGCAGCTCGACTCGCGCTTGTTTAGCCTCCGTCTCATGGTTATTCCTCTCTATTGTATGTGTCTGTTGAAGTGCCAAAAGTTCAAGCTCCAGAGTTCTGTTCTTCTCAGATAGTTCCTCTTGTTTGCGCTGTTGTTCTAGCTTCCTTTTCTTGTTGTCTTTCTTATCCCTTGTACGCCTCTTCGTAGCCTTCGCCTCAATAAGTCTTCTCAGTCGTCGCATTTTTATTATGTGTTGCCTTTGAATCGTGCGTATTTGAGCCTCTTTCTCTTGTTCGTTCCGCCACTGCAGCCTGGAGATCTCAGTCTCTAACGCCGTGCGCATCTCCCGGAGGCTGGTTTCGGACTCTTCCTGCACCTTCCGTACCTGGGCTAGCCTCTCCTCTTCGCCCGTCTTTTTGAGTCTGTCGATTTCGGATTCCAGGGACCTGCGTATCTCCTGGGCGTCGCGGGTGTGCTGAGCCTCTAGGTTGCGGATGGACTCCTGGGAGAGGAGGCCTTGTTCCTTTATTTCAAGGTCTTTGCTGCCTCTCACCGCTTCGATCTGTCCCTGCAGCTGTCGCAGCTCATCTTTGTGGGACGATTTCTCATCGCGGTAGCTATCCGAGACGTCTTGGAGTAGCTTCTCCGTTTCTTTCAGCTTCCCCTGGAGCTCTGCCACCTTGGTCTTCCATTCCTCCTGGCGGTCTTCGTAAATCCTCCCCAGCTGCGTGATTTGGCCACTGAATATGGATTCAATATTCTTTTGTGCTTCGCGGAGGTCCTGTTGGTATTTCTGAAACTGGCTCCTTCGCTCTTCTAGTTGGCTATTCAGCAGCTCATAATTCTTTCTTCGCGCCGTATCCAGATCGTCTTCGAGCTTCATAGCCTTTTGCGACAGTTCTGTTCTATACCTGTCTTCTAGGGTCGTTATATTCTGTGTCTGGTTTTCCGACATTTCGCGAAGCTTCTCTGTCACGCTATTGAGACCATCGCGCAGTCCCTGGCTTTCGGCTTGCCACTCTGCCCTGCTGCTCTCCTCCAAGGCTTTCCTCTCGGTTTCGAGCTGACTAGTTGATAGGTCTAAAATCCTCTTTCGCGCCTCCTCAAGCTCGTCGCGGAGTCGCTCATTTTGCGACGCGAATTCGGTTCGATACTTCTCCTCGATCAGCCTCTCGCTTTGAAGTTGCTCTTCTATGAGATTGCTAATCTTGATTCTCGCCTCGTCTAGCTCGTCGCGGAGATGCGAAGTCTTCGACTCGTATTCTACGAGGCTTTCATGCTGAACGTCCTTGTCGTGGAGCTGGCTTTCCGCGAGCTCTATGATCTTCCTCCTTGCATCGTCCAGTTCGTCGCGGAGCTGTAGGCTCTTCGTCTCCCATTCCAGTCCGTACTCCCGCTCCGCTAATCTTTTCACCTCGTCTTCTCTGTTTGATTGTTCGAGTATCTTATCCCGCGCGTCGTCTAAGCTCATCTGAAGTTTCGCATACTTAGATTCCCATTCGCTAAGGACATCTCGCTCGAAGTACTGCTTCTCGCGTTGCTGATATTCTATTAGGTCTCGGGATTTTGCCTTGACCTCTTCCAGCTCTCTGTGGAGTTCCTCGTTCGTCGTCCTCAAAGTTTCCCTATGTCTGTCTTCGATAGCCCTCTTTTCGTCGCGGTGCCTGTCTAGGATGTCTCGTATCCTGGTTCGCGCTTCATCTAGCGCATCCTGAAGAGTTAGATTCTTCGATTCTAGGACTTGTCGAAGGTCGTTGAATTGCAATGCTGTTTTCACCATTTTAGCTAGCATATCTGGGGGCTGTTGATAATTCCGACTTACTTGTATCACTGGCTGTCTGAAGGTCCTCCTGGAATTTCTTCTGCGTTTTTAAAGCACTGTTGATCATTCTCTGCATTACATTAAGTTGCTCATTAAGTCCATTGACTCTTCTCTCGACCTCCTCGACCTTCTGGTCGTCGACAGGGGTACGTGCACGCGGGTTCACGAACGTCGGAGTCGATTTTCGTTTCGCTCGGGTTGCCGTCGACTGAGAGCCCGTGGAATTTTCTCGCCATAACGGCGACCGACCGGTGGCCCCCATACTTGCGATCGATGATCTTCGAGAAACGGGCGTTAGCCTACGAGTCGACGATGCCTATTGCCAAGTTAAAAGTTATGCTTTGGGGACGGAAAATCCGTGGACATAATCGCAACTCACTTGCGCGGATGTGACCTCGTCTTCATAGGCGCAGCCGAAAGTGAAATACATTAGTCATTCCAATTCATACATAGAAGTTGTTGAAGTCGAAGATTGGCGCAAGCATGCTTGCGATTGTGTCACTGCTAGAGAGTTCTGTCCTGGTGGGACACTCGTTAAGGCATGCTTTGTCTTCGACGGTCCAACTAGCGCTGTGTTCTTTTAAGCTAGAGCAGTGAGACAAAGGCGAACAATGAAGACTCGACATATGTATCGCTGAAAGAAAATCCAGCTGGAGTGCAGAGTCTGGCACTGCTCCTCGGCGAGGGGTAAGCCGTTCATGTTGACGGAAGTGTTGCCAAATAATGTACAATTTCTATGCATTCCTGAGTATTGTACACGGCAAGCGGATGGTCTCACCAGCCCTGCTTGGTCAACTCCTTCACCCTGGCAACGCATGCCTTAAACCCCTTCTTAAATCTCTTCTGCCACCGCTCGCTCCTGAGTCTCTTCCGCTTGAGGCCCGCTCGCTCGTGGAATCTCTGGGATTGGAAGTCCCGTCGCAGTTGATTTTGCGCAATCTGTACGCTCAATATCTTGAAAGACCGCGCTACGTCAACGCTCTTCCCGACATGAACGGTGCGGCCGGTCCGCGGGACAAGACGCAAGGGGGGTCTCGTGGGAGCGGGTCGCTCTTCGTTGACTTTGATCTTGCTCAGCTCACCGGCTTCGAAGTCGAAGTCCGGCCCGAAAGGGTCATCGTATGCAGATATATCTGGCTTTTTGATGTCTTCCTCTTCTAATTTGGTTGGTCGTGGTTCTCGAGAGGGATTATTCCAGCTTGCGGCAGAATAGTTCTGGTTTTGAGAATGCGAGGTAAGAGGTTTCGCGGCGGAAGAGACTCTAGAATCGCTTCTCCCGTTTATAGATCGCAGAATGGGCGAGGTTGATATCTGACGCATACTAGGCGCCGCAGAGGCGGATGTTATTGGGAATGCCCATTTTGACGTCGGTCGAAGAAGCGATGCTGATCGAGCTGCGACCTTGGCAACCCGACAGAATTCAGCCCTAATAATTAGCATGAGGAATTGTAATAGAATGTTAGTTCCGCGCCTTACATGTTGACGTATTGGCTGGACTAGACCTGCTCCTCGCGGTAATTGGAGCTGGTATTGGGTTCGTGAGATTGAAGCTCAATTGCGAATTGCGAAATTTTGCTCGTTACTTACCAGGTACATGCGGATGCAGCCCTGTATCTACTGGCTGGTGGGGGTACCCACTTGAGGTACCTGGGCTTATATTTAGGCCTCTGTAGGTACCTACGGGCACAGCTCCCCGGCACCTTTAGGCGCCTCCGTCTGTGGCTGGGATTATGTAATCTCGAGCTATCGTTTATCGAACAGACCAACCGCCCGCGTCGCTTTGCGCTACCAAACATTTTCACTTCAACACCTTTCTTTCGCCTGAGGTGTTGCAATTGCCGCCCACGTCTCGACGCTCATAGTGTTGGTGGAATAATAGCTCCCCTTATACCCACGCCCGACAAATATTCATTACTCCCAAGCATTTCGATATGGCGTATAACCCTTACGGCGGAGGTGAGTATCCAGTCCCGAAGCTATACTCGAAGATGTGAATTATACTAACCAGAATATCTCGAAGTGCCAGGCTACGGCCCGCCTCCCTCATATAATTACCCTGGCGCTAGTGGTGCTCCAGGTTTACCACCTGCTCCTGGTCTAGGTAAGTCACTTTATGGTTAATTAACTTGATTTCCTCGCCGTATACTCATATCTTTGCTATAGGACCTCCACCAGGCATGTCTGCCCCAGGAACGGCGCCGCCTGGCGTTCAGCAGCACAACATCAATCAAGCTAATCGACCTAGCGGTCTGCCTTCCAACTTCCAAGCTCCACCGAACATGCCCAACATAAACTTCAACGCCCCCGTCATCCGTCTCGGCACCACCTCCTCGAAACCCCAAACTCCTGGCATGCCAGGTCGCAGAGACAACGATACCCCGACGTCTACCGGGCCAAGGGCCGGTATAGGTATGGAACGTGGTCTGGACCAGACGCGACAAGCCATACGGGAGAATATGCAAGCTTTAGTCCCGCCAAGCAGAGAAGAGATCGTGCGCACAGTATTCGTAAGTGGTATTACCGACGGCATCAGCGGCCACGACGGAGTTGAGAAAATACTCGGCGTCGCAGGCAGAGTGCGCCGTTGGGACAGAGCTACTGATTCTGGTGGGAAAAACATGACCTTCGGCTTCGCGCAATTCGAGGATGCCGAATCACTCTGGATCGCCTCCGAGATTTTGAAGGATATTCAGATACCCAAGAAGAAGCAGGCGCCGTCGGACGAACCGTCGGCTGACGATGATACGTTCGAAAAGTTCGACAAAGCAACTCTTCAGATCCAACTGGACGAGAATTCGACCAAGTATCTTGAGGCGTACAAAGAAAGCAGGCCGGACGATTCAGGGGCAGAGGCAAGATTGGATGCCGCCAGAGGTGCGTTGAAGCAGACCATTAAAAATCTCTTCTACCCTACGTCACGATCAGGAGCAGATGCAGATGGAGATGTCACCATGGGTGACAGCTCAGCCCAAAATGGAGAGAATGTTGAGGTGGTTAATATCCCCTTGGCACAGGAGGACGAGCTAGCCGATATCCCCGCTGAGATGCGCGAGACCGTTGCTGCCGAAATCGCTGCCTTCAGAGAACGAAGCATTAAGCGTGACATGGAACGTTTGAAGAGGGAAGAAGAGATCGAAGCAATGGAACGCCAACGAAACGGAGCGCAGAGGCCTTCTCGATTATCATCCCCGCCTCCCTCTAACGCGAATAATATACCCCTGGGGCCACGCGGCGTCCCTAACGCGCCCTCCGGCCCCAAAGGACAGAAGTCAGATATGGGCAAAGATTACAATCGATCGATCAACTTCGTTAATGGTGGAACCACTAACGGCGGGGCGTTTAGTAGGGAAGAAGATGATTCAGCCAGCGACGAGGAACTGGAGCGCCGGAGAGTCGCGAAACAGAATTCCGAGACAGAAAAGCACTATCTGGATGCTGAACGTAGATGGCTAAATCGTGAGAAGTCCCGGACTGCTGCCCTTGAGCGAGAGAAGGAACGTGATGAGTCGGATGCGAAGGATTTTGCCAAGAATAAAGAGAAGATGCTTCAAAGACTAAAGCACTTTGACGACGATGCGGAGGCTTCACGAAAGAGCGAAGACTATTATAAGGACCGTAGCGCTTGGATTCGCAATCGTACCGCATTCAGGGCCAGAGAAATCGCTGCTGACGATGCCGACCGGCAGGCTGAAGAGCATGAGCGCGTCAAGGAAGAAGCAGAGCGCGAGCAAGCCAGGGGTATGGCAGATTCGTTTCTCGAAAGACAAGCTCAGGAGATGGAACAACGACAAGTTAGTAGGGCTGGTCTTGCAGCTCCGCAACCTTTCAAACTCTCTCTTGGCGCCGCGGCTCAGAAGGCTCACGCGCAACGTGCTGTACCGCAAAGAAAAACCATTGCGGAAGTCGAAGGTCTGCTCGAGGACGAGGATGAAGATTCGACGTCCAGACGTCAACTCATTCCGATTCAGTTCGAGCCGTCTGCTGCCGCAGCTATGTCAGATGAAGAGCGCGATCAAGCTGTGCGAGCATTGGCCCAAGAGATTCCCAACGAGAAAGAAGGCCTTTGGGGTTGGGATGTCAAGTGGGACTACTTGGACGAGGGCGTCATCCGAGAGAAGCTCAGGCCGTTTGTTGAGAAGAAACTGGTTGAGTATCTCGGTGTTCAAGAACAGCTGCTTATCGAGGTGGTGGAGGAGCATCTTAGGAAACACGCTAAGCCCAATGATCTGGTGGAGGAACTGGCAGAGGTACGTAAATCTCGATGCGATGCTTGCACTCAAAAACAATTTACTGACATTATTAATAGGCACTGGACGACGAGGCTGAAGCGCTTGTCAAGAAGCTTTGGCGAATGGTGATTTTCTTTACAGAGAGTGAGAAACGCGGCCTTTCTGCTTAAGAGTAAGAAGACCCGTAAGACACCATTTGACTTTCGGCAAATGTCTCCATTGCAGTACAAACTTGGATGCGGAAAAGGCGTACAGGCGCACTTGAGGCTCATATTTGTGGGCGTCGGTTTCGGAGGATGACGCATCACGGATGTGATACAAGTAGGAACATGGTAAAAAGACGTAGGTATTACCAGCTACTTACCTTGAGATAAGGGGCTGGGCAATATTAAAGGTGTAGCTATACAGACTACACAAAACGTAGTTATATGTCAAGAGCAGGTTGTACATGCTCTATGAATAAAAAAGGCTTCGCGTAATGTAAAACCAAATAGATCCAATTACCTGATTACTTTTGTATCTTGTCAGCTTGCCTTATTTGCATCTCACCTCCGGTACTTGATGTACCAAATAAACACATTGGGGGCCAGGGCATTCAGGGGTTAAGGGGCCGGGGGTCACATCGGCGGCTCGGAGATGCGGAGTGCTGTGGGGGCGTCATGCGGGACCTGCGGGATGCCGAGGCAATTTCTCCATAATGAACCCCAGCTTTTCGGTCAATTTCATGGTAAACCGTGGAGTTGTCGGTGAGATTCACCGTTTACCGCTTATTATAAATCAAACCTCTTCACATATCTATATGTGAGGGTCTATTTGAAATGTCTAGCGTTCAACTCAATTAATTAATATATTCCAGGAGCAATTAAGCTTGTAATTCTTGGCCTACCTAAGCCTCGACTGAACCACACCCGCTAAGACGTCTATTAGAGCTCTACTCAATGTGGCAGCAGATCCTACACCGCACCAATAATCCACACCCATCAAACAACAATACTCATACCCCCCTTTCTCTGTTCACCATGGCTCCCACGGCGGAACTCCCCTCCACCCTCACATCCCCCCCGCCGGACGTGCTACACACGCTCGTCTCCTTCCCGGCCCCGCACGTTCTGCTCGTGACCCTCAACCGCCCCGCGCAGCTCAACTCCATCCCGCGCCCGCAGCACTTCGCGCTCGAGCGCCTGTGGGACTGGTACGATGCCGAGCCATCACTCCGCTGCGCCATCATCACCGGAGCGGGCCGCGCCTTCTGCGCCGGCGCCGACCTCAAGGAGTGGGACAGCATCAACACTTCCTCCCCCTCTCCCTCCTCCTCTTCCCCCTCATCTTCCGCCACCTACGTCAAACCCGAAGCCCGGTTCCCGCGCAGCGGCTTCGGCGCCCTGAGCAACCGCGCCGGTCTGAAACCAGTTATAGCGGCTGTCCACGGCGTGTGTTTTGGGGGTGGCATGGAGATAGCGATTAATTGCGACATGGTGGTCGCGTCCTCGCGCGCGCAGTTCGCGCTGCCCGAGGTCACGATCGGCGTGATCGCGTTGGCGGGCGCGCTG
>JAOXNQ010000004.1:1664610-1737144 GCA_028571165.1 Hypoxylon perforatum | reverse complement strand
TTTTAAATTAAATATTATAATTTAATATTAATATTAATTATAATTTATTAATATAATTATTTTAAAAATAAAAAAAAATAAATATATTTATTTAAATAATAATTAAATATAATTATATATTTTAATTTTATTATTAAAAAAAAATTTTATTATTAAATATTATATAATTTTTATTAATTTTTTAAATTTCTAATAATTAATTATAATTATTTTCAATTTTTAATATAAATTTAATAAAATAACGCGAGCGACGAAACGACGCCGGCGGAACGAAATTTTATAACCGTGCATTAAGATTGATTTGAGCCCTGAGGCTTGAGCTTGAAGCTCAGCGTTCGGCCCAAAATCCATCCGGCCACCCACCATCTGCCCTAAGGCGCGTAACCCATGTTTAATGAACGCCTCAGCAGGCGCAACTTTCAGTCACGTTTTTCGATATGACATTCTTATTGGAAATTTCATTTTCTTCTATATGATTTTCAGCTTCACAGATTTCATTCGAATGCTCTGTTCTTTTCAGTCAATAGAATGCCTAGTAAATCTGATGTAAAAGGTATTTATTAAGTTATCACACCTTTATATTACTGCCCATTTGACTAGATTACTATGCAATGTTCCTGAAAATCTAAGCTACCAAGTATTACGACAAAGTAGCCCATTACGATGTATAGCCATATCTATGGAAGCACATAGAAACCCTCTTGCTTTCGAAAGATTGTAATTTCTATCGTCTGACGCAGCAATGCGTTAAAAGACGAATAGGTAGGTCGCCAAGGGTGTGTCAAGGGTGTCTGGGACTAGTTACCAACATGACACGAGAGGCGCGCCTAGGCACAAGACCTTCGTGCCTCTTACATTTATCCCCTCTGGCATTCACCTTCATTTCTGTCACCGGATTGGCCAGGATCCTGACAGAGGTTGCCTTCAGCCTATCAGCCCAACTGCCAACCCCTAGGCTCTTTCGGGGGTTACTGAAAGGTCTATCCTACCTACGCAATTGGGTCAAGGGCCCGTGTAACACTTGCAAACCATTAATTACCGAAATAATCCTCAAGGGCGCTTACGAGGCTCTGCGCACGATCTCAATAAAACAATATAATTTTCTGACTCTTTTCGAGCCCGATGATCCTTTGATATATAAATATTATTGTATTTCCCTGAATCTATATTCGATATATTTATCAGACTTATGGTAGCAGTATCAACTCGTCGTGCGAGACATCGGCGAGGTCTTCTAGCCCACGTTATCCTCCCTGATGTATTTACGCGGTGGATTGATTAACCCATCACCATGAATGGCTTGTAACCAATTCACCCTCTTATTCTGCATCAGAGAGCATATAACGGTCGATATAGGGGGCATACTATTGGCTTTTGATGATGGCCACTCCGGAGCCCATGACGCCAGCGACTTATGAACGCACGTATGGAGGTAACCGGGCTTTTCATAACTTTTTCAACGACTTTAGCCACATCCAAGATCCAAACTTGAGGCGGCGGCTAGCGCTGTCAGAAATTGATAAAGTGCCCTTTGGGATGTATCATGTAAGAGCTGTACTAGTGGCGGGCATTGGTTTCTTCTTAGATTCGTACGATATATTCGCCATCAACCTTGTCACGACGTTACTTGGTGTTGTGTTCTGGCATGGAGACCCGAAGGATGCGAAGAACGGCTACGGAGGAAACTACGGAAACCTCCCGACACCGGTCAGCCAGACTCTGAAAGCATCGACGAGTGCAGGCATTGTCGTAGGTCAAATCCTATTCGGTTGGTTAGCAGACAAATATGGAAGAAGAAAAATGTACGGAGTCGAGTTGGGCATTATCGTCTTCTCGACTCTCTCCTGTTGCTTAGGTATGTATTAAGCAATTCGTATTATAAACGATGCTTATCAAGCTCCCACGTTCTTCGCGGCTTTATCTTCGGGGCCTCTTTCTCCTTTCCGCTTGTCGTCTTGCCTTCGGACAAAAGGAACGAGTACTTGACTCTACGATACTGACATCTAACAGTTGCTGCCTCCCAGGCCATAAGTTTTACCGGCCTGATGACATTCTGGAGAGTCATGATGGGGTAGGATGAATAATACCAAATGCGCAACAACATGCTAAGGCTGGGTCTAGGATTGGCATAGGAGGCGACTATCCCCTGAGCGCTGTCATCACCTCCGAGTTTGCCCCGACGCGTTGGCGAGGCGCTATGATGGCTGCCGTATTCTCGATGCAGGGCATGGGTCAGTTGCTTGCCGCAGTTGTAGTAAGTTGAATCCTATACGAACAAAGGAATAAGGTCGCATACTAACAGTACTAAGGCTCTGATAGTTACGGCATCGTTTAAAGATGCCTTTGGGAATGCCCCGGGTGTCGACTCGTGCGACTACGTTTGTCAGGTATTGAGCCAGTTAATCCTTTCGAATTACTTTTACTTAATACAGTTAGGTGGCTGCCGACCGATGCTGGCGAATCATCGTAGGGGTTGGGGCGTTTCCGGCCTGCTTCGCTCTCTACTACCGCATTACGATTCCCGAGACACCGAGATATACCTTTGAGGTTGCCAAGGACGTAGAGAAAGCTGCGGCCGATATTAAGGCGTATGTGGCAAGCCAATCAGAAGGGGAAGTTGACGAGGTCACGCAGGCAAGAATGAAGAAGCTGGCAGCGCCCGTGCTTAACGTACCTTCGGCATCCTGGCACGATCTCTATTGCTATTTCACCCAGTGGAAGAATGCTAAGGTCCTTATTGGGACGACTCTATCGTGGTTCTTTCTGGTAAGTGTATCTTGCTGCTGCTTCTTCCGGTGTGATCTCACCTTTACTTCCAGGACCTGGCATTTTACGGCCTGGGCTTGAATAACCAGATAGTTTTACAAGCAATCGGCTACGCCGATGGAGACTCCCTCTACTCCATCTTGTTCAACGGCGCGGTTGGCACAATAATCCTAGTTGTGGCAGGCTCCCTTCCCGGGTATTGGACGGCTATATTGACGGTTGATAGTATCGGCCGCAAGTCCCTACAGATTGTCGGGTTCGTCATCCTGACCATCATATTTTGCGTATTAGGATTTCTCTATAATAAGCTTAGCAAGGGGGCCCTGCTCGCCCTCTATGTTGTGGCCAACTATTTCTTCAACTTCGGTCCAAACACCACTACCTTTATCGTCCCCGGAGAGTGTTTCCCGACAAGGTACCGCTCTTCCGGTCATGGCCTCTCTGCGGCGATGGGCAAGGTTGGTGCAATTGTAGCACAAGTCATCTCCCTACCCCTCCTAACCAAGGACGCCCCAAATCCCTGTACGGGAAAGGCTTGTACTCCCTGGCTCGACCGGTTAATGCAAATATTTGCCCTTTTCATGCTCTGCGGGACATTTTCATCGCTCCTCATCCCCGAGACCAAAGGCTACACGTTGGAAGAGCTGGCAGGGGAACCGCCGACGTCGTACAACTCTGGACGCAATGGCAGCATAATCGACTGCTCCAAGACGCGGTGGTGGAACCCTTTCTCGGGTGGCCAGCCGGCCGGATTCTTCTATCCGCGCATGGCTCCCGGTGGTCGTACGGGAATTATGACGACACCCGAACCTGTGTTGCGGAACCCTAGGCCGATGAGTAATGGGTGGAAATTATGGAGGCGCGACCCCTCTAACGGCGACGACGGCACCGAGTACGCAGCTAGCTCAACTCAGGCGACAGGGTTCGCAACGTCGGGTGAGACGGTTATAGCTAACACAGGAGTCTTACCCGGCTGGGGAGCGGGCTGGGGAAGGATAGATAGAGGCGGGAGCCCCCTCACAATGGAAAATATTCGATTGCAAGACGTAGGGAGTCTGCTCAGGTAAGGATATGGGACTGTGGTTATGTATTCTGGGTTGGGCAAATGGATGAAAGGCAGCTACGATATGTGATAGCGATTGATAAGATGCTCTGTTGTCCAGGGAGGCGTATTGGCTTGGATGGATCGGGCACACGAGGTTTTCTTTTCTCTTTATACCCAGCTAAACGTGCTTATAGTATTTTTGTAGTATATAGGTAACCTATGGTCTATGGCGGGGCTTGTCTTATATGCACATGCGGGCAACCCTATGCCTGTATGTAAGTATAAGTAAACAACGATAAGAAATACACACCAGGACGAATGGTAGGTGACTTCCCCTTCTACACCTAATACTAAACACGTATCTACCTTCGCAGGCGCTATCCTTACATCGCCCCGCAACATGGCAGGTAGGCGTGTCCCAGTCAACCTTCGAGGTTTCTTGACCGATCCAAAGCCAAACGTTCCCTCTGTTCATCTCTTATTCTTCCAGCGACCAAACCCATCCATATCAGCAACTATTACGAAGTCGTTCTAATATGGTCAGGTCCAAGAAAAATCGTAGGCAGCGCAAGCGTCTAACGACTGCAGAGAAGGAAAACATCGTCCCTATGTTCAAACGGGACCAGCATGGAGCACACTCTCGCCCACTATCCCTTTCGCCTGGACGAGAGATTTACGCGCCAGAGCGTAGCGCTACGGAATCTAGTAACTACACGGATACGTTCGGAGAAAGTATACGGTTCTCCAAGCCGAACTCGATCGTAGCCACTAAGATTAGCGAGGCTGAAAACCACTTTCACACTGATTCGAAGTTTTTCTTCGGTTGCCCAGGTCCTCGAGACTCTCGATTTGACAAGCTCATCGTAAGTAAAGGATCAGGCCACTTCATAGAACCCAATGAGATTGGTTACTAACATCGGCACCGCAGTGGGCACCCCAGCCGACCCCATGTGTTCCAGCCGAGAGAGCTCTGGAGGATGTGTTGCGGGAGCATCCCCAGGTGAAATTTGAAGGCATTGATACAAGCGCACTAAGCGCCACAGTCAAAGCCGTTTTGCAAGTCACGAACGAGGCCGCGTTTGAATGGCTAAACCGATGGTGTCAAGGAACGAAACTAGCTGAGGTATTTGAGTCCCTTGTAGTCGAGGATACGAATACGACAGCTACGGCCGAACCGCTCTTCGTGCCAGCAGAAGCTATGTCTTCTAGAGACATGGGTGTCTCATTAGCCAAGCTGTACTGCAACTGCCACGCCGCCGGCACGAGATCCTCTGCTATACGACCGGTGGATGTCGTTGGGATTATCGACAACTGTATCATCTTCTGTCATATCCTCAAAGACGAGAAGTGCATAGATCTTTTCAAGGAGGTCAAGGAACTGGTTCAGTGGATCCCCATAGGCCTCAGCTGCAAGAAGCTCGACGAACACAGAAAAGTATCGCAGGCAATCGGTCACAACGCTCGCACTACCTTGACCATCAATAAATGGGAAGAGGCCAGGATACTTGGCAGAGCAATGCTTAGGTACGAGAAACATCGAGATTATTTCAAGGACCAACTACTCGACCAAGTGAAGATACTTTTGGACGCTACAACTTCCGCCGACATTCACCCCCCACAGTACCAGTCTCCCAAGATTGTCATCAAAGGAGAAGCAGTTGAATTCATTGAACTATCCGAGTAGTTTGCCATCCAAGAGATTCTCGACACGTGGCTATATGAATATCCTGGTGTATCTGTTGACTGCTTCCGGTCCTCGGAGTTATGAAGCTCGCTGTATCTATACATATGGCTCGGCAGGCATCAGGGTTAAGGTATCGCAGTGTATGGAAGTGGGAAGAGATATGCTAGGTTAAGTAGGTCGAGGGTAAATTAAAGCTCTTAGGTACCTAGTTTCGATTAACCCCTATTTCCTCGACTGAGAGGTTTATTAAATCATCTGTCTCGAATCCAATGTGATTGTATAATTTCTCGCATTTGACGTCAAGCTACCAGGTAAGCCTTTCATTTATGATGTACGCATGCGCCTTGTCTTCTCCGCCTTCTCCGCCATTCCCGGAATTTTCTCGAGTAACAAGACGCCCATAGCCCAGGCTGTAAAACGATTCTCCATAATTCAGACCTGTCCACAAGACGACCCTTGGTCTAAGGCCATATGACTCGTCGAATAGCTGGAAGACGAACATTGTGTATAAAAGATGATGGCGGGAAACACGAATCCATGATTAGGACAATACTTTGGGGTATCATTTAACAAGTTAACTACACCTCGAGCTCTGCTCCCTTTTCATCCATGTGGCGCATCATAGCAGTCTCTTCATCTTCCATCTGGATATCTATACTGTTCCCATTTCCGAATTGCAGACCCCTCTTCCTCATTTCGGTTTCGACCCAATTTCGGGTGACCATGCCAGCCCCCAGCTCGCTATAGGTTTCTCTTTGTTTGCGTGCCCAGCCCTCGAGACTGCGCAGACCGACAACCAGGAACCCGAGCTCCTCACGGTCGACGTCGAAGACCTCCCACCACGCGCACTCCGGCATCTTGGCACCGATATCCCGCGCGGCATTATAAATGGCAGCGACAGCCAGTGCGTTCGGCTGATGGGTCAGGTAGAGCAGCTGCGGCGAGAGCAGGGCCGAGTTTAGGTATGCGATGGTGCGCCGCGAGATGTCCGTCTTAGGAAAGTTGAGGAAGTCGAGCGCTTGTAAGTAAGTGATGGCGAGGGGGTGCGGGAGCGCTACATGCGTATCGAATGATAGGGTATAGAGCACGCGCGCTTCAAGGGCTAAGATGCGCTCGCGGAGCAAGGTGTACGCGTTTTCGGATAGGTAATATGACGACGGGTCCCCCTTATCTTTTCCATCCGTTTCTGGGGGACCTCCTTTGAATAAAGGAGAGTCCGAAGAGAGAAGGTAGGCATATATGTTGCACACGTCTCGAGGCGTACACGGGTGGGCGCTGAGCTTCGCGGTAAGGAAGAGTGCGGCTGCGGATGTGTCGCTAAACTCATAAGATAGTGGGGACTCTGCTAGCCAGTACCGCGCAAGAACGACATTAGCTTGGGCTGTAACGGATTGCGGAATCCGTAGCAAAATGCCGGCAGCTTGGGTTAGGCTTTGGGCTGCGAAGAAGATGATATCTTGGAGGTCGGAGGGAAGTGCGCTGAAGGAGGTTCGCTGATATAATTGGTCGACCGTAGCGAGGGGATTGATCATATGCGCCATTGTATCTTAAAGCAGAGGAGACAATATATGAGGCCTCTTCCGATGGCTGGGATGGCTGGATGGATGCTATACAAGGCTGCGAAATATTTGGTCGTTTGAGGCTGAGGCTGCGAGGTTCATTTGCCGACACCTGAATCGAGATCTGCAAGGGACCTTGCTCTTCCCCCTGGTCTCCTCGGTCCCCCCAGATTCTACATAGTAGACCCGCTGAATTAGTAAGGTCAAAACGGGGTCCTAGAACAAGGATAGCTAACGCCACAAGCTGTTGAGCCCCAACCTAAAATGCCCCCTTTTGCCGTTACATCTCACAGCTGACAACCTTAGCATGCTAAACCGGATATGGATTAATTGACTGAGGTTGTACAAAACTCACAATCTCTCACCATTGTCAACAATGGCTGATGCTGCGAAACTCTTCCTCTTTCCATCCTCCGCTTTCGCTGTCATTTCAATATCTCTCACATGCATGCAAGGGGCTTAGGTAGCATCCACAAAACCTGGCACATCAACGAGGTGTCGCCATCCCGGCTACCTTGCCACCTGGGACCCTAGTAGAACGTCATGCAATCTGCTTTTGCACCATATGCAGAGCTATATGCAGAGCTATATGCAGAGGCTAGCGAGGGATATCAACAATGTTCCTCGATCATCGCATAAGTCACTGTACAAAGTCGTCCTTACGGCCAATGGCTGAACCCTTTCCACCCTTTCGATCCTTGGTTGTTCGCCAATCTGTGGATACACCCGCCTTAGGGATCGAAGATGTGCCAATGAAACCAGGAGTGCGCCAGGGTCACCGTCGAGGAGACGCATTGTAATATCCAGCATTTTTGGACACATTAGATGCAGTTTCTGAGCCGACTTGGCGAGTATCGTGCATATTCGGCCCTTGTTAGGCTTGCAACCGGGACAAGAGCATTCGAGAAATAAATATGGAATAATTTCAGACGGCTCGCAACCGCCACTCACTCTGCAAGGCGTGTCATCTCTGTCTACGACGTGGGGGTCACGACCCCTGCTAAGAAAACTCATATGTGTGTAACGACTGAAAGATCTCCGGCTCCCCGGATCGATAAACAGCTTCCCCGGACCGCCGGCTTCGATGCCGAAAGGCGTCTGCAGTGCTCGGGAGTGTTCTGGAGGAGTTCGGTCGTGAACTCCGGCTATGTTTTAGATCATTGAGCACGCCTTCTTTGGTGGGCTGCATAATGAGCAATCATATAGGGGGCCCAACTTGAGTGTCTACCGTGGGTATACGATTTTACCGGGCCACTACGAACATTACCTGCGTTGGTTGCCGAAGTCGGGAGACCCCATGGCTACTTCAGGTTAAGTATTTTGACCGAATCTACCGGCAAGGTGGTACATCAACCTTCCACCCCCCTCCCCCTTTATATTTCCTCCCACCTCATAGCTGCTAACCTTTTCAGACCTGCAACGCAACCATCGCATTTATATTCTGCGATCGTGGTCGTAGCTAAACGACTAAACAATTTCACATCCTGTCCCTTCTTGTTCAAGCTGGACTGTACGCGGTTGTCGTGCCGTCATACCGTGTCACATCTGTAGCCTTAATTCGGTTATCCAGATTATTCTGCAGATACCTAACATTTCAACCCGGGAATTCGATGTTTGCTTATTTCAAATCCGACGACATCGAATCGCACTCATTTCCCTTTTCAACTTGACCTCCACCTAGTTCCCCATCCAGGCTTCTGCTGGTTTTCGACAAAACACTCGTACGGCAATGATTTCCCCGTTGGTTTTCAGTCACTACACCTGGCGTGTTCCGATCTGTCGATTAAGGCTGTTTCCCTCCTACAACATTAAGTTCTATACGTGACCACATCTACGCATTCTACGGTCTCATCGCTAAGTATATTTCTGTCAGGCCTGGCAAAGTTCTAGGGAATCGGCAGTTTGAAATTCGGGGCTTGAACACCCATCGTCGTGACGAAAGCCTAGAAGCTTGGTATTTTTGAAGATTTTCCTGCGGGTAGGGCCTACCTCATGTAATACTAATTTCAGAAACGTCAGTTTCCTGAGCATACGTCACTGAAAAAAAAAATACTCAGATGCAAGCTAGGAGCAGGTTTTCTTAATCCATTCGTTTATGGAAAGTTGAAAGTGTCGCAGTCAACAATGATAAAACATGGTTATTGCCAGGGCGGCTTCAATTGGTCTTTGTTTGATTAAGTAATAAACCTTTCAGGGCTTTGTCTAGACTGCTTTGCGATGTGTTCTCTCACAATGCGTTTGTTAGTTAAGGTCAAGACAATACGAGCTTTGTCATTTATTAAAGGGTATCGACCCACATCCTGTTCTATGTTATGTGAAGCTATTCAATCTATGGATAAACAGCTTTTGTTACAAGACTGGATTATAAAGTCTGCCTTCTTCGAGGTCACAGGGGAGGAGTGTATAAGTCAAACATACAGAAAAGACAAGAGAAAGAGCAATTAACGATGTGTACAGGAAATCAAGTAGAAATGTCCTGCAAGCATGTGCTTACGCACTATACGAAGCACTGCAGGAAAGGCCGGGAGAAGCCATGTGCGCGGCCACGACTTGAAGGGCCGCGCACGTATCTACCGGATTGCTGCGCTGCATGCGACCCGGAGTTCAACGCGAACAAAATCAGTCGTGAGCATAAAACGAGACATAGCAAATTGGTAGAGCAGGTAAACGCAAGCCAGCACTCGGGGACCTCGGAGGAGGTTAGAAGGCTACTCGACCATATCCAAAAGCTCACCTCTACCACGAATACAGCTGTTGGCGAAGCCCAGCACTCGTACAGTTCGGCTGCTGATGTTGAATTTCCTGGCGTTTCCGTGCCAAGGGGAACGTCAAAATGGATCGACGGGAAATGTGTTTGGCAAGAGGAGGAACCGTATAGACTTCCACCCTACCCAACAGAGACTACGGCGCCGCCCCGGCTACGCTCAACTAAAAAGGGGTATGCTGGCCCGCCTGAAGAAGTACCGCGCGAACACGTAGTGATAACCGGGCCGCCACGTCTCCGGACTAATAAGCCATACACGGGTCCGCGAGAGACCGTCGGTATTGTTGAAAGTCGGGAGCCAGAAGAACACGCCGCTCCGGAAATGCAGCACCATATTCGGCGAACGAAAAAGACTACCGAAAACCTCCGCCATCAACATCACGTTACTGCTAACAGCGGATCCACCATCCCCCCAAAGCTCGATACTAAGAGACATGGGAACAAGCCGAATATGGACCAAAATCCCCGTCCTCTTAAACAGAATTATGTCGTAGACACAGGTGAGGAAATAGACGAGGATATTTGGTTGCAGCTCGCTGAGGAGGATAACAAAGGTAAAGCTTCTCGTAGAATAAAGGCACGTATGACAACCGAGTAGATAGGTAGATGAATTCATTATAAACAGTCTTTCTTCACTAAAACCATGTACTTTCCATTTTCCGACTGTGATAGCCTATGTCTTATTCCCCAATAAAATAAAATCAAGGACCCGGAAGATCGAACCCATCTGGAAATTCTACCTCGCCCAAGCGATTCGCAATGTCTAACGGTTTTACGGTAACTTCCTGCCCGGGGTTGGAACTGGCCTGACCCGTCTGCTGCATCGCTTTCTTGGTCCTCGTGTACTCCTTCACACGCGTCGTGGCGAGCTTTCCCGCTCTTCGCCTATCTGTTGGACACCGTAGAAGTGGGACCTGAATAATGGCTGCAAATACATCGAAAACCTTCTCAACAGGAACATCATGCCGCCTGGCGACCTCTTCGAAGGGAAACTTTTCTTGGCACGTCTCCGCAACGTCGACAATGAGGTTCGGTGACGGCTTGCGATAGGTGGGCTGAATAAGAGACGGCGGCGGCTTTACCGGATTGGATATGGTGGGCGATTTGCTAATACCGGACCCCGAGGTTGGTGGAGGTTCACGTAAATCAATAGACGTGTCTGGAGGTGGTTGAGACTCTATCACGTCGCCCTGTTGGTCTATCGGCACTGGGTTGGTCATGTGAGATGGGAGGGCAGTAAACGGGTTACCGTTGATCGGCATCATGAATGGGCCGAAGCCAGAACCGAACGTGTGCATATTGTTCTGAGCTAGAGCCATCATATGTGGATGTATAGGTTGACCGTAGGGCTGGTGACACGCCATATGAGCAACCATATGATGCGGTACATTGTGATGCATCAGAGGAAGCCCTTGTGTCTTGGCAAGGTTTCCTTGTTGTCGCATTCTAACACAAACTTGACACGGCTGCTTGGTGACAATTGGCTGAGAAACATGTTCAGCGTGAGTGAGAGAAGTGCTGTCTCGCACGGATTTAGCAGCTGTTGGCCGTACGATTTCCCGTAGCGGCGACGGCGGCGGCATTGCCGATGTTTTCGGATCTGCTTCTTTTGGAGATCTGGATGAGTTCACTTGGGCGCCTGGTACGTCTAAGGCGTGGAGCTGATCAGATGCTGGATCAGAACTCAGCGATCTTGGAGCGAGAGGCTTTGGGCCAACTGAAAACTCATCTGGGGTCATACATGCCACAGGTGCCGCAAGGGAACCCGGGAGTTTAGAGATGTTCTCGTTGACGCTAGTGCTTAGAAATGGTGATGCAACTGTCCGTGGTAACTGCTTGGGCGAAAGCTCCGGTGGGCTCGGCGGTCTTGGTTTACGACAAGGCTGATTTAGGACAAATTTCTCCAATACAGGGAGTGACACACCCCTAAGTGCGCAAGTGAGCTCCATGGCGTTGAAGTCTGATGGGAGCCCAACCATGCCAGTACTGACCCGTCTATCCGAGTCGCTAGGCTCAGGAGGTAGGTGAGTGATAGGGGGTAGTGGCGCAACTGGCATCGCAAGCGCACCTTGTTGCTGAGGTACTGGCTCTGAATTATGCTCGCTCAGCTTTTGCCTCTTAACAGGCTTGCAAGATATGAACTGGATATCATCGTCAGATCGCTTTAAAGGTGTAACAGCCGAGTTGGTAGCCGAATGGGCTAAACACTCGTTACTGCGCTCTTGGGCACCAGGCAGCTGTGTTGTTACCTTAAATCGAAACCCAGGGCTGGTGGACATTGCCAGAAATCAGACTGAGTTTCAAGTGACGTGCCAAAATTGATTAGTAGATGGCAATTTGAAGAGCTCAAACGGATAGGAGAAGAGAGACTGGGGATGAAGTGAAGGCACCATGGATATTTGTATGAAGCTCTGGTTTTTATCTGAACAAGAAGCATAGCTGGGGTCAACTAAGACACGAAGAACCTGGTGCTGTCAAAGGAGACGAGTTATCAGATGGCTTAGAGAACTCCAACTTACTTCTTTCAGGGGGCATAGGGGGGAATAGTATGGACAAGAGATTCATCATATCTGATTTGTACTAAAGCATTAATGACTGCGAATTTCACAGACAAGGGAGTAAGTAGTGCACACGTAAAAGATACCGCAGAACACTTGGTGTTATATAAGTCTCATGAAAAATACCTAGACTGTGTTTGAAAGACCTGTTTGACGTATCACTGATTATATAATTATACTTATATCTTGTGAATATATCTAGGTTAGTGAATATGCATCCATTGATAAGAGCACGGCGAGACTCTTTGATATATAGTACTTTTATAGGCTAGGACAAAAGATGTCAGGGAGAAATCACTTCAGCTTGAGCACTGTAGCACTATTAAAAAAAATAGAGTGTCCTAGGAGGTTAGAGTATGGTGAAGGTGCCTTAGAACGTAAGACTACCAGGTCCATTGATGGTTTAATTGCATGTGCCAAGTATAATGCGAAAAGCCACTAGAGCAGGAGCACGCGCCACAGCCCACCGCGGGGAAGGTACAGGTCTTTAGTTTCTATGGAACTAAGGCAGGAGCTTAACAGCTGCAGCCTTGTGATAACTCCAAAAGCTCAACCTTTTTTTATCTTTCTTAACTTCACAAGCTTCTTCTCTGCCTTTACTAACGCTCTTCTCCCTTAGATGCACACATGATGGGCTCAGCAGATCCAAACCCCCTCATCTCCTCACAAAAGTCTTCGGACTCTGGGGTACAAGCAGTTCTCCACCCTCTAGTCCTACTCACCATCTCCGATTACATCACACGACACACCCTGAGAGCGCAAGAAGGGCCCATAGTGGGTGCCATGATAGGACAGCAGAATGGCCGAGAGATTACAATCGAGCACGCATTTGAGTGCGCTACTGTGGAGAAGGATGGCAATGTTGTTCTTCAAGCCGACTGGTTTGCCCAAAGGCTAGATCAGAGTAAGTCATGGTTTCTATCTAGCACTATAACGCACCTACTAACCGCAATCCCAATTATGTAGTGAAGATCATACACAAATCCCCCCAGCTCGATCTTGTTGGCTGGTATACCGTGCTTCCCAAGAGCGGCCCAACTCCATCTATCCTGCCCATTCATAGCTGGATCCTCTCCGAACACAACGAATCATCTCTCCTCCTCGCATTCCACCCCGAGGAGGCTGTACAGCATTCGGCAGGCAGCAAGCTACCCTTGACAATCTACGAATCCAACTACGAAGCGGACGAACCCAAGGCAGAGCAGGGTGAGGACAAGGAGATGCGAGATGGTGACCCTCCTCTCAAGTTGAAGTTCCGAGAGCTACCTTACTCTGTTGAGACGGGCGAGGCGGAAATGATCAGCATGGACTTTGTGGCTCGTGGGGCCGGAAATGCCACAGTGGTTGAGCCGAGGGAACAGAAGAAAGCAACAACGAAGTCTACCGCCGAGACGGACCCCAAAGGTAAACAGCCTGCTAAGGCCCCCGAGACCCAAGATAAGGACCACGAATTCCAAGAGTCTGTACTGTCTAGGGAGGATGAGGAGATGGTTGCTGCCCTCACTGCAAAGGCGAACGCTATCAAGATGTTGCAATCGCGAGTCAACCTTTTATCTACGTACCTTGAACGGCTACCACCCTCATATCTATCTCCGAATAATGCCACAAATCTCGCCTCGGGCCAACACACGACACCGTCACACACAATACTCCGTTCTATCCAAGCGCTCGTCAACAGACTATCCCTTTTGGTACCATCCGACACCAAGGCATACGAGCTGGAAATGCTGAGCGAGGCCAATGATGTCCAATTGATGGAGTTACTAAACGACGTGATGCAGAGTGTTACCGAAGCTCGCGATGTCGGTAGAAAGTACGGTGTCGTGGAAAGTGCCAAGAGCCACAGCAAAAAACTGGACAACCCTAGCGGTCTAGGCCAGACCTTTAATTTCCCCGGCACCGGTGATCTTGCCATCTAGCCGAAGGGTGGGGGTAATAACGGGTGCGCATTCAGTCGGGAAAAGCCAGGTACGGAACATTTTTCTGCATTTGCAAGGCGAAGGGGGCGTTTTAGAGGCGTCAAGCAGATTGTTATTCAGTAGTGACTTGGCATGGAGAGCCATAGGCAGCCAGTGATGACTAGGGATATGATTTTAACAGACACTGAGGCCCATAAGATGGCAACAAGCATAAGCCAGACGATTACCTGGACTAGATGATAGAAGCATGAACGACCGAGCCTATTAAGCCCGGGCCACGTAAAAATCAATAAATCTTTTTGCTACGCACTATGTATGAAACCTACTACGAGATGGAATTGAGACGATCCATCCAAGCTGGACAAATATCGCCTCGAATCTATGAATGATAGAATAATTGCACCCAATGCGAATACCGTGAATCTGTATCTCGTACCACATAGCCGTCCCCGAGGGTGACAGTCTACCCCTTCTGATGCTTTGTCGTACACGACACAGGAATACAAATATGAATCAAGAACAAGAGAAAGAATCCAAAAAGATAATCTAAAAGAAAAACAAAATCCAGCGAGTAAATGGATGTTGATAATGTCCTTTCCCAAATTTGCCACACCACTTTTCATTACCAGGCGTAAGGCCGTTCATAAAAGTTTTGCTTGCCAAAAATCATATACAATGCCGCCCAACATATTGGAATGTCTTATTCTTCGCCAGCGTTCTATGTATATTCTTTCTCTTTCTTTCTTTTTTATTCTTATATGCTTTCATTTTCTGAGATGGTCCTTGGGGAATTAATGATGATCTGGTATTCGCAATCCCGATGCTCGTGTATACAATCGAGGAAATGAAACCATAGAAAAGACATGATCATTAGGCCTCAATGACAACCTTCAAGACGAGGTTACCATCGTCATCGATAGTTCTGCTGGCAAGTTCAAAGGCATGCTTCGCGGCCCCTAGGCCTTTGAATCGATGGGTGACCATGTCGTCGAGACTCGGTAGGGTGAAGCCAGCTCCACCGTACCCCTGGGCCGAGAGCAATCGAATCCCAGTGCCATATGTATTCGCATATCGGAATATTCCCAGAATATCAATTTCCCTTAGGTGCGCAGCGGATATTGGAAGTGTCTGAATCGGTGTGCCCATACCGACCATTATGACTTTGCCACCTGGCCGAGTAGCGTAGAGAGCAGTGTGCATGCAGGCCTCTTTGCCTGTGCACTCAAACGTCACATCAACACCTTCGTCCTCATCCTCGCTTTGCAGGCCCAGTGGTTTTGTCAGAGAAAGCATATCGGCAGCAAGACCTTTAGCATTCTCGAGCTGGTCGTGAACAGAGCTAGAAAACATGCTTGCCGGTGTCATCGTGCCAGGCTCCAGGGGTGTCGAACTACCCGAACTGGTGGTGAAAATGGAGGAGCTGCTAGACGATGTATGCAAAGGACGGGGAACGACGAAACCATGAGTGGCGAACCCTTTCTTGATCGCATAATCGACACGACCGGCATCTACGTCCGTGATGGTGACTGATGTGCACCCAGATTGACGTGCCATGGCAGCAGTTAGAAGGCCAACCGTCCCGGCGCCTAATACGAGAGCCGTAGAGCCTGGAGCGGGATTGGCACGGTTCACGGCGTGAATTGCAACTGACAGCGGCTCAAGAAGCGCAGCAGCTTCGAAGGAGACGTGATCAGGAAGCCTTATAATGAGAATTTGTTAATAACTGGCAGTTGGAAGGGACGTGGTCGGGAAGCAAAAACGTACTTATGGCACCATACTGCCGGATGATTTATCCTCTCCTGAAGAGTTCCCTGAAAGTGAGGGACACTCTTGGCGCTACTCCTAAACCGCATCTTCTTACAAAGATTATACCTGCCTTTCCTGCAGATGCCACACTGGCCACAAGGAATACCGACCTCGAGGGCGACACGGTCACCAACTCTGAAGCCGCTGACCTGAGGCCCAATGGCCACGACCGTGCCAGACGATTCGTGGCCCAGGGACAGCGGAGCACAAGCGCACAAGTCTCCATTGGCGAACTTCTTATAGTAGGAGACATCTGAGCCACATATGCCCGTGGACTTGACTGCGATTTGCAGCTCACCAGGACTAGGTTCTGCTATGTTTCTAACTTCCTAATGAGACAGTCAGCCGGTGGGTCGATAGAAGATGAAGGCACCGCATGTAGCGTAGTGCTGAGATGGTTGCGGTTGTGCAACATACCAATCGTAGATCACGAGGCCCGTGTAAGACAGAGGCATTGACCTTACTTGAGTATTTCGAGTGAATGGGTAGTTGCATTGGCGTGACATCAGCCATAGCGGAGGGTGCCATTGTGTCAGCTGGCGTGCTAGCGGCGCGGGATGGAGTGGGATCAAGATGGAGGCTTGAGCTAGTAAGGGGCTCTTTGGGCGCTTTAGGCTACGTATCCCAGGGCTGAGGCGTGGAGGTGAGTATAAGGTTTGGGGGTGTAGCTGGGGGGGAAAACTCGAGCTCTCAAGGGGTATAGGTGTCCTAGGTAGCTCGTGGGATGGTATGAGAGAGTAGACGGAGGATATCAGGCGGAGCAGGTTGGCCTTGATTCTCCTGACAAAGAGAAACTGGATATAAGAGGTAAGAGTTCGTGGTCAAGTTGCAAGCGGAAGAGAAATATGACATCCAGAGAAGGGGAGGAGACCCCCACTCCCTTATGTATCTGGGATATTGGGGGGAAGGCCATGATGAGCTCCTTGTTGTCAATCGACATTAATTATCGTCAAATGTGGATTCTGAGCAACAAGGGTTCGCGAGCTTGTAAAGCATTGTGTGCATTTTTCCAGGCCCAGTCAAACGTCAACGAGTTATCTGGAGAGGTATAGAGGGAACTTCATAATCTCGGGAAATCATATGCAAGAAGCTAGCCACGATGCGACCACATCATATTCGGTAACGAGAAGACCCCTGGCGGCACCTCGAGGACAGGTGTGGTAGTGGTGGTGGTGTAGGTGGTGTAGATGGGATGGTGTAGATGTGGATGTTCGTCCTTGCATATCCCGTACCTGTACATCCTGCCCCAGTAGTACTTGCAGACAAGGCTGGCGAGCCGGGCCATGGCGTCACGTACGTGATAGTGTGCTACTATGCGGGCCAAAATCGTACCTCAGCCTACCAAGTCGGGATGTGCCTCTTCCTCTTCCTCTGCCCATATGAGGTAGCAATTGGTTTGCAAACTACTGGACATGGCTCCGTCGGAAATTGGATATACTATGAATCGTCTCACCTGGATGGCGGGTGGAATGTACGTATCAAGTGCCATAGCTCATGGGGGTGAAAAGCGGCTCTCGATGCGGCGAATTCGGAAGAGCCATCCTAAGCGCGGCGAGTGTCGAGATGGAAGCAGTAAAGGCGCCGGATCAGATGCCCAAGACTTCCAGGACAGCACTCAGAGAGGGTTTAGCGGCATGGAGACTAAAGCTCCACTGGCACTACAGCAAGGGGGGGCTAGACTACCGACCTCTGGCTGGTCTGGTCGTGACCGGACTGGGACAGACAGACGGGAGGTATAACGCCGTGAATCCTGATATTAAAATTCATGAGACTATTAGATGAAAGATCGGGGGGGGGGGGGGAAAGATTGGACCCTGAAATTCTGAGATACTACATTGATCCAACGACAGCAAGGGTGGCTGTCTGGTTCCCAGATATACGGGACTGGCTATCGATCCATGCAATCGACCGGAATAGGTCCTTTTCTTGCAGGACGCCGGAGTTTATAAGGCATGTTTTATACATCAGGTATGGTTAAGTAGACACCTAGGTCTATGTAGAGGTATATCGTGGCTGGAGAGACAAGAGAAGAGGTGGAGGGGAGAGGGGAGAGGGTTTGGGGTAGTGCATGGATTACTTGATTAGGAAATTTACTTATAGCTCTAGCCACCCACAATACGCAACAGTTGACAAGCACTAAGCCGTACCTGGTCACTGGCTTTAAGCTAAACTACTACCTATTATAGCTGCCATAGGTGCCTCTCTTTTACCAAGTATGGATCTGATCTTGGAGTTGGCAGGGAAGAAAAATCATACCAAGATACATACGTCCCCGTTTGCCTTTTTAAACCTGCTCACTGTCAGTGACTGAGGATTAATGGATCATAGAAATGTCCTATTTACTATTTATTGCTACCTGGATGTCTTCCAGTCCGTTCCCAACTCGTCTTTCGCTACAACCCAAGAGTAGCGACTTCACATCGCATCATGAGCTGCATTGTCTGTTCGATTACCACGATCGGCCTCTAAAGGACTAGGCATTTCTCGTTAAAACTGCTGTCAGCTATTAGCCTAGAAGGAACGCTCGTCGTGCTGCGAGCTCGCCTATGCAGTGTCCAATGCCCCTTCAAGGATCAATTTTGCCGCTACACCCCCCGGGCCCTGTAGCGAGACACTTGCACATGGCAGCAGGGACGGCAGCAGGGAAAGAGTAGGGTGGTCTACCTATCTTATGTACCTACATAGTAGGCTCCCAAGGTATATGGTTAGGTAGTAACCTGATTGTATTCGCCGTTGAAATAAATCATTGATATCGCCGACAAGGACCAGGTGAGATTTTGACGCTTGAATCCCTTGCAGGCACAGAACTAGTCCGTCGATAGCTAGACGGACAAGACGGGCTAAAGTGCAAGCACATCTCACCCAAGCAACCAAGTTCGGCCGATGTCCACGATCTGCCTGTCTAGGTCCTGTCGGGATCTGCAACCTCATACCGTGTGCCTATTGCCGCCAACCTGTTTCCTGTACAGGCACGATACGAACGCATCATGTACCTGAGGTATGCTCACTAGCCACGCACCGCAAATAGAGTCGTACGACGAGCTCTACGACATATCAGCTTTCACATGTCTCATCCGGTTTTCTGCATTCTGCAGAGCTAAGACATGACAAATGAGGTATGCTGTTGGGGTTATTTTTTTCTCTTCTCATTTTGCTTGGTACGCTCCTTGCAGAGGTTACAACGTTGAGGATTCTCATGGTAGCCCTAGCTGCATGGCAGGACGGGCCATATCATACTCAGATCGAAATTCGGAGCCGTGGCCGGTCTTCCTGCGTTCGAGCAATGATCAACTTACTGACTTACTGGAGAGACGTAGTGTTACTCGAGTCAGTAGTTCAAGTTCGCGGCGATCTGCCTATCCATCGATGGAATCCTGCCCATCTTGTCCATCTCGTCTGTCCTGTCCTGCCCTTGCCTCCCTTCGGAACGCGACCAATTGAGCTTTGTCGATAATCATCACGGAAGCCGGAATTCTTCTCCTTTTTGCTACATACAGTAGTATGCAGCTAGGTTAGCACCTTATCACGCTCGCCAATCTTCAACAGATAGATGATGAAATGGCGCCCTTGCCCCAATTGAGCATTTGGAGGGGTTCCGTCCCGCTGGACAGAATTGGAGAAATTGGAGATCGCACTTAGCATTTGCCTGCGTCTATGAGGTTCAAGTTCGTGGGTAAAGTACATAGGGCATATTCTAAGATGGGTCTAGACCCAGCAACTCACCGTCTTTTAATCACTTTTGATCCTTGAATACCCTGCTTTCCTGCTTTCCGAAGCGGCCAGGTTTAGGTGTCTTATGGTCAGTCTTATTGCCCCGTAGATGGATCCCCAGACGACGATGAAGCTGCGCACATGCAAGCACGACGGGGTTCTCGGGAGCAATTTCGGCGATGGACTCGAACAAGCTTCTTCGACGTCAAGCCGTGGCACTGATGAGAGAGAGCTCCAACCCAGAGGCAAGTAACCTCCGCACACCACTGTCCGACAAACGACACTGCTGTGGAACAGCTGATGCCACGTCGCTGCACCGATCTCGCAGAGAATATGATAGGTCACCGCGTAACTGAGACCTGTTCTCAAATTAGCTTTTGATGCCGTCGAGTCTCGCATGGTTGGCGGAATATTTCCATAGTACATAGCTAATTGCTCCCGATAGCTAGATACCTATCCCCTAGGTAGGCGGCCGATTATAAACGCCCTAGTCGGTCTCTTAGTACATACTATGTAGTAGATGATTTCTATCCAAAGACTATAAGAATCATAGTATTAGCTGGGCGTCCCACACTTAGAATGACACCCTATCCAAAAGATCGGGCTAGTCCTGTTCAACGTCTGGACCTTGACTCCCTCGACTACCCATCTACGATGTTAAAATACCGAGGCAGCCCATGACATGTCACACTGCGTCAACTGGATACCAGCAGAAACATCGTATCGATTTTCGTTTTGACTTCCACTGCTCGTTAGTATCCCTTGGATCCCACACCAACATATACGGTGATGGTGCTGTATCAACGGCGTAAATGCACCGTCATCACACATCCAACCTCGATGGCGACCTGTAGCGTTGAACGCTGTTTATGTATCATCTCCGGCTAAAGAGCCCGGGTGCCCTAGAGGTGATTCGATGGCTTCTTCAAACAAGCAGTCGCATTCGTATGGCGATTATAGCATAGCGATATTGCATGGATGGCACCAAGACGCCACAGTTCCAAGGAACGTGGCCGACAATTACAGCGATAAGGCAAGCGACATATGAAGCACTACCGACCAGCATGACCATGCATACGTATATGTACCTAAGGTAGGTATGTGCCCACCCCACTGCATACCACTCTACTCCATCATACCTGTTCAGTTAGCCAAGGTGGATATGTAGGTGTGTAGGTGGACGTGTGTGCAGCCATGCAAAGCATCTATGCGAAGCATCTATGCGTACCCTAGGTAGATATTTTACGCATATTCACCATTGCCACATACTATGGCGTCCGGCCAGTTGTGTGCTTCCTGATGAGATTGCTTCCACTCTTTGCCATTAGCCAGCGAACTTTGGTATAGATTGTCCTCGCGATCGACGCATCAGAAGGTGCCAGTAAACTCCACAGATCGCGATCGGCTCAGCTTCACTATAGCTCGTAGTGTCCTATTCTGGGGGCCCAAGAGGCGATACACCTCCAATCTCAGAGTACCGAGAAGTGTAATTACGAAGTACAACGCGATACACAAATTTCTAACTCGACATGGAGCCGTCCACCTGCATAGGCACATGCCATCTGCATATATTGCAATCCCAAGTAGCTATCTAATGACGCCATAGCTTACATGTATCTCAGATCGAGAATAGTAGAATACGAAGGGCAAAACCACTCGGTGCGTGATTCCATGCATCTGGCTAGACCCGTGTACCATGAAACACGACGAATTTTTGCCATCTCACTTATTTGATGTGACCTCCATTGCCTTCATATCCTTTGCTACGAGAAAGCTCCGGTGATATAGACGGTGGCAGGAAGTAGGCTGCTGTGGACCCTATCTTGCATGCTGCGCGCAGTAGTACGGCTAGGCACCGCCGCTACTGTTGTACTATGTACGCAGTAGCTGAGCAATCTCGGCGGCAGTCGTGCTCGGAGGATTATCCTGCCTTTTGGGAGGGACAAAACTGGCAATTTTAGGACCCTTCAATCTAGATATCACGTGCCCGGTGTGGAATTGCCAAAGTCACGGCTGACGAAAGCAAGCATGGGGGAGGACGAGCTAGACTGCGATTTGGACCGAAATTCTGGGATCAGGGTTGTGTAGAGAAGTGACTCCATGTACATACGATGGATACAGGTAGTAATATGAACAAGTCTCTCATTATGGTAAGGGATTCAGGCTCTTATGCAGACCCGTCACCCCAACCAGCCGGTTCGGTGATAATTCAAAACGTGCTTGTCGCCAATCGACTCGCAGCGTTCCTGGCATCCACGCGGTCCTCATCATCCTCTTCGGTAAGGCCGGGCAATCCTGCGTTGATCCCGCTGCCGCTGAGCGCCCTGGACCCTGGCCGCTGTCCGTTCTCGCCGTCGTCTTCCTCGGCGACATTAGACATGAAACTCCCCGACATGCTCCTATCAGTGCGCCGAGGGACACCGCTCCAGGCGTCGCCCTTGGGACCCTGGCTTACTGCGACACTTGCGCGCCGGACTGTCGGATGGGCTTCACGTCCCAATCGGCTCAACCCACCCGAAGCGTCGATGGCCCGGATATCGGGCCGAACGCTCTCTAAAAGTGCAAGGGAGCGCCTTTCGGCTTCGATTTCACGTGTAACAAACTCTCGTATGCTCAGGCGCAGGTCTGCGGCAGTTCTAGCAAACCACTTACGCCGTTCTTGCACTAGATTTTGCGTGACCCGAGATGTCTTTTGTGCCAGCTCCAGCTCAGCGTGTCTTGCCTCGTCAAGAGCTGCGATTGCTTCGTCCACCTTCTCACGTCGAACCGTCGAATTTGCTCGCAGCCTATCTGCCGCGTTAAGCTTGCTTCTTGTACTCTCCTGTGCTTGTAAGAATTCTCGGATTAAAAGTTGCCTGTTCGTCAGGGTTTCCTTGACGATGAAGGCATCCTGCGAATGATATTGAAACGGATCACCAAGTGTCGTCGCCTCAGCGGTGGCCTGGGCGGCGTGGTAATCGCCCACCGTCTGCACAATCTTGCCGAGTTTTCGGTAGGCGTTCGCCAGGCCCTGGTGCGGCTCTTGGATGTTCATCCCGCCAAGTTTGACACCGAAATCGGACTCCGATAGCCCCAACCCTATGTCTGTCAGCCTCTAATTTTCATGATATAGAAACCGTAAGCTTGGAGGGAATAGATAGAGTACCTCTGCGAGACTTCACAAGTCGGTCGACCTTGTGTCCTGCGTCCATGGAACCTAAATAGAATAATTTCACTATGGGCCGTGCTTCTGAAAGCTCAGGGGTATCGTCGGGAGGCGGTGCGAATTGCTTCAACACCTTTCGTCGAACACCAGTAGCTGGTTGCTTCTTCTTGACCATTGGACTATACCCAAAATCACTCTCAACAAACAAGACCATTTCGTCGTCTCTCATGAGGACCTCATTTCCACACACGTAATTGAACCACCTCTGCATAAGCGCCTTAACCCTCGTTTCGTCCTCGTCAGTGCCGGCGCCGGCCGAAGTGACTGACGGCGGCACCGCCGGGACCATGGCGTCGGGGTTAGCTGATACCAAGTGCTCGGCAAGCTTGACAAACTCGGAGTGCATGCGGCGAACGTCGCGAAATTGGGTAGTTCGAAATTTAGGTATATTTGTCTGCAAAATCTTAGCATGACTCCCCAGCTGGTAGCTACTTCGAGCTTAAGAAACTTACGTGTACGTCAAATCTCAAGATAGGATCTTTACGGCCTGTTCGCTCCAGTCCCGTAATCTTGGCCTGTAGTTTGTACTGAGGGCCTCTTGGTCTCTGAGGTTGCTGTTCGCGCCCTGGTGATGGGCCACCGGGAGGGTTCCCATGCGCCTGTTGGGATGGTTGCGGGGCGTCCGTCTGCTGCTCGTCTGCGTTGATTCCCAGATCGGACTGTGAAGGCGTGGCTTGCTCTGAAGGGTCATAGGCGGGAGTAGAAGCAGTACTACTAGCGGCACCTGGGCGTTTGAAGGCATTGACGCCCGGGTCTTCCTGGGCAAATACGTTGTTGGAATCCTGGGCGGCGTATTGATAGGGAGAAGACGGCGATTGTTGGTTGCCTAAAGAGCTAAAGGTAGACTCGTTGCGACGCGGAGAGGCGGGTGGTGATGATCCCCATGGCGATGCAGCGGCCGGGTGCTCGTCATCGGTTATTGAAGAGCGATAATCCATTGCGATTCAGGCGATACTAGAAGTTGAAGAGAAGAAAGGCTGGTGGAGGTTGACCAAATATCCGTGGAGGTAGTAGGGTAATTGTTGCGCATTGGTGGCTGCATTCCAGGGAAATAAGCCAATGCAATGGTAGTCAGCTTCGAGAAACAATACTCAATAGACCCGTCGCAATCCTAACAATTGAGTGATAGGTACTCGTGGGAATTGTTTGATGTTATTTGGTGAGGTCTCATGATTCTAGACCAAGGATAGTCGGAAGTTGGTTGCCTTCTGGAAATCATCATCAGTGGAGAACATTGAACATGGCGCTTTAGCAGTTGGTCCGTGCGCACTCAGCTCTACAACTCACTTTGGTAGCAGTACCTACCTAGGTAGTACCCGGGTGGTCTGTGCACTTATACCAGACCTTCAGCTTTTTCTTTTGCTTTTTGATAGTACGGACATTTGCTAGATACGATAGTTACACAAACCCCCAAATTAAAATCAATTGCAATGAGGGGACCTAGTCAAACCCTGTTCTTTGGTTAACCACCCGCTCATTACCCTACGTCACTCTCCTGAAGCACCTAATGAAGTGGACATCCCTTTGTTACACATTACGGGTATGAGCTTAATCGCACTTACGTGTCGAGCTCCCTTTAGGTACTCTGGGCTGGTTAGACTGTCTTCATTATATTCCAGGCATTATGGCAGTACACACCTTAATGTCAGGCGGGTCTCAACCCAATCGACTTCTCATACCGACGCTGCAATTCGCTACGTTAGAAATATAGGTATAATCGCCCATGTTGATGCAGTAAGTCTCTCACGACATATCTGTCTTAGGGGTTAGAATGCAGTTCTTACCAAGATTCAGGGGAAAACGACAACCACGGAGCAGATGCTCTACAACTGTGGAGCCCTGAAGCACGCAGGAAGTAAGTTCCTAGCTACAATTGAACCAATCGAAACACATTATCGGTGGCTTAATATATCACACCTAAACATTTGACTAATGGTAAGTGTAGATGTTGATCACGGAGATACCGTTACCGATTTCTTGCCTATGGAAAGGCAGAGGGGTATTACAATCCAATCTGCAGCGATCACATTCAACTGGCCGCCCAAGGAGCGTCTTAACCAAGACACCCAGCCACACGTTGTCAATTTGATTGACACTCCTGGCCATGTGGATTTCAGGTTCGAAGTTGAGCGCTGTATGCCCGTCCTTGATGGAGCAATTTGCGTCATCGATGGCGTTGAGGGCGTTGAGGCGCATACTGAACGAGTCTGGTCATCCGCCCAGGAGTTCAAGGTGCCAAGGATCGTTTTCGTTAACAAGCTCGACCGTGATGGTGCCTCCTTCAAGAAGTCTGTACAGGACATTGGGTTGAAGCTTAACGGGATGCCCTTGGTTTGCCAGATACCCTGGTGGAATAAGGAGACCATTCGGGGTGTAGTTGATGTCATCAGTCGTTCTGTAGCTAGCTGGGCGGGCACCAAAGATACCCCTGAGGAGCTGTCCAAACATACACTTGAAGGCACCATTAAGGACGAGACTGAACGAGCAAGAGAGATATTGGTCGAACAACTTTGCGAAAAGGATGACGAACTTCTCGAGTTATGGACCACCCAGGGGAAAGATCTACCTGAAGGGGCCATCAGAGCAGCTATCCGCCGCGCCATCAATGACGGCGAAGGTTCCCTAATACCTGTCTTTGCGGGTTCTAGCTTGAAGAATATTGGAGTTGCATCCTTGCTTGATGCCGTCAAATACTATTTGCCCAGTCCTCTAGATCGCCCCGAGCTCGAGGTCCGTGTTGGACGGACACACAAACCCCTTAGCCATGCTCTTCAGGCTTACCAACCCCCGGGGAAACACCAACGACACGATGAAGCCCTGGCTTCAGTTTTCAAGGTGGTTAATGATCCTCGTCGAGGAATGCTCACTTTTGTGCGGGTCTACCATGGTATCCTCAAGAAGAATACCCCTGTGTGGAATGCCAACCTGCAGCAATTCGAGAGACCCCTTAATATGTTACAGATATCTGCGGCACAAACCATTGAGATACCACACTTATCTCCGGGGCAAATAGGAGCAATCACCGGCCTAAAAGCAGCAAGGACTGGCGACACCTTATTACATTTTAGCTCTAGTAAAGCATCGCAAACCGATCTCGCAACAATACAGGTGCGGCCACCTGAAATACCTCCGGCCGTAGCTTTTATTGTTCTAGATGCATACAGCCCAACCGGTGCTAAGACTCTTGAGACAGCCTTGGAGAACCTTTCGAGGGAAGATCCTAGTCTACGATGGTCTAAGGATGAAAAAACAGAGCAATATACGCTGTCGGGAATGGGGAAACTGCATTTAGAAGTCGCACGCGATCGCCTCGAGAACCATTACAAGGCCGAGGCATACTGGGGTGCTATCTCAGTTGACTATAAAGAGTGCCTAACCATACCAACGGCCCCCCACCGAACGGTATTTGACAAAGTCGTGGCCGGAAAATCCGGTAAGGCAGCCTGCTCGGTCGTTATCGAACCCCTTGAAGATCACCATCGAGATACATTGTCGAGGTTGTATCTTGAGCGAGATGGCAATATTGTTCAGGTTGAGTTCCCGCGCGAGGACCTCGTATCCAATGTCGAGACTACAAGGCAACAGCTTACGAATGGTGTAATATCGGCTCTTGCAAGAGGCCCTCGCCGCAGCTCACCAATGCACAAGTGTCTTGTTACAGTCACGTACGATTCTACGACTGACTTTTTCGGGCCGACTACGGGCGCGCACCTCGTTGGCGCGGCGAACATTGCAGTCAGATCAGCCTTGAAGGAGGCATATCAACAAGGAACCGTTGGTATCTTGGAGCCAGTGATGCGGGTCACAATTGTCTGTCCCGAGGTAACGGCTGGCGCAGTTCAGCATGACCTACAATCAGTCCGCGGGGGTCACGTTCTTGAAGTCAAAGACATGCAAGAAACGGCGGCCCGAGAAGGTGGGCCTATAGACGCCTCAGACATTTACGCACCGCCCGATCCTTACGAGTTTCAGACTACGTTGAGGGAGTCACGGAAAGGTCGGTTGCGACTGCTTGAGATTACTGCGAGGGTGCCTTTTGTTGAGATGCTTGATTACGATACTCATCTTCGCGGCAAGACCCAGGGTCGGCATACCTTGATGATGGCCTTGGATACCTTCGAAAGGGTCACTGGCCCAAGAGAGAAAGGTCTCTAACCTACCTAATTTTATGTGGGCGAGGGGGGCTGAAGGGCTGCAGGAAGGGCTGAATCACATTTTGATTTTGTGTTTGTGATCTATCTAAATGACGTGTAGGGATAGGCAGGGACAGGCATGGAATACGGGCAATCTGGCAACTCTCAAAGGTATCTACCTACCTACGTACCTAGGTAAACTAATGGTATAAATATGTAGTGTGCATATTCAATTTCGAGCATATCGCCCTAGGGGATTCTACTGTGCTTGATGAGACATCTACAAGTAGCCCATGCAATTATATCAGGCAGCATTGAGGCTTCGTCGGCGGGACATGCCTGACTGCCAAATGTAAGACATCACCACTTGGTCTCAATTACCAATGCACTAATAAACCCAGCCCCTCTGAATGAGTTGGTGGTGCTGTTGGCTGTGTTCACTGTGCGGCTTTGCACCTTGGCCGGCGGCTACATGCCCCCTGGTAGCGGCTTTGACCGAAACCGGTGTGCAAAAGAGGGTGACTTGAAACATTTACAGCCATTTACCAGATAATACACTTAGCAAGAAGGTCTACGGAGAGACGGCTGCCTACCAATGAGATTACTGGCAAACAGCCTGTCAGTCAAAATTAAAGGCCGACGCTGGAGAGCTATGATCCGGTTGGCTGCCCCAGTTGGCTGCCACTTCCCGCGGCGGATTGGTACAGCACATTGAAGCACCAGCCTTGACGTGACTAAGTGGTTTCGTTTGCAGAGCGGCGAGAAACGTGGCGACCGCCGCATCTAATCTTGGACCAACACATCACATGATTACTAGGGTACCGAGTATATAATACATGGTGTCTGTTTACCTCATCTACCTAAACCTTTTCATTCTGTAACCGATACCCAACGCGCCTTGCCTTGTTGCAAAATAAACCATCCCGTTCATCAAACATTGCGACCAGTATCATCATGGGTAGCATCGACGGTAATGCCGCCTCTAAAAAGCAGGCGCATCCAGGCAACCTCACCATTTTAACCAAGGTGGACAGGCTGCGTGAACTGATTGGAGCAAAAGTAGCATTACCCCAGGTACGTTACCTTAGGCCCCATGAATATGAGAAAAGATATACAAGGTATTAACAAGTGAAAGCTCGTCGTTGTGGGAGACCAGTCATCAGGAAAGAGTTCGGTGTTGGAGGGCCTGACAGGTTTCGGCTTCCCTCGAGATGCCGAACTCTGTACGCGCTATGCGACTCAGATCACCTGCCGCAGAGAGGCCGAAGAGAGCATAAGTGTTTCGATAATCCCTCACGCAGACGCGGCTCAAGACGAGCAAGAACGAGTCAAGAAGTTCCATAGAGAGTTGAAGGAGATGACCCCCGAGGGCCTAGCTCAGATATTCAGAGAGGTCCGTCCTTATACTTCGCAGGTGTTTCACGCGTATGTAATACTCAACGCTATGATTACAGGCAAACGAGACAATGGGCATTAGAAGCTCCACGAAGCCGACCGACTCCGACGGTTCAGCTCTGCCAGCATTCAGCGAGCACATACTCAAGATCGAGAAGCTCGGTCCAAACGTAAGACCTTTTCTTCATCACGCTATCAAATATTTTAGAAACGATCCACTGACCCAGCACAATAGGAGGACCACTTTACCGTCATTGACGTGCCCGGCATCTTCCGTAAGGAGACAGAAGGTGAGAATCAGCTTCAGCTCTTTTCGTGAACTACGTATAAGTATACCCTAATACTAACGAACATCATCTAGGCATAACGACCGAAGCCGATATAGATCTGGTAATGAACATGGTAAAGAGATATAGTAGGTCATAATTTTGTTTATACTCCAGCGTGTAACTATCTGCTGACTACGTCATGTAGTGAAGGACACGAGGACTATGTAAGAACCCATCAACACGGAGAGTAACGAAGAGTTCCTGATCTAATATTGTGCAGTATATTGGCCATCATACCCAGCAACGTGGACCCGGCCACGCAAGAGATCTTGAAGCTAGCAAAGAATGCCGATCCAACTATGACACGGACAATGGCAGTCCTTACGAAGCCAGACCTGGCAATCGAGCGCGCAATGCAGCAAATTCCTATTGAGCATGTCAAGGGGACACGGGGCAACCTAACTCTAGGCTATTACATAGTAAAGAACCGCGGCCCTGATGATGCTAACAAGACTCTCGAACAAGGCCAAGCCGATGAACGCACGTTCTTCTCCAATGCCCCTTGGTCTACCCTGCAAAGCACGGGTAGAGCCGGTATAGGAGCGTTGAAAGAGCGCGTCCGCGAGCTTCTCGTAGACTTGATTAAGAAGGAGTTCCCTCAGCTGAAAGCCGATATCGCGAAGGAGCTGTCGACTTTGAAATCCCAGCTCGAGAAGATGGGACCTTCGAGAAGTGACCAGTACACCCAACGGGCATACCTCAACAACATGAGCGAGCAGTTCCAAACATTATCCCGTGATGCCCTAAGCGCGTATTATACAGGCAACTCGATTTTCGACGAGAGACATGAGCTTAGGCTGATTACTCGCATCGTCGAGGCTAGCGAAAAATATTCAGATATCATGTGGAAGAACGGCCATACGCGGCCATTCACGAATGATCCGGGATTTCCTCAGGCAAATGGGGAGCTACGCAAGAAGGTTCGCGGCACCCTTGACGCCCGCGAGGTGTTTGAATATAACGATTATCCCGATTTGGAAGAGATTTTTGACGCCGCGGATACCGTCATGCCTGAGCCTAGCGGGGAAGGAGATATCATGGAATACATCGAGAGGGTCTACAAAAATAGTCGCGGGCAGGATCTTGGGACGGTGAGTTGTGACGTAGGTAAAAGTGAAAGTGACCTAGCTAACTACCAGCCCGTATAGTTTGGTGGTGCCCTCGTGTCCACTATGTTCAAGGAGCAGTCCAAGAAATGGAAGCATATTACACTTTCATTTTTGAGCGGAGTCATCATAGCGGTCCATCGCTTTGTCGACGAGGCTCTTAAGGAAGTTTGCCCCGATACTCGGGTGCGCGACGAGTTGTGGAATGGATACCTTCTCGAGGAGCTTCAGGGGTCTTATCGCAGAGCCATGGACCACACGAGATTTCTACTCGAGATCGAGCGCGAAGGGATCCCCTTTACCCTCAACCATTACTTCAACGAGAACCTCCAGAAGGCTCAGAGTAGCCGGTTGGTGGCAGCCATGGAAGAAATTGGAACCGCTGCGAACAAGCCATTGAAGGACCAACTAGGCAACAACACTAGTGAAATCCAAAATGGTATCTTCTTAAGCAACGCGCAGCTGAGCAATTTGTCGTTCAACATGGGGAACTCTGATCACGTTCGAGAGTATATGCATGATGTGCTTAAGAGCTACTACAAGGTCTCTCGAAAGCGTTTCACTGACGTCGTCTGCCAACAGGCTGTCAATCACTACCTACTGCACGGAGAGGGCAGCCCCCTCAAAATCTTCAGCACTCGAATGGTTTTAAATCTCAACGAAGACCAGTTGGACATGATTGCCGCCGAGGACGCACCTGTGAAGCTACGCAGGGATAAACTGGGGCGCGATATCAAGAGCTTTGAGACTGCTCTGAAAGTACTGAAAGGTTCGGTCTGATTTGTGGTATGCATTGGCATTTGTAAGTGGAAGGACACCCCGAATACGACGATGATTAGGCGTTACTGCGGAAGTCTTTGATAAAAGGGGTAACAGTGTAGTAAGGTTGTCTAGCATGCTATTCAAGATGCTTTATAGAATGCTCTTCCCGTTAATTTGATTTTATGGACAATGTCACTACAAACCTCGACGATGGTCAACTCTATCCCGATAGCCATGACCTAGTTTCGCCATGCCAGGGGTTCAATGGCCGTGAATTAGGCCTTCATGATAGGACCCCAAGACCACTTACGGTACCATCAGATTGATCTCCATATATAACTTGCACGATCATAGGTAAGGCGTTGACAAGCATAAGATACATATAAACACGCAGGCCGCCCAGTATGCATATTCAGTTTCAAACAAATCGTCCCGTTAGGCTTTACTATGCTGATTTAGATATTATAAAAGGCCTAGAGCGTGTGTAGTTTGCAGATTTCCTTCCCCCTTTACCATTTAAAACCGTGTGTTTGACATTATCTAAGGATGCTATATAAACACTGGAAGTCGACAAGGTTTTTAAGTGCCTTTTGTCCAATTAGGTAGAGAAGAAAGGGTCGAAGCACATGAAAATTGCCGGCTGGTGGTGGTTAAGTAATGATATGTTGTATTAATGCATGTAATTTTTCAATGCATCGATAGATGCATTGATATTCAATAGCTGAATGGAAAAAGCTTTGGTGGGGCATCAGAGCATGCAGGGCAGCGGACCAGGTAGTGGGGTAAGCTAAAGCTTGCTAAGGTTCCGCAAAAGCTGCTGTTAAGCTTTTACCTACACTAAAAACTTTCCATCAAATGCGACAAGTTGTGTCTCTCCTTCTACTCGACAACACTTGAACCAGACAGTGACGGTTAATGATCGAGAATGGGGCGCAAGAATTTTCGAGTACGTTTGGATACCAAGTGCGATACATATCATATAATATGCTAGAAACTAACTATTCGTTATAGGGAGGTCGCAAAGGCGGCAATCGAGCCCCTCGTGGGGACGGGCCTGCGCCCTATCGATCATATGCAGAGATCGTCAAGGAGAACACAAACATGGAATCCTTCTACAACAGTGCCCTTCCTTTTGATAATGAGGAGGAGAAGTCCGAGTTCTGGGAGGCCTTGAAGCGAGAACTCCCTAATTCGTTTCGCTTCTGCGGCTCTAAAGGCCATGCATTGGCTGTCAAGCGACTATTAGAAACGAGATACGTCCCCAACATCGTCAATATTGAGCGCTACGATGGCGAGCTCGTGCAAGCTCCCCAGCCCGTGCCTTGGTACCCCGACCAGCTTGCCTACTCTATGAACACCCCAAAGCACGTCATCCGCAAGTTCCCACCCTTCGCAGCCTTTCAGAAATTTCTGGTTTCCGAGACCAGCGTCGGCAACATTAGCAGACAGGAGGTTGTCAGCATGATTCCCCCTCTCTTGATGGATTTGGAACCGGGCATGTCGGTTTTGGATCTGTGCGCAGCGCCTGGTAGCAAAGCTGCCCAGTTGCTCGAGATGGTCCATACTGGAGAGGAGGCTAGAATTCGAAAGTTCATGGAGTCATTCGGCGAGGTGAAACCTCAGCCTGCTGTGGAAGAGGATGTTGATCTATCGGTAGACGCAGGCGACGACGGTCGCGCTACTGGGTTGCTTATTGCTAACGATGCCGACTACAAGAGAAGCCACATGCTTGTCCACCAGCTCAAACGGCTCTCTTCCCCCAATCTCCTTGTCACAAACCACGACGCGACCCTTTACCCAGCTATTAAACTACCGCGAGACCCAGAGAATCCCGAAAAGGGTCAGTACCTAAGGTTCGACAGGATACTTGCTGATGTACCTTGCTCGGGAGACGGAACCTTACGGAAGAACATAAACTTATGGAAGGACTGGCAACCCGGGAATGCCTTGGGGCTTCATATCACCCAAGTCAGGATTCTGGTTCGCGCTCTCCAGATGCTGAAAGTTGGCGGTAAGGTTGTATACTCGACCTGTAGTATGAACCCCGTCGAAAACGAAGCGGTCGTGGTGTCTGCCATCGAACGCTGTGGTGGCCCCGAGAAAATCGGTATCATTGACTGCAAGGACAGGCTTCCTCTACTAAAGCGAAAGCCGGGGATGCATCAGTGGCAGATTATGGACAAGTCTGGTCGAATCTGGAGCAGCTGGGAGGAAGTTCAACAACACGCCCTGACAAATGACGGCCACATGCCCGGGAAAATTTCTGAAACGATGTTTGCTAGACCAGATACTAGCGATTGTTCCTCGCTTCCTTTAGACCGCTGCATGCGAGTCTACGCGCATCAACAAGACACCGGCGGCTTTTTCATCACCGTACTAGAGAAGAAGGAGGAATTCAAGGCCAAGCCAGAGGCAAAAGCTCGGACTGCTACGGAAGTTACAATTGCTAACGGCGCCGAACCAGCGGAAGCACAGGCTAAAATAGAAATCGAGGAAGAGAAAGCTGCTTTGGGTGAACCGACTGACATTCTCCCAACAGTTGGAGCTAAGAGGACCCTGGAAGATGGAGACGAGGAGACAAAGCCAGAAAGTAAGAGGCAGAGAACTGATTCATTACCTGGAGACAAACCAGAGGACCAGCCTAGATCTATTCCCAAAGCCGAGGAGGTGTTACCAGAACCTAAAGAGGTAGCCAAACCGGAGTCCAAAGCTACCCCTACCAATGGTATTCAGGCCAATCGACGTGCCAAAGCAGATGGCAGCAATGAAGAACCCTTCAAGTATCTGCCATCAGACCATGCTGTCATCCAGGACATCCAGAGATTCTATAAAATCTCACCCCGGTTTCCCTTAAACCGTTTTATGGTAAGGAACGCCACTGGCGAGCCTGCCAAAGCCATCTACTATACAAGCGCTCTCCTTCGAGATATCCTCGTCGAGAACGAAGGCCGCGGAGTCAAATTCGTGCACGGAGGCGTCAAGATGTTTATGAAACAGGACGCACCGTCTGCCGAGGTTTGCAGGTGGCGAATACAGTCAGAGGGTATGCCCATTATCGAGGGATACGTCGGACCGGAACGAACCGTCCGCCTCACAAACAAGGAGACTTTCCACAAACTCCTTAAAGAGATGTTTCCCAAGTTTATTGACGAGGATTGGAAGAAGCTCAATGAAATCGGGGAGCGAGCTAAAGAGATTGGTATGGGTTGCTGTTTGCTCTATGTCGAGCCGGATGGAAGCGATCCGGATTTCTCGGAGCGCATGGTGCTCCCATTGTGGAAGAGCTTTCACTCGCTGAACCTCATGCTGCCTAAGGAGGACCGGTCCGCGATGCTACTCCGTGTTTTCAATGATACTTCGCCAGTTATTAATCAGACGCTAAAGGATTCGGCAAAGAAGGAGGAAGAGGCTGCTAACGCCGACCCTGAAGACAAAGATGAGGTTATGGCAGACGCTGCCGCGGTAGAGGATACGAATGGCGACGGGGTAGAGGCTACTGAGCAATTACCTAACGAGGCTGAAGGTCAAGATAACGTAGAAGCTGGACCAAATTTGGTAGATGGTTAGGAACCGTTACCACAATTAGGGTATCACCTTAGAGGATAGGGCATTGCTCTCCTTTAGTCTATAGCAGACTAATAGTCACATTTGGTGAGATGGGTCTCTAAACCATGGCCTAAGTATATACCATACCGAGAAGGCAATACTGAAACTTAGTTCGCCAGGAGATCGATATTAAAAATAGAGCGTTGAGTACACTATATAGGATGCAGCTTTAAAATACTAGCACAATCCAGCGGGTCGGCTTCGAGAATCCCTAACTAAACTTGTCAATTATTCATCCAGTAACCCTACAGTCCAATGTATAATTCGATCTACACCGTGGCCATGGATTGCACTGACGGGAATGGCAGCGCAGTCTTCCGTCCACGCACCCTCGACGCCGCTAGGATGCGGCTCTTGCCCATCCGTGACCGCAGCCAGGTATTCTTTCAGTCTAGCGTAGTTTTCTTCGGTGCTAGGCAGATCGCCCTTCGTAGCTACCACGAACCATGGTTTGGCCGCTATATGCAACCCGCCCATTTCGCTGTTATCGGCTGGCCCAGAAAGATCTGCCACGATCATCTGTCCCCCGTAGCCTGTCCTGCCAGCACCCGGAGATCGACTGCCGTCGCCCTCCCAGTCGATGCGGCCCCCGATCTCGCGCTCCGTCTCCTCATCGTCGCGCATGCGTGCGTACAGCCCGACCTCGGTCCAGAGAGCTTTGAGAGCGTCGACGGCGTCGCCGGCGCTCAAATCAATCACGAAGGCGAGGACGCCGGCTCGCTCTACGTGCCGTAGGAACTCGATTCCCAAACCGCGGTCGAGGTGCGCGCCCTCGATCAACCCGGGAATGTCGGCGACGGTAAAGCGTGTCCTAGGCTCGGGCCCCGGGCCGGCAATCTGCTCGTGCTGCGCTATGACGACCGAGCCGTACGTCGCGTCGTTGATGACGACGTGCGGGGCCGGGGGTTGGGGTTTGGGCGTCGCAACCGGCCGCCCCTTGTGATTGTCGAGTACGACAGTGCCGATGTTCGGCTGCAGCGTCGTGAAGGCCCAGTTCCCGACGCGGGCGCGACTGTTCGTCAAAGCGCGTAAAAGCGTGCTCTTGCCCGCATTTGGCAGGCCGACGAGCCCGACGTCGGCTAGGAGTTTCAATTCGAGCTCCAGCTGCATGCTAACAGCCCGCTCACCCTTGGTGGCGAAGAGCGGTCGCGGTCGTTCTTTTGATACGAAGTGCGGGTTTCCCAGCCCCCCGATCCCGCCCGCGGCTAGGAGGATTGGCCGTACTGTCGGCTGAGAAAGGTCCAGGTGGATAGGGCCCTCGGGTTGGACGTAGAGCCGCTCTCGTCGGGGCAGGCGCGGAAGTGTCAGGTTACGCCGCTCAGTATTCGATATACCGGGGTAGAGGATAAACTTGTGAAGATTTGGGTGCTCAGGAGGCTCAGGCAGTTCGGCGCGTATCGCATCTCCCGCATCACTCGCCTGGGCTTCGGATTCCCTAACTAGCTTAGCGTATTCACGCTCCTTCTCCCGGGCCTCACGGAATCGTAGATTCTCCTCGACCATCGGGTCAATCCGACTTATCTCCCTGACCACGGTCCCAACTGGTACCTGGATTACAACATCGTCGCCGCGGGCGCCTCCACGGCTGCTCCCTTGTCCGGTCTTGCCCCGGCCGGCCCGTAAGATGCGGCGCCGTGCCAGTTTATGCAACGAGGCCTCACCGTGGACGGCTTGAATGTAAATATTTCCACCGTGGCCGCCATCGCCACCGTTTGCGGGACCATCGGCCATAAAGGCTTCCCTCAAGAACGAGATGCACCCATGCCCGCCGCCGCCCGCGTGTGCGGTAATTCGGGCTTTATCGGCGAATGTGGTGATGGCGTACTCATCCGGCGGTGGGTTGAGACGCGAATAGGGCAGGGCGTCGCTGGAAGAGGAGGGCTCGGTGCTGGTCTCGCTTGGGGTTGGAACTGAGCTTGACGAGTGTAAAGTCGTGATGGTTGATCGGCATTTTATGCGGGAGGCGGATCGGAAGAGCGACGGGTAGAGAAAGGGTAGAAATATGCTGGAACTAGACGAGCATCTTGGAGGCATTTTGGTTAAAGGGTATGATTTATATTAGATCTATTATAAAAATCATCTTCATCTAGTAGCCTAGGTAGGTTAGATGTTAGACGTCGTTGAGCGCCAATGCGACAAGCAGTTGGAGAACGACCTTTTTTTTTTCCTTCTTTTTTCCTGCTGGTGAGACTAGGTACCTATTTTCCGCCGATGAAATTGGTGGGCGAGTAGGTACCTGAACTTGGTTGGTAGGGGTCGCTTTGATAAGATAAACCTACCCATGTCCCCGTTAGCTTCCTAGCTTGTAGCTTCCCATGCTTCATGCCTGCCCATGCTTATCCCATGCAGATGCCGAGCGGCTTCGGCTAAAGGCTAAGGTCACATGAGCTTCGGGACATCTTTTCCGGAATAGGTACGTGAGCGGGACGGCTCGGCCACAACCTCGCACGACACCGACAAAAAAAAGAAAAAAGAAAAGAAATTGATCCCCAATCGATGCGAGCTTGCATACCTTAAATATAGCAGCCCAAAATCCCAAGCTCGGGCTGCACGGACGAACATGTCTTCATTTAGCAACATACAAGAAATGGTTTTGCTCCGTTTGTGACATTTGACATGGTCTCTACTGGATTCTTAGACGCCCAATGGCTCCATCAAAGACTCGTCTCAAAAGCCGCTGGAGGCGCCGAAAGGCGGTCTCAGAAGGCGGTGAGCATACGAGGGGCCAACAAGACGCCATTCTGTTGTACAAGTTCGGGTCCCTGCAAACGCTGCCGGCCACTTGGATCTTGGCAGACAAATGGAAGTCTGGCAATCTGGGGAGCCTCAAGAAATATCTGCTGTTCGATATGGCGGACCCTCTCCTCTACCCCCCCTTTTATTGTATCGACTTGCTGTCATGTCACGTTGGAGGCTGGAAAGCCGAACCAGCGATTATCACCAAGCAGAGCGCCTTTTTTCTTCTTCTCTAATACCCTCTCTTATTAAGAGGGCTATCTCTAAGACCAACTTGCCTTCTTCCCTTTGTTTTCTCGTAGCTACCTAACCCTCTCTCCCCCTTTCCCACCCTTCTCGAGGGGAACAACACATCTTTTTATTCTGTATGTACACCTAATAATTACATGACCATCCCGCCAATCGCTCCAACATTCGAGCTCTTACAGATTACTGGCTCGTGCAGCAACACCAGAGTGGCCCGGATTTTATGCAAACCCTCGATTGGGTTACCCTCATGCATACTGCATGCTACTAGTAATCCTGCCGCCCATTCGAGCCACGACAGTCAAATTCTCTCTTTGTGGCCAAACGTGGACGGTCGTCTCTAAACCCCCTCATCGAGCTTCCCTTGCTCGCTAAGCTTCGTCTTCGGGCTCCGCTAGCTAGTTGCCGTCTCTAGTGTCCAGTGTCTAGTGTTTGGTTCTGTGGTCTCTGGTCACCCTCTGCGTTTCTCAAGGTCGCTCTGGTGCTTTCTCGTCCTCCCTATTTTCTGTGGGTTCTGGGCTCTCTCGCGTACAAGCCTCTGCAAGTTGAGCCCTCTACCAGCCTCTCTCTCCAAACCTCACACAGTCCGTGTTAGGGGGTGGGCGGTTTGATCCACCGACTTCTCTTCTTTGCTTCCCGTCGCGTTTCCTAGAATTTCTCTCGCTCTCCGCGTTCCCCACGCTCCATCCAAGCGGTATCGACCACGCCCATACCGGTGGCATCGGCAAGCAAGCTTTGTTACCCGTCTTCCTTATTTGCTGCCCTCAATTGACTATCGCGGCATTCGACAGGGCGGTCAGGCAGAGGCACCTGCAGGCCAACTTAGACTCAACTGAGCTAGCCATTGAACTGCTCTGAACTATCAACCCTATCGACCTGCTCCCCCCTCTTGCTCCCACGTTGTCCTGCTGCGACTCTGCCCGTTGCATAGTCAGGTCTGCATCCGCACCTGCTGTGCTGTGTGTGTTGTTTCCTCGCCATTGTTCATAATACAGGTCAGTTCACTCTCCCGTGTCTTGCCCTTGTCCTGTCCTTTCTTCCTCTTACTTCCCTCTTGCCATGGACCCTTCCCGGGTCGTCAAGTGAAACCGTTGTACAATAGTCCATCTCTACTCCAAATCCTTTTCCCATGTTCACCACTTCCCACATCCCGGCTCTCCTGCCCGCCACCCTCGGCTTCACGCCGCTAAGATGTATACCAGAGAACATAAACCCCGCAAGGCCATCATCAGAATGGACCCGGATTGTGCTATCTGCCATGCTCCCGCCAGCCTCGCCTGCGACTGCGAGGCCAAAGGCCTTGAGGTCGCCATCGAGCAGGCCGAGGCACGTATGATGCAGTCTGTGTACAATGACATACGGTAAGATGATTTTTTTTCTACTTTTTTTTCTTTCTTTTTCGCCCTACTCCCACTCCTATTTCGAAGACGAATTGGGGCTTGCTGCCTCTTTACTTGCGTACGACAACCGACTAAACGTGGACCAGTTCATGGGTCCGAGCACACGCCCAGGACTATATTCTCGAGTACTTTCGGCTGCTCACTGAACGACGCAAAGCTGCACATGCGTCCCACCTTGAACGATTGACAGCCCATGCCTACCACTACTACCACGCCCCTCCGCATCCGAACGAGATTGCTGCCGCGCAAGCCACCCTGAAGCGAGGAATCGACGAAGATTGGCAATCTAGCGTGCAGCGGTATCCCGAGGTATTGGAGTATTTCTACAGTCTGGTTGAGCTAACGCTCCCGCCGGACGACGAGCCCGCAGTCAAGGACCCTCCCCTGAGTGCCTTGAGCGGATCACGGAAAGCCAACAGGCGGGGCACGTCGACGGCTACGCTGGCAGGTGAGCCTTTCCAAGAAAGAGAGCGGAATCCTCTCTCTCGAAGAACGCCCCCGCCACCACCTATCGACCACCGGAGGACACCGGGACCGGTCGCCAACCCCCTTGCACCACCGCCGGGCTCGCGAAGACACAGCTATCGGCCCCCGACTGCACCGCCCACTACTTATTTCAACGCGTGGTCATGATGACTGACTATGTCAGCAGTGGAAAGAAGAAGAAGGGCTTGAAACCAGCCCAGTATTAGCCAGTGATGGCAACGACAGCTTTACGCTTGGGGCTATCACCATCCTAGCCACCCCCCATTCACCATACTTGTAAAATTGGATCACAGCACATGTTTCCCCCTAATTCAAATTAATTCCGAAGAGAAGAACGAAACTCAATTTCACGAGACCACGAAAACGCACTATGATCAACGTATCTATTGCATTGGTGGGAGGAAAATGTCCCAGATACCATTTCTTTTCTGCATAGCGGGCGAGACACAGCTCTGTTTTTGTTTTTGGGTCTCATTTGTTAACAAACGTTCGAATCAGTATTGATTTCGTTTTTTTTTTCTTGAGGAGCTGGTTCTACATCGAGCTTGGAGTCACCTTAAGACGGGGAGGGGCAATTTTCTTTTCGGATGGGACGGGCGTACGGAGTGTTTGGGCTATGGTTGGATGGGAGTACCGCATTACCTGGCAGCCTCTTTTTTTGGTGTTTAAACTAGTTCCCTTGCTGTCCATGCCTGCCTACCGCTTGGGTACCCTCATAGGGACGGTTTGCGAGAAGGGAGTTGCAAACGAATAACTGTTACCTACCAACGAATTAACCAATCTACAATAAATCTACAACGATACAATTTACAATCAACTCGCTCATAATGCCAAGTATAGAAGTCATGGTTAGGCTTAAGTTAAGAATAGACGTGTCCGCCATCATATGGATAAGCATCAAGCACGGCAGTAGAAGGGAAAGCTACCGCGAGCACTGCTCCCGTCACGCGCCCGGGCCTGCTACCTATGACAATGCGGCTGACACGTATTCGATAGGGAAAAGGGTAAGGTTCAGAAGTAATAATATGCGGCTGCGGCTCGGGTTCGGCTTCTATGATAGGCAGGGAAGGGGGAGCCGTGTATAATGTTACGCATCCAGCTACCCAGAGAGGTTATTTATGCAGTCGTATTGATCCTTTACGACCCAGCTAGGTAACTGGAGCGCTGGAATCTTTGGGGTCTCTGGGCTTTGCATGTGAACCCGTTATAGCGAATGATGATTAGAAAAGGGAATAGAATAAGTGGCAAGTAATCTACGAATAACGGCCATCTAACACAAAATGACAACACGTGGTGAACATGTTGCTCCCGTATACAGCTCGAGTTATACCATGGCCAGACTAGCAACATGTATACATGCGTACACCATATAAGCATGCGAGATTACCCTGGTGTCGGGCTCTACCGAAGTTTCTGCTCCCGTCTTGTGTATAGCATCGGGTCCCAGGTCGACGTAGAGCGCAAGTAGTAGATTAAGATGAGCTGGCTCGGCAACAAAAAACAGCACACGTCTTTGGAGGGGGGTGACTAACTCGCCAACATGCTCCCAGCATATGCAAACTGCCATGACGGCCAATCTCGGGTGCGAGCAGGCAGACAAAGTTACTTGGCCAAACACCACCCCCCACGGTCAGAACCATTCAACGTACATCGGATCTGCGTCTGTGTCTGCGTCTGTGTCTGCGTCTGCGGGACACGACGGACCCAAGACCCAATCTAGCCCAACCCCCCCTGAAACAGCCGATGCACGCCTAGGTCATGAACCACGCGCCGTGGAGATGGGGAAAAGCAAAAGAGCGAATCAACCGGCCTTCTTAGACCGAAAACAAAAACCAAACTGCCCAGATCACGTAAGGCGCACGGCATGCCGCCGCCACAATGTCCAATTCACTCTTAGCTCGGCCCTTGCCGTCGAGATTACCAATTACTTTTCTTTTGCATCCTATCATGCTATATAATAATGTCAGTGGCCAGGCCGCCATCAGCTATCTGGCCGAACCATGCGTAGTAGGTATGTGAGTAGTAGACGAGATAAAAAAACGAGACGCAGGAAACCAAAGTGCTGCAATGCTAAGTACACGTGAGTATGCCGAGTTTTTACTCCGTCTTCTCCAGAGACGCCTCCTTCAGATCCGAGGTTACGGCTGCTACTTTATCATCCGTCTTCTTGTCACCGTTGACACCATTGGGGGTTGCAGCACCGGAAGCTTCAGCTGCCTCCTCTGCCTCGATCTTCTCGATCTCTTTCTTAGCCTTATCAACATTCTAGAATTTGTTAGTATCGACAGCCACAAGGTGCGGGGGGCCTAAGGAATGCGACTTACTCGCTGTGTCTGGGCCTGCTGGTCAGACTTCCAGTGCTCTAGCTTGGCTTTAACCTTCTCGACAGTACCAGAAACGTCGTTGGCGCTCATGGGAGGGTCAATGCCCAAGAATGCGCAATCATCGATGACAGAAGGAGGGCAGTTGAACCCCTTCTCCGCAACACCACCCTTCTTGCCCTTCTTGCCTTTCTTCACCGCCGGTAGGTAGTCGTCTTCGCGGTCTTCCTTTCGTACCAGCCGAGTGCCCTTGAGGCCAGAACCGTCAACTGTACGCGAAGCCTGGGCGCCCAGGCCACTGTCAGCTAGGAGAGGTGCCTTTTCAGTGGACGTAGATGACGGGTCAAAGAAGTGTAGGAGGCTGTTAGCCCTCCGGATCTCTTCAAGGTAAGCCGGATCGCTAGCCTCCTGAAGCATCTTCTGGGCCCGCTCCTTTTTGCGCTCTTTCTCGAAGCGGTCGCGCTCGGCCTTCTGTCTCTCGCGGACACGCTGACGAGCCTCGCGCTCATATTCGGCGAAGGCCTTCTTTGCACCATAGTAATCGTCTTTGATTTTACGTACGGCTTGGAACTTTTCTTGTTGTTCTCCCTGCAGCTTACTTCGCTCGTCGCGCAGAGCATTCAGGTTCTTGAAAGCCTCGTCTTGCTCCGCCTTGATTCCGTCCAACTCCGCCTGGATCTTGGTATAGTTCTCGCTAAGCGCACGAGCCTCGGGGTCGTCCATGGAATCCTTGATCTCCTTGATCTTCGCCTTCAGTTCGTCGATTCCCTTCTGGGAAGAATCGAACTGCGCAAAGTTCTTGCGTTGCTTGCGAAGGTTGGAGATCTCGGCAAGAGCCTTCTTCTCGTCGACAAGCTTCATCATGCCGCTGCCGACCTGCTTGTCGAGGCTTTCGATCTCGTTGTCGAGTTCCTCGACATTCTTGAAGGACACCTTGCCTCGCGCGTTCTTCTGTTCGGCGATTCGAGAGCGCAATTGCTCGTCGAGACGCTTGATTTGGTCGAGCTTCGTGTTACGGGCGTTCTTTCCGGCACCCTGTTTATTACGGATCTCGTTGGCTTGGGCGATGAGTTCCTGGCGACGCTTCTGGAGGGGGGTCTGGGTTTCCTTATTCTTTCCTCCTACGGCGAGCTCGACCTTCTGCTTCACGGCATTCTACGCTTCTGTTAGACCAAGAGCCGTGGTGCTTGTCATCCTTGAGATATGGGGAGCGCAGCTTACGTATTTAGCAAACGAATCCTGGTATTCCTTCTCAGCCTTGGCCAATTGCTCATTGAAGAGATCGGTATCGGGCTTCTCAGGCCTCTTCTTCTCGGCGGTTACTGGAGCAGCCGCAGGGGCAGCCGCTACTTCAGCCATGTTGCCTATCGTAAACGTGGGTATCTGGGTGGTATATATCGACGTTCTTTAGAGCTGCTTCTGTCCGATCGTATTTCGGAGGAGAGAATGAAGAGGATAGTTCAAGTCTACAAAACGACGGATTGATCAAAGGAAATTTAATCAAATCAATATTTAGAAAAGAAAGTAATAGGTAGAATAGGCAATTGGACGAACCCAGGGGGGAAAGGAGGCCAGATCTCAGGGTCCTAAAAGGCCTGCTAGGTTCAGCAGATGGAAAATTTCGGAGTCGAAGATCCACAGGATAAAAAAAAAGAAGTCCCTAATTCTAAATCAATTCACTAATATCAGACATGGTACATGGTACGTGCATATGCTCGTGGACACCACGCTAATTATAAGACCTACCGAACTTCTACCGGCCCCCCCTGGATGATTAGCTTAGTGTATTGCACATCTTCTCCAACGAATGAGGTACCCACTGCACTGGTACAATCGGTTCAATACATAAGGTACATTACCTTAGGTAAGGTGGAAAACGTTAAAGGCGCGTTGCAGGGGTAAAAGAGAGGTCAATCCGCAAACATCCCTCCGATAAGACGCGATAAGAACCGAAGCTTGGGAATTTTTTATCCTTCCCCAGTCGCGCAAGGCTGAACCTCTTTCTCTTCCCAGTCAGCAGTTGGGTATTGTCACAGCCACTCACAAAACTCACCTTCCAACATCACGCCCATTGCGACAGCTATCCATTTCTTGCAGCGCAACCTCAGAGTACCAATTCAACCCCACGCGTGGAAGGGCGCATAGCTCTCACGATGGATCAGGAGCAGGCCAACAATGAAGCCAACGAGAAGCTTATGGTGAAGACATGGCGAGCATGGCGAACCGCTCACGAGATGGTCCAGGATCGAGTAATGCGCCTCTATCGAATTCTTTAGAAACTTATACTAACTCCCAAATAGGGATACGTCCTCTCCAGCGCCGAACTCGATGAATCGCTAGACGATTTCAAGACGAATTACTGCAATATCGACAGCTCCATCCTGTATGTGTTGTGTTTTTTTGGCTCTGCCGTCTCCTGGCTATTTCCCTGCAATCGAATTCATAAAAACAAATGACTAAACTACACGCGACAGTCGTGGCAAGCTCAAGTTCTCTGCTTATCCAAGCCCGGAAATGAACGCCAAGTTCACCCCACCCGCCACGACGCAAAACCCCGACCCAGCACCCGACACTGGTACCATCTGGATCGAGTTCCTGGATGAAGAGTCCTTAGGAGCTGAGCAGATGCGAAAGTTCGGCCGCTTCTGCTCGGAGAATCACTACAAGACGGGCATTCTCGTGTCGCACGTGGCCGTGTCGGCTTCGGCAAAGAAAGAGATTGCCAAATTCGCACAATGGACCACCATCGAATGGTTCCTCGAGGAAGACTTGTTGATCAACATCACCCACCACGAGCTCGTGCCGCGTCACGTCGTCCTTAGTCGGGAGGAGAAGTTGGCCCTGCTCAAGCGCTATCGCCTCAAGGAGACTCAGCTGCCTCGTATCCTGCAGAAAGACCCTGTCGCCCGCTACTTCGGCATGAAGCGCGGACAGGTGGTCAAGATTATTCGGAAGAGTGAGACGGCTGGTCGGTATGCGAGTTACAGGCTGTGTGTATAAAAATGCCACTTGGAGTCCCTGACTTGGGAAGGGGACCAAGACCTTTGCAAAAAGCCCGGCGTCTACGAGCATAATATGATTTTGACTGGGTGGCGTTTTCGGTCTATAGCTCAGGGGTTCTTGCTTTCGGCCCTTTAACCACTAATAAAGTGTGTTACGGATGAGGTAGAGGTTCTGCTCTTGCAATTTGTATGTGGTTAGGTATTATCCATATAAACTCTAGGTGAAATTACAAAAAAAAATCCCAACCAAGAAAGGCCGGGACAATCGTCCATCGATAGGGTGGGGGTAAATGACTCCCTCCCCTTATCATTCTTTCACTTTTGGCTTACCAATTCAGCTATCCTCATCTCCATTTTCAAGCATGCGCAGGTGTGAGGTGCGCATGAGACCGGGTTTGGCGACTTAGATACCCAGGTTGGAATAAGTGACAAGAGCCGTCTCGAGACAAGATTCTATTACAGGCCGTTGAAGCGGAAGTACGGCACATACGTAGGCGGGATGCGGCACTTACTGAGGTGGACTGGCGGAGAGGGGGGAATCTGATCCAGGCTGATTTGGAAGGCTGACTTGCCAGGATTCACGTCTCGAGAGGATCATTGTGCATGTCCGCCCAAATGTGCTTACTGTGTTACCACGGCCAACAACCTCCTGTTTCAGTCATCTCCAGTACCCGAAATCTATGCCGTAAAGGAAATTATATAATAACTATAAACAAGGAACTTGGGTTCTGGGCCCGAGCCACAAGTCGCATTCGACGACTAATAGAATACACCAAAACTGCAAACAATATACTGGGCAGATATCATAGTCTTAGTGATCTATTATAGATCTAGTCTAAAAATACTTCGTAAATCAATAGCGGCCTATCGCCGTGGGGGTATATGGTTTAGAAGATACAGAGCAAATAGTGAAACCCAGAAGTAATAGGAAGACTCGACAGTCGAGACACATGACTTGCTATGGTAGCAAGGTCTATTGCCGCCCCGCCGAGGAGCCTCTCCGAGCCAGCTCCCTTTTGGCCTTTTGATTTGGTGTATATCCCATCCTAACTCCGTGGTAAATGGTGGTATCACTTCCCCTGATATGACCTAGAAACGCCAATATGGCCTAGTTTTGAAACTGGCTCCCTGTCGTCCCGTATAAAACACGCTCGATTAGATTTTTATCCAGTCCTCGTGTCGTATAAGTTCTTCCTATGTGTAGACGTATTGTACAGTGTATGGGGATAATTTCGGCGTTAACATCGTAAATTTCATAACATGGTGTAGCGTGTAGCTCATGGTGGTGGTATGTGATTAAGTCCGCTCTCGTGAGCGGTCCGCGTCGCAATGTTTATCTCGTACTGGTATTAGAAAGGTGTGTGAGACTGCGGGGATCTGAAATGTATCATCACTAGCCCCTGGATCCCGCAGAGTCCTAAGAAGTATTCGTTCCTAAACAGACTAGACGCTGGGTTCATACTCCGTTAAAGTGAGTAAGTGATGAAAGCTAGACAACCTCGAGGAACGTTCTCGCATCGGGTTTGGCCCTCTATAGTTATTCATTGCGTAATTCCTGCGCCTTGACAAGGTATAGAGCTGTTATGGGGTCGAGCCTCTAAGTCCTTTAGGTCATAGTCCGTGTCGTTCGAATTACTATGGCTATTGCCTGGTTCGTCCGGTGGCTCTTGGGGATGTTGTGGTATTGTTTCTAATTCGACTCCGTTTCGAGAACTTGACCGAGACTGCCTAGCGTTAAATGGACTCAGGAGACCGCTGAGGTCTTGCAGTAGTACCTGAGAACCTCGTCGAAAGCCATTGTTCGGTGCTTGCATAGTGGGCGTGGGACTGAGCGGAGATGGTGGTTCGAGACTGGAGTTATAGCTGTCTCGTACGCTACTTCGAGATGGCTCGCCGTCAAGAAGTCCCCCCACGTCGAAGAAAGACACTCTGCGGGGAGTTATGGTCGAATTGCTTCGTGACGAAGTTAGTTGATCTCTATGGAGGAGAGAGTCGTCACTGCGGGCACTGGTGCTCGGATGCCGTTGCGGAAATTGCCAACTATCCATACTTGCGACGGCCTTGGCAGCTGAAGGCTTGTCGTTCTGGCTTTGTTGTGACGCAGAACGAATCTCGCGATCCACACCCAGTCCCAAATCCCTCACAAGGTCTTCGTCACTACCCCAATGTCTGTTGATCGTAGGCCTACGTTCGGACGCTCGGTCGATAGAATCTGCGGCTGTAGAATTGTGGCGATACTTGGTCTTCTTCACGCCACGATCCCGGACGAATGATCCAAGCACCAACGTATTAGCGGCAGCCGTAGCGAATAGGAGTTCCACAGAAGCGAGAAGAGAGCGAATCTGCTGGTTTCCGTTCAGGCGAAGAATGCGAGGAATTCTATATCCGGTGACCCCCACAACAATTAGACTTAGCGAAAACAACAGGGTTAGTTGGACCTTTCTCGTAGTGCCCATGTGGCTTGTGATGATTATGGGAACGGGGTAGAGGACGAGAAGAAGGTCGGTCATAATATTGCAAGTCGCCATTGTGATGAGCTGGACATATCCCTGACGGCATTGCCCTCCAGGGTCAGGCATTACCTGCCAGTAGTGGTCGAAAGGCTGGCATTCTGTTAAGTCGGCTATTAGGACTGCCACGAAGGTTAATACCAGAGTGGCTCGTATGAAGCGCAGCGTAATTTCATGAGTGCGGTTCCATGTAATGCTGGTCAGACGTTTGAAAAATTCGAGGATGGCGCTTTTAAGGATCCAGAGTCTTCGCGAGAATGTATTAGTACCTCAACACTGATTTAGATTTGACAAAGTTCATTTTGTGCAGCAGGCCGACCAAATCCACCATACCGAAGGGGGTAGACAAGAGAATCATCAAAGGGGGAGGATACATACGTTGCTGCATAGAGGACCCGACTAGCAAGCACCAAACCACTCGCGATAGATCTCATTCGTATTTCCTCATCCGTTAGCTCAGTGAAGTGTGCGTTGTTAGTGCCGTATATGAGGATAACATGAACACATCCCATGCGCAAGTAAAGAGGGATGATGGCCATAGCTGCCATCTTATCCTCTCTAAACAGCTTTTCGGATCGTATGAAGCGGCCGACGACGCGCAGCAGGATGATGGTAGTGCAGAAAAGTGTTATCCACCAGCAGACCAAAAGGGTCGGTTTGTCCTGATTAGGATCATGATGTGGCGGCGGCGGCGAGTACAGCGACATATTGTCTCTGTTTGAACGTGGCCACGCCCGCCAACCTCCGTAGAGGGGACGAGCGGGGAGTGGGAGATCTTCTGCAGGAGACGCCGGCTATAGCAAAGTCGGCGAGATCACGGTTGAGACGTAGAACAATCGATTTGCCCGGCGAAACATGAATACGCCGGCCACTGCACCAAACGAGCCCGTTTCCTCCTCCTCGAGATCCAGATAATGGTGGCTCTATGGGCGCTTTTTGCCGTATTCCTCAAAATTCGGGTTATCAAGAAAACAACTTGGAGGCGCCAAAGGCAGAATTGCGCCCCGAATATTCCACTTATGAAGTTGAATAAGTGGACTGCGATCCCTGACTAGCGACACGAGCGTCGAGCCTAGTCGATGATGCATGGACGGTGTAATTGGAACGATATCGATAGTAATAGCCGTATGACATCAAAGGCCGTAGACCGCGCATCGTAGAAGAATATCGCGTTTCGGTATTTGAATGTGCCGATAGCTAGAAGTAAAGGGAAACGAAGGGGATATATGTTAAAAATACGAGGAAGTAAAATACCTAGGTAGAGATGTCTAGGAAGTTGTAGTTTACATGTAGGGTAGCATGGAGAGGAACATGGAGGAGGACTTGGGGAGTGCTGGGAGTGCTAGCTCGGTGGTGAAGGGTTGAGGGTTGAGGGTTGAGATGAGGGTTAAAAACGTTATCAGGTCTAGTACATGCAGCTATAGCTGCATATAGGTGGGCAGTGGGTAGGCAAGTACATTAGGGATGTACATCTTCAGACTTCATATACGTACGTACGTAGGTAGTACCTACCTCCTAATGATGTACGACACATGCAAGGATATAGTATCTATCTGCATACTGACCTAGGTATACCCTAGGTAGTCTGGTAGCCTGGTAGCTTGGTAGCTTGGTAGCTTGGTGTGCAGGTAGGCACTCTACATAGTAGCGAGGCCTATCTGCTAATAGTAGGGGTATCACACGTTATGTAGAATAAAACGCCAACACTAATACAGCCACGACAGTCGACAGTCGTCCCACAAGAGATAAAACTCGAGCCAAACAGCCGGGCAGGGGCTGTGGGTACGTATTAATTCGATCCTAGCTAGCTTCCCTGTTAGACGGGTCTATTGAGCAGGGAACATGCTGCTATCGAAGACGGTAGATATCCAGGTACATGTACCAATCCGTACCTGCCAGCCAGCCCAGCCTGTCTCCTAGCGATGCGCGATGACCTCGGCCAGGTAAAGTTCATTGCCTACCTTCATATCTGGATTACATACATGCAGGCTACTATATACCTAGAGATCTACCCAAGATAGTGTTAAGATAGAGTGAGATAATATGTCTGAGGTAGGTACTACTATGTAAAATGCATGAGTAATGTACACGTGTTGTACAAAATGCGAGCGCATCCTTTCCGCCTCAAAAGTTCTTACTCTTACGCAGACATGAGATGATATGAGACGGATCATTGCAGTAGCACACTGAAAGAATCGATAGGTTGACTCTGCGAGCTGTGCCACTAGTGCCCATTCGCATAGCACAAGACTCAAGAGATAGCAATAAACCCAGTCCAGTCCAAAAGGTCCAGGCGTGCCTCTTCCGTTTATCTTTCGGCGCTAACGAGAGAGAAGTTTGATCATGTATATTCCTATGTGTTACGAAAGCTGACGGGTTAGAGACGCACAAGGCTTCAAGGCTCATGGCTCATGCTGCGGTGTGCCGGTTTGCTAGGCTCGGGCGTATCGTGGCGCTCTAGCAGATCTATATGTACTTAGACCCTTGCCATGAGTAGGGTAGTCCGTGGGGCCTGCTAGGCCAGCCAACAACAGCAACTCATGTCCAAGCCTGTACCGTCCCCACGCTCACTTAGCGCCGCCGCCGTCACCAATACTGTCTCCAAACTGGCGTGGTTGGCTTATCATGAATCTGCTATAAGCGAGTCGCAGCGGAGGTGGCTCAGAGTCTTGACCAGTTCTCGGCCGGGGATCCACGACAATTGGCACACGTGAGCTCCGGCTTGGGGCTTGTCACAAGGAGCCACAAGAGTCGGATGCTTCCAATAGATTCTTTGAGCTAAAATAGGATCCCGCTTTGGTTTATGGTAAAGTCATGCTATTGCTAGGGAGTAGGAGACCGAGCGTAGATAAGGAAAGCTGACTAGTGTAAAAGGACACACGTACAAGACCTTGGGATTCGTGTTATCAAGGCTCGGGACCGGGGAAGCATGAGCAACAGCTTGACACAACATCCGACTCCTCAATCCCCAAGTAGCACTAGCACGCACTTTCACCTCTCAGCCTAGGACAACGCTTGATGACTGTAACACATCGCATCATATGCTAGCACCCTGCCGGTCGCTCTGGACACGAGTATCGCAACAGCTTACTTATCGACGTTACATGTGACATTAAATTGGTATAGGCAAGCAGGGTAGCTCGATCAGTTGTCATTACGAAGGACAATGCATGCAGATCCTTGATCTAATCGCCGACAGTACATATGAGAGAGGGTAACAGTAGAGGAGCTATTCTCTGAGCTTGCTAGGACTGGTAACAAGGTTACGATAGAATGGGTAGTATACGGTAGGTGTCTGGTGTCCAGGTACTATGTAGGTAACACGAGCTGCACGAGAAAGCTCTCGGGGGTGAGGAGAGAGATATGATTGTAAGGGCCTTTCGAATTGCGACTATTGTAACATTGTTTAGGTAGTCTTTCGGATCACCTACTGTAGATGTATGTTGACCCGGTCCTTGGCTCCATACTACTGATATTAATAGGCCACCTAAACGCTTCGACTATTAAGATGCTTCTTAGTGATATGGTAAAAAGAGCACGTTAATGACGGAAGAAATGATGGAAATGAAAAAGGACAGGAACTGAGCAGGTTGAGCCGAAGTGAGACACATCTGCAGAGAAACGCCTCAACGCCAGAGTACATCAGTATACGTCTTCCGTGGCTTCTGGTCTTGGTTGTTCTAGGCCTTGGATTATCATGTCATTGAGGATTTGTACTATCTATCCCGCTTGACTGCTTATCCTTGCTCTCACTTCACCGCGATAGAGAGGCGGAGAGGAAGGGGAAAAAAATTAAAGTACTAGGCGGTACTTGACACATGCGTCAATTGCAACGGGATGCTCCCGACCGAGCTCCCGACCGTTTGGGGCGACTCATCACGAGCATCGACGGCTGATTGCAGCGGGGATCGCCCTACTCCATTTAGCGAATGAAGCTACCACCGATCTTTCCTGTTTGGTATTGCAAGATATGTACTAACTAGGTATAAGAAAATCTTCAACACACTACGTCCTCCTAGTTCCCATTTATTGGAAGCATATTTAAATAATCATCAGAGCTTTAGATAGACTCAATGCAGCGAACGATACCTAAATTGAGGTTATTCTTCATTCGTACCTAAAGAGACTGACAGGACCGTTGGTTGTTGGAGATGCGACCGGTGATATCCCCGGTTGATATGGGGGTCCCACACTAGATGATATCTTTTCTTCAGAGCTTCCCATTGTGGAGAGGAGGTTGGACATGGGTGGGCCTGCAGATCGATGCGCGCATCTTTGACCAGGGTCCTTGACGAGAACCCTTGACGAGGGCGGAGGGAATTAGGCGAGACAGGGGATTTTGAGAGGAATAATTTTCGTAGGCTTGGACAAGCGACTTGCTGACTTGACACTTGATTGCTTGACTGCTTGGAAAGAGAATAACGTCCGCTGCTTTTACTATCGATTCTTACTATTTCGCGGCTCAGCGCCCACCGAGCGTTTCACCAGGCTATTCCGGCTCAAGGACCCGGCTTCACCTTTGAGATCTCATAGTCCCACCGAATTCCGATTAGGGTGATATCCCGGAAAGCTCGCGAGACTTGGAAGCACGTAAGACCTTGTCTTTCTCAGCTAGTCTTCACCGATCCCCATTTCCTTGATACTATCAAACTATGTTAAAAGTCAGCCTATCATTCTGCCCCGGAGCTTATAGCGGCGGCGCCATAAAAGGAACGAAAGGGCAAACTGAGGCATAACAATAGGTATCTGCTTACCTACCTCACAGTATGTAGGTAGAAAATCATCTATACCAAAGGATCAATTTTGCATCGTCCCAGATTCGTCAGCTCTACACCTAAGCTTACCACGGCTGGGCTGCCGGGTTTCCCCAGGACAATCGATCTCAATCGTCTTATATCATCCTACATCGGATCAGCACCCAGGAAACCGGACAACGAGACACGAGATAGAGCTCAATGTATCTAGGTAAGCCGCTTCGCTAGTCTCATATAACTCCTAAGCGTACGGCGTTGCATCGATGAGCATTTGTCGGCCGGGACAAGCTTTCCAACCGACACGCGTCGTATGTGAGGCTAAAATCCAATTCTAATAAAAGCTTGCGTGTCCAGATTGCACCAAATATATGGTCCTGTGCATGCAGATTCGTCTCCTCCTTAATTCATAAGAGGTACCATTAAGGCGGGTTCAATCTTGAGTTTGGTATATCTATCTCATACCTGCAATCATCCCGCAGTCATCTTGTTATCTTGCATGCATATGATTAGTCGGGTAATCGCATACATAGTAAGACTAGGATACTCGCATTCAAGATATCGGTGACCCCATATTTATTGGCTGGATAGTCGATAGCTGGGAGGGTAAGAACTTAGAATAACATCCATGTAGGGTATCTATCTCGTCAATCTATCAGCTCAGGATTGAAGACTCAAGCATACCAACTATCCTTTTTTTTGTCTCTTTCAGGTATGGCTCGTAGCAAACCTATTCAAGAGCCTAATCCAACCTCCTGGGTGATTGCATGCGAAAGGGGGTCTGAGATTTGATACAAGAGTAACTAATAAAAATACCTGAAACTCCTAGGCATGATCAAGTATACGCTCTACGTGTCTATTCTGCGCTTGGCCATCTAGGTTCCTCGCATAGCCGACTTACATCTCTATTCCTCATCCAATTATCAGACCTATCTGCCGTCAATTATTGAGACAGATCCCACGTCACTAGAAACCGTTTAACATGTAGCAGCAAGACGTGAAGCGAAGCGGCCTGACACGTGCGTCACTGTTTCACCTATCAGTGTCACCGGTGCATACCTACCTGGTAAGTACTCTGTAATATTTCATACATTTTCCATGAATAAGTAGTCATGAACATTTAATGTCGTGGTTAAATGAGCTGGGAAAAGCCATCCAAGTGCCTTGTAACACCTTAGCGATTATAATAGCGTTTGGTATGCTTCAAACACGCAACATCCAAGAGCAACGTGATACTCTTACAATTACAAATCAAGCAGTAATTAAACGAAGACAGTGTAAGAAACAGGTAATAGGAGACACCATATCCACGACACTGTTTGACTCGAGTAGTACACAAGTTAGAGTTCACACAGGTAGACGTGTGGTACGGAACATACCGTGAGGAGCCTTGTAAAACTTTTGTCAGGAGAGCCAAGTGAGGCGCCCATAAGCGCATCGCGAAGATAATTTTTATGTGTTCGGTTGAATTGGGCAGGAATTGCTGTTATGTGTGGCCTCTGTGTAGCTCTGATAGATAGATACTACCCGTGTATCCTAGTTCTCTGCCTCGTCCAGCCTCTACACGGTATGTACCTAATAAGCTTGTAGAACTCGCATTTATACCATCAAGAATACTAAGAAGCTGACAGGTTCGTGTTGGCGTTGCTCAGAACCGAATGGCGAGAATGCCGCCTACGCGAGCCCAAGCTCCCCGACTACTTCTTTGATATGCAACTTTTCAGCCGTACCCCAGTCTATGGTTAAGAGCTTCTCTCGTTTTATGCCTGCGTCATCAACCATCAAACTCCATAACTCATCGACAACCAGACTTCTTACTCTAGGCCAGGGATGCCCCATGAGTGCAGCAAGCCTTCGTTTCGCCTCCACTGTGCCTTCGCGTCTTTTAGAAGCCATCTCCGATGATAATCGGTCGTCTACATCCACTGCTGCGATGGCGCCGTAGACCTTGATGCATGCCTCCAGCTTGCGCACGTTGCCGGTCTTGTACGCTGCTTTCTGCGCTACAAGACAGAGCTGCCGCAGGTTGATCTCGGTACAACGCTGTAACAGCCCGACATGAAATAGATATGCTACTACTTCCAGCGTCGGCACTATGATACGATCCTCACCTTGGTACTGCTTGAGATTACCGAGTAATGTCGTGCATATCTGGTTCAGGTTCTCGGGCGACTCCTCGCAGAAACTAGCCAGCGCAGCCCTGCTAACTATAACTAAGTCCTCGTTTCCCGTGTCGGCTGAAGTTACCAAGCCAGCCAACAGACTCGAGATGCAGTCATATATGCTAGCCGCCCATATTTCCGATACAGTTTGATTTAGTTTGGTTGTGTCAAAGATGTGTAACAGAGAGTCGAAGTATGCTTTTGAGGAGAAAGATAGGTCGCGAAATGGCTTGGCACAGCTATCTAATAGTTAACAACAGATTAACAATGCTATATTTATAGGAGCGTGTACTTACCTTGGATGTAGCAGCAAAGCCAGGGCAGACTGCGCCTCAACACGAACTCGATCCAATTTTTCAGCTGCTAATCGAAGTATGTGGGGGAAAAGTGTTGAGACAACCTGCTTGTCATCCCCCTTCGCCTCCCACAGTGTCTTGGTGGCCTTAATCGCCTCTAAGCGGACATGGGAGCCGATATCTCCACGTGCATTCGTCGTGTAGTCGTCGAGACCATCTGAGATGATATTTAGGAAGTCAGATGCTCTCTCTTTTAGGATCAACCTGCCAACTAGACTCTGAAGTATTGCAACTCGAGTCTCGACATCGCTATCTTGCGTCCATCTTGAAATAAGCACTCTGCTTTCCGGAATACCTTCTAATTCATCTTGCCGGTTTTGGTGAAGTTGATAAGCACGAGCTAGAACATGGAAGACGCCATCTCCATGTTTGCTACGTGGCATTTGTGGACGCCACACGTTATTAGACCACTCTTCGATGATCGTCGTACGGCGTTCTTGGCCACAGAGTATGAGCAGGATTAACGCAGCTTTTGAGGACGCCCCTATTACCTCGGCCTCGTTTCGATCGAGCCATCCTTTCAAAGTATCTTGCAGAGTCTCCAGAAATTCATTGACTTGTTTAGGACAACCAACCTGGCGTGCGTCTACCAATTCGACAATTGATCTTAATGCATCAGAGCTAGACTCGCTTATAATGATAGGCCCAGGCTGTAAAAATCCAGCCCGGGCTTCCAGTAAGCTTCCGTCTATAGTGCTCATAAGCAGGGCGGGAGTTGCAGATACTACAAGCCCGCCAGCTGCCTCCGCAATCAATTCTGGCCTTCGATACTTGGTGGTTGTTGAGTCTTGTAGAATTTCCGTCACGGTGGTGATGATTTTAATCAACGGTACCTTCTTGAGAAACACCGGGTGTCCGGCAGAGGGAAGAGATGGGATAAGATCCAATATAGCCGCAAGACTCAGTAAGAGTCCATGCCGCTCTTCAACTTGTCTCACTTGAAGAGCTCCTAGTCGAGACAGAAGTAATTCGAAGGAGCTGTTGAAACGTTCGAAAGGGTCGGAAACCTCGATTCTTATCATTTCTGACGTTAGGGAACCAAACGAAATAGCCGCTACTCTCCGAGCCCCAGCATCCATATCCCCAATACCTCGCCATCCGAGTGTCGCTTCCAATAACGCACGCCCGTAATGCGGCGAGAGTCTAGTTGTCTGCAGAGCGACTTCATGTATCGCCCTGGAGCGAAGAGCAACGGCATGGTAATCCACTGTTTGGACAACAGCAATTCCTTTCTCTACAGTATCAGGATGTCTGCCAATTAACTCCTGAAGAGCAGCCGATGCGCCGCGCCTAATATTTCCCGCAGGATCGAGCGACGCGGTCACCACTAATTCGGTCGCAATTACTTGTAATATCGACGCAGTGGGATCATGTCCTTTGGCAACCAATACAGACTTTGTCTGCACCTGGAGCAGCTCGGAAGTGCTGTATCGACGAGCCAGGGCCCAGATACCAAAGCAAGACGCATCTCTGACGTTGGAGCCAATCGAGCCGCCCGACGGACTTCGCTTCTCAAAAGAGAGTCCCAGCAATAGGGAGTGGATGATGTCACACAGGTTCTCGGGAGGTGGTGATCTCCGGTACAGAAGGTGGGAGAGGGTAAGCATCAGGCCATGCCACTCAAGGGGGTCGACTGCTGCAAGATCGCGAGTAGGAAGAGCTGACGGGTTGGACTTGCTCTTCACCCAAAGGACATTACGATTGAGCGACTCTAGGACAGCTTCGATAACTTGGGAGGCCATGTCGGATTCTAATTTGAGTGTGACGATACTAAGGGCTTTGCTCGCAGCAAACCGTACCGGCGTGTCGTTATCTGATAACCTTTCTAATAAATACCCAATAGTTGCTTCCACCATCTCGGTGTCGGTATCAGTTGGGTCCTGTTTCCGCAATATTAGGGTGATTACTGAGCGTGTAACCTTAATTAGCATTTTACGAGCGAGAGCAGAGCCGTTTATGACGTCGAACGCGGGATTCGCCTCTCCAGATATAGCTTGTGTAGCATGGAAGATGGCGGACAAGTACGGATCCATGATAGAGGTATCTGCTGAGGCCCCTAGGATCCCAGCTAAGAACGACAGGGTACCAATGTAATGATAGGGAGACTCGGCCTGCGCGTCTTTTAATGGCCTGAGTGTCCACAGAGCCCAGTGGACAAGGGAGTCCAAGATTCCCAGCTCCTGCATGTCTCTTCGCATCGCCAGACGCACCAGGAGAGCCCTAGCTCCATCTCTTTCTTTCCCAGGGGATGCAAGATACTTGATGGCCAAAGGAATGACTCTTAAGGTAATACCCGGTATTCGTGGTGGCCACTCGAATCCAGGGACGACAAATCGATCAAGATCGTCAGCGTCACCGGACGATATAGTAGAAAGATCGAAAGGGGCGAAAAACAGTTGAGACAACCACAGCAATACGATATACCTCTCGTGCCAGGTCCACGAGGCGGCTAAAGAATCAGGCGTGCGCTCCGACTCTTCGAGAGCGAGGAGCAAGAGTTCTAGGTATCTCGTCTCCACATTCAGGAACCTGACAATAACCTTTTCCCCTCGAATTTTGCAGAATATGTAGAGAATTTTACACAATGCGTTGGAGAGTGGGAGCAGAAGTTGAGACCGCATGGATAGCGACCTGGATCTCCGGCGATCCTGCAAGCATCCTAGGTATGCCTCAGCTATCATCGGTAGCCACTTAGGCAGATGCGGATCAAGCAGCTGAGGGAGCTCCTGAAATGGTTCCAACACCTTGGTAATACGTATTAGTCCTTTCTTCCCCTTGTTAATGCAACTAGATCATACTCACATGAGACATTAACCTCGCCGTTTCTCTCATCCGCACGCGTCTCCGAAGTTGGCCATTGGGCTTCCTCAGAAAAGGCGCAAGAGATCGATCGAAATCGGTGACTAGGTCCGATGAAAATTTTTGGAGGAGCACATCTCGATCTTGATCGGAGGCGTCCATAATTGAATAGATTTGCCTTGGTGTTATCGTTATAAGTTGAAGTGAAATCGAGGTATTTGCCCTGCTTATTTCTTTGGTACCGGATGACAGGTAGATTCCAATAATAGGTAATAACACAGAAAAAAGGGTTTATATTCTACTACCCATGTGAACTCTCAACAATATTGATGTTCTATACGAGAGAGACAATGAGGTATGGCAATAAATAGGTGCCTAAAGTGCCTAGGTACATATAGGTAATGTCATAACCGTGCGGATCTTGAGCGTGCCGCTTTTTCCGATAAGCAATCCATCTTGTTTAATCGCATACCAAAGCTAATTATTTGGGTCGTGAAGGGGATATTCTACACATGCGAAGTCAACAATGCAAGCACTCCTTATTATGTGAGATTCATAGATGATGATATAGGTAATGGGTAATAGGATATATAAAAGAGATGTCAGAGTATTCAACGCCGAAAAGCAATGCTAGTTGGGCGCATATATCTAGCGACCAGACATAACACTTCGCTGATCGGCCTTTGGCCAACATATTCAAGTTGAAAGGCTTCAGAACGAGGAGATTCAGCATAATTACGTGATATATAAATTATCAGTTCCACCAGAAGCTTACACTAAAGCTCACGCTCAAACCTCGTACATAATGCCACCATCCAATTGGGATGTAGAGGGCATCGCCGGGCTCCAAGATGCAATCCAGAAAGGGCACCTTCTTGAATGCATTCAGGTACTCCTGGACATGCCGATCGTCGTTTTCAGGCAATGCATCCCAACCCTCAACCACTCCTACATCCATCAAACTGGTATTTCCCATCTCGACCCCGTTCTCTCTTCCGCGCGCTTGCATCTCTTCCGTATCCAACGGTGAATAGAGACGTACGTATTTACGCCCAACGACTTGTGTCAATATGTTATGATATGGGTCGTTGTGCAATGGTGTGATGGTGCCTGGTGGTCCTAACCAGGCGTTGAGAAGGGGCTCGTCGAGTTCTGGCTGGTCAATACTGGGATCCGTTGGGTGTGGCGGCGGTGCCGTATAACAATAATCTGGGATGAGTATGTCATTTCGAAGAGACGGGAGCTGTGTAAATAACGGGTGCTGAGCCAGGTATGCAGTAGATCTCGTTGGCGACGGTGCAGGCTCACCGCTAGAACCATCTCGGGCTCCTGCTAAAGATGGGTCGATATACTCGGTAAGGAATTCGTTGAAGGTGATGATCTTCTGGCCCCAGCCTTCGTCCACGTAGCTACGACCAATCTCGACGGGTACAAGTCTGCGACCGCCAAAGGTCCGCGAGAGCAGGTAAGATGGGCTTCTCCAGGGATTCGTGGTTAGGGCTGGCCAATCACGAATGCTACTACGGATTATAAGGGGCCTGGGCCCGAGCTTGAGGTCTTGAGAGTTGTCCATATATGTCTGAAATGCCTCCATAGGGAGACCGTCGACACTTTCAATGGGATGCTTCACAGGGGGCGTAAATGGTTCGGCGGAGGAGAAGACGTCTACTACACCTAGTTTCATCCTTTTCTTAAGAGGCTCAAGTGTCAACGTATCCTTGGGAGTAGTTGCCTCCTTCCAGACCGTGTGTAGTAACTCGACTGTCTCATTCACCCATCTCCTACCTCTCTTCTCACCAGCAGCACCGGCCAGGATTAAGGCGAGGTCGAGGATTCCGACGAGCTCACCAATCTCGTGACCTGTCTCTCCATGACATGCCTTGCTATCCGTAGCCGAGCCATAGAGGTAAGGATACTGGAGAAAACCGAGGCAAAATTTCAGGATGCTTGCATCGGTATACAGTTGTCGCCAGCAGGTAGGAAGGTCTTTGAAAACAAAAGCGTAGAATTTAGCGTAAGAAATAGATATTATATCGTCTAATCGTTTTGATATAAGGGATCGCTTTTCTGGAGGGATTTCGGCTGTTGTTGCATTCGCGGATTGCAAATCTTGGTAACAAACGCAGACTTGAGCAGCTTGGCGGAGGAGCAGGTCAACTAAAGCACGGCCGCATCCCGCTAATGAAGATTCCTCGGTATATTCATCTGCCAATAGTACGGAGCTGCATTCGATTCGGATTGCCTCAGCTGCATCTGCGCAAGATCTGAAGAGATGCTCTTTACTCAGATCATATGCCATTGCACTCTAGAGGTAGAGTGTGCATCCTTCGGACAGCACAGTGTTTTCCTTTTATCTCTTGTGAGCATGGAGGTGTAATCGACGACTAGAGTAACCAAACTATACCCAAGGGATAAATACCTAGGTAGGTATTTTGAAGAGGCGGAGAAAAGGAGCGAATAAGAGTCGGCCAATAGGTATTTAAATCCATCAGGCATGGAAGCATGAATACCTCTACTTGTAGTGTTGAGCCGAATGGTTGTCGCACTACGTTGTGGTGTAGAAGAGGGGTAGAGTATAAACGCTAGTAGCAAGCATTTTTGCAACAAGACGGTTAAGGCCACAGGCTCAGGCGCTTTGGTGGAGTGGTTAACACGTTGCCCTGCTATTCTCGCAGATAGTAGTGCCAGGCAATCCCTTCGGGGGCGTAGGTTCGAATCCTGCAGGCGTCGCTTTCCAAGATTGCTTCAATTACTTTTTGATTTTTTTCTTCATCGTTCATAATTATGAATCTTGTCATAAATTACTTGATCAATTATTCGAATCATTTCTGAGGGGCATAATATGTACTTGCAATTAACTTGCATAAATGCATAAAGTGAATAATTTGCCTGGTACCTTAGGTAGGTTCATAAAACTTTACACGCCTGCACTTGCCAAGCACTAAATCGCGTCAACCCGCTCTAAGGCGCGTCCCGGCTATCAACACTTAATTGCACCGCGCCCACCCCACATTAAACTTGGTCAATTGGATTCTACCTCTCACACCCTTAAACACCACTGCTTCATAGTATTGATACTGAACTACCTCAAACGTCAATTGGCCTTCCTGTCCTAGAACTTCTCGGAATTCCAACTGCCAAACAGTTAATACCTTCGTCACCTCAACTTCCACCACGTCTCATAAGCCCTTGGGCTGTCAACCGCCACGTACCTGTATGCATACCTCCGATCGATCCTATGAATCTGCCGCCGTAATATATGCAAAGACGCGTCTAGATACTCTATAATTATGTATCTGCCACGCGATCTCATATCGAAGCTCTATTCCCACCTTCAAAATACCCGGCATCCGCTGTCTCCCCCGGTCCTCATCCTCGTCGCCCTCGAACCCGACGCCCTCTGTGCCTGTCGAATCCTCACTCGGCTCCTTAAGCATGATTACATCCCGCATAAGATCCACCCAATTGCTGGGTATGGCGATCTTGAACGCGCAGGCCAGGAGCTCGTCAGCCCCATGATGGAGACGCGTGGTGGAAGTGGTGGGGTTGTTGTATGCCTTGGTGTAGGAGGCATGGTCGATATGGGCACCATTTTGGGACTCGAAGCCGAAGGCGAAGAATCGGGATTTAATGGCGTGGAAGTATGGGTCATCGACTCCCATAGGCCCTGGAATCTTGGCAATGTCTTTGGCGGATACCCCTTAGAACCAGCTTCGGAGGCGAGGGCAAGTTTCCAGGCGCGCGCACCCGATGGCATAGTTTCCGGCCGAATTAGTCGTTCTTACAAACCCGGGAAAGGTGGAATTGTAGTATTCGACGATGGCGATATTGAAGAAGGGTTGGGCGCGGAGCGTGAAGCTTACCTAGCCCTGCTTGATATGCCCGATATCGAAGATGATGGTGAACTATATGGTGACAGCGAATCCGAGGAGGAGGACGCGGCAGAAGACGGGCCGCCCCGTTCTGGCCAGAAGAGAAAATCTTGGTCGGACCAAGACGAAGAGAGTAGTGACGAAGAGGATGACCGGCCGCGGCAAAGGAGAAGAAGTAATTCTGTATGATCCCTATTTGCCAAATTATAAGCCTATCACTAACTGTGCTTTAGTCAACTCCCATTCCAGACTCGCCACGACGTCCTCCTCAGCGAGGGTTAATATCCATACGGAATTCTGACATAGCCAGATCTGATGACACAGAGAACCCACCATCCGGAGCTCAACCCGCCAAGGGTCCGTCGGCCCGTACTCTTCGGAGGCGACTACTAAGAATGCGAAATGAAAACGAGGGTGTACTCCGAAAATACTATCGTATGGGATCTTCATACTCGGAGCCCATTAGTGCTATGATCTACTCTTTGGCGTCAGAGCTAGGTAGAGAAGATAACGACTTGCTTTGGCTAACTATCGTCGGCGTCACATCGATGGAGCTATACGGACGATCTTCGGCTGGCCTCGCTGTGACAGTCCGAAGCTCTGATGCTAAACCGACAAATGGTTGGATGGGAGTTCGCGGTGCCCGGATACGACAACTTCTAAGAGACGAAGTGCGACGCCTTAACCCGCCAATGATAGGAAGACTTCCGTCAGCAGATGGCGCAGGGGTTATCCCAACTACTGCCCGGGATCCGGAGGATACAAGTATTCGGCTATCTCCCGAGCCGAAATTTCTGCTAATCAGGCACTGGAGTCTCTACGACAGTATGCTACACTCACCATACCTTTTCTCAAGACTGCACACTTGGAACGATAGCGGCCTAAAACGCCTACATAAGCTGCTTGCTAAAATGGGCGTGAGCCTCGTTCAATGCAAGCAAAACTATACGCACATGGACATGATGCTAAAAAAGGAGCTACGAACCAAACTCCTTAAGTATGCGTCTCTCTATAACCTCGACGATATGGTCCCTGCAGTAGATACGGACAGTAGGGATCGAGCCGGCGCTAAAGATGGATGGGGATTTGTCCGAAGCTGGGGTTGGCGAGCCACTCTTAGTGCGCAAGATGTAGGAGTGATCATTGGTGCTATGCTCGAGGTGGGCAAGAACAGCGCCATCATTAACGATGATGGCCGCATCCGAGCAAGCCAGGCGCAGGATCCAGAAGATGATGGCGGGGCGGCCGAGTCGCAAGAATGGGTTGGCCGGTTTTGGGAGGCATACGACGCACTCGAAGAGTAAGTTTATGAACAATGCGAACTGCCACTTTATAAAGCTAACATAGTCTAGCATCGATGCGCTGAAAGCTGGCCTCCCCACAGCAAAGTACCTTCATAAGGCCATTTTCCGTACAGGAAGCTCGCTTATATGTAAACGGCAAATCAAGCACTTGCATGCTTTCCGCCTCTGCGTCATCAAGGACGGGCCTGACGTCGCTCTATTTACTCACCCAGCAGCACTTACGAAACTCGCTATTTGGGTTGGTGAGGCTCTTGCAGAAAAGGAGAAAGATGACAATGGCAAGCTAGCGCACGGTGGTCGAGGCACGCCGCTCGTTGTGGCAAGCTTGAATGAGAAACGGGGTGTCTACGTTGTCGTAGGTACCGGCGGCGGTGGTGGACCTGATCTTGCCTTCCTGGACAAGGAAGCAGCAAAGGGAAAGCAGACAGCTAAAGAAGCCAAGGCCAAGGAGCGAGAGCGGAAAAGACAAATTAAAGAGAAGATCAGAGAAGAGAAACGCGCCGCCCGGGCTGCAGCGGGAGACGATGACGACGACGAAGATACAGAGTCAGAGGCGAGCGAAGATTCGGATTCGGATTCTGAAGACGAAATCGAGGAGCAGAAAGATCGCGGATACGGTCTGAACAGATTCGGTAGCGCATTCCAAGATGTCGTTAACGAGACGAATGCCCGAGTACGAATCGACAGCTTTGAACATTGCGTTGTCGAGGTTCGAAAGGACGATCTTGGCGGATTCCTTGAAGGCTTGAGCCAAAAAACAGTTGTCGGTTGAGCTGTCTCCACCTTCCCCTATTACATATTCCAACACATTTTGCTTGCAACACACAATGGACTGGCTCGTCAGCTGCGAAATGATGGGATTCATGAGGATACTCCCGCGATAAGTGAAGCTGGTGCCCGCGAAGCGGCGAATGACGAATGAACGAGACAAGCAGGCATTGGGCGCGGGTGTCAAGTTGCATGAAGCATTGTAGATAGCGTATTCTACCGGGCCATATTAGGGACGGTATTTGAATTGTCTGATATTACTTGGAAATATACGCATAGCTAATCCATCCAATCCTTTTATATTTCTAGTGTTATATGGTGTCTCGGAAGTGAATGTGTCAATGTTAAAACCTGAATAAAAATGGTTAAGCCTCATGATGTGGGTATAAGTGTTAGCAAGACTCGACGACTAACTCGCTACCTCCTAGCACCTTTACTTTTCAGCCAAGCTATTGGCCTTATAGAACATATTGATTTAATCAAATATACTAGAGGGTTGTCTTATTGGTCAATATACTCGACCATATTGCCATCTAGAGCTACGACATGTCAAGCTATCATCTGCCTTCGTTAGCGATTAGAGCATGAGATGGATCTAATTACTGGCGCTAGGGGACACGTCGAAGTAGTCAATAAGGGGTGCCCTTGTACAATGTCGGCTTAACACGCAGGTACATATATCATCTGCTTCGTCTGCTTCGTACACGGTCCAATTACGTCAGGCACAGACATACCTAGGTAGGTATGTGACTTACTGCCGGTAGGTACTGGTACTGGGTAGATTAGACAGTGACGCGTAGGCACGTAACGAAAGGTTCTGACATACGGCTTCCCACTTTGAACGATCTAAAACATGGCCTAGCATGACCTAACGTGGCAGGTTCATAGACTCATGGCTTATGTTCATAGGTGCGATCGGTGAAATACATAGGTGACATGACAATACCCCGCTGAAGCATTGGAGGCATTGGAGGGGAGGTGCCAATTGGGAGGTGCTAACTGGGACCTACCGAGGGACTCGCTAGGACTCGCTTGATTCGAAAGAAAAAGGTCCCCTCTTCTATGTCTAAACCTCTCCCTATTCTTCTAAAACTTCTCAACAAGGAAATGGGATGACGTTTGCACCCACTCGTTTTTCTGTTCGTCGTCCTTATCAGACCTTATACCTTCTAACATTCCAAGCATAGCATGCTATTTGCCGCATCGCATCGCGCACTTCTCGCATATACAACATCACAGCATAACAGCATACATACCACATACCGCATACCGCATACTGCATACGGTCCGCGCATACGGTCCACGTCCACGCATACAGGGTTTGGATCTTTTTCAGATAGCCTCAACCTGCATTAAATCGTCGCAGTTGTTTCTAGTTCCTAGCTGTGATCGGCGGAATTCCCGCTCGTCAACCCCTCGGACCCCTCGACCCCTCCTAAAGGCCCCAGAGGTCCCAGAGATCATGTAAGTGATGACAGGCCCACACCTTTTCCAAGTCCCCAAGTCCCCAGCTCCCACGATAATAGGTAATCATCTTGCATGTGTGAATTTCCAGTTTCATCAAATTGCAACCCGTACCCCGTCCCAGCTAATACCTGCCGCATCGCAGTCCAATCCCCTTTCGAGCCCGCCTTATAACAACCCAGCACGCGAGCCCGGCCCAGCCTCGATCCCGCAAAGCCAAGCCAGCCAAACTAGCCTACCACGTTACTCGGAGAGCTCTTACGAAGCATCATTGCGGCGGTACTGCTCTTCTGCCTACCAGCCTACCCAGGTTGCCGCAGCCAAACAAACTTAGATTACACAGACCTACCTTGCTCCAGTATATCTTGACTTCCTTCTTTTTATCTTTTTTCCTCCCTTTATTTTTTGCTTGGGGCGCAACCTTGCCCGCCGTTCCATTTCTTTCATTCATCGATTCATACTTCGTACTCGTCCGTGCCAGCTCCGTTGCGACACATGAGACCTCCCTAGTCGTAGTCGGAACTTATTTGTTATCTTCACCGTTGCGACAACCCCACCTTGCCATCATTCAAAGCAACTTGTCGCATAAACGGTCCCCCCCTTTCGCCTTTCGCTCCCGCCTTCGCTAGGTCTAACGAGGAACGCCGACATCGTACCAACCTTTTCAACATACTGCCCGAAAGAGAAGGAGAGAAATAGAGAGTCAGTGCCGATTGCCTTATTGACGCGAGACATCAAACTCGAAGATGGGTAAATCGTGAGTCCGCCTTGTATTGCCTGGCCTTATATCATTATCATCTCCGGCTGCGCGAAGAATGCGAGAATTCCTACCCCCTCCGTGCAACCGTATCGGGAGATGCGAGACATTCATCATCAATCTGATCGGGCACCGCTCGCTCTACAGACAGCATTGACTAATATGAACTGTTCAGTCAGTCGAAGCTCTCGCAAGAGCAATTGGCCGAGCTCCAGAAATCCACGCATTTCGACAAGAAGGAGTTGCAACAATGGTATAAGGGTGAGTGGCCCCCCGCCTTCTTCTCTGCCGTCGTGGTCGCCACGTCACGTAACTCTATCCGGATGTGCGGGTTTATGCTCATCGTCTTAGGTTTCCTAAAGGACTGTCCGTCGGGCATGCTCACGAAAGAGGAATTCCAGAAGATATACCGACAATTCTTCCCGTTCGGCGACCCGTCGTCATTTGCAGATTACGTCTTCAATGTTTTCGACGCGGACAAATCCGGATCCATCGACTTCAAAGAATTCATCTGCGCTCTGAGTGTTACGAGTCGGGGTAAGATGGAGGACAAGCTGGACTGGGCCTTCCAATTATACGACATCGATGGTGATGGCAAGATTAGTTATGACGAGATGCTAAAGATTGTGGAAGCGATCTACAAGATGGTACGGCTATACCGTGTTCGACCCGTCAGCGGGTTGGATCTTGCTAACGTGGCCCAAAATAGGTCGGTTCGATGGTGAAGCTCCCCGAAGACGAAGATACCCCCGAAAAGCGCGTTAAGAAGATCTTCCGCATGATGGATAAGGATGAGAACGGTAGCCTGGACATGGAGGAATTCAAGGAAGGCAGCAAACGCGACGAGACCATCGTCTCGGCGTTGTCTCTATATGACGGTCTAGTGTAATTTCCCGTTGCTTTGTTATGGGAAAGGTTGAGGCGCACCGGATGGAAGAACAGCAGGACAACGAGGGAATCAGCAGAGTATAGGGATTGAAGAAGAAAAAGAAAAAAAGAAACAATAGTTGACGACAACGTCGTACCACAACATTCCTCGTTTCGATGTGTTCTTTTCTCCTTTTCTGTCTTGTACGCGGGCATCTACTTACCAAGAGAGGAAGGATAAACGCGGTTGTATGTCGGCCAGGTCCCGAATTAGGCCATATTAGACGAATGATAGTATAATGTGATGATGGAGGCTTCGGCAGGCCCCTTTGGTTTTTTCTTCTCCTTTTGGGGGAATCAGAACGGACCCGGGTCCCCTGATTCCCACTCGATCGAGGCGCAGCAAGGTGGCGCCCACTACGCATTCATACATGCGAAGTCGATACAAGAACGCACGTGGATGCGGGCATATGCTATCAGAGACAGGGCATTTTTAGTATGTGACGTTTGACTCCTATTCACGGCTTGGCCTGACTTTAACATAATAAATTTACATCTTTCTCGAGGGGGGATCTTCCTATCATGACACTATCATGACTATGCTCTGATGCTTAAATCATATATATGCCTCCGTGTGAGAGCCTAGATAAAGTACCTCGCCTAAACCAGTTATCAGAGTGCTTACAGACAAGAACAACAACTCGAATATTTGTATAATCGGCTGCTTAGCTTAGACCAAAAATAAAAGAGAAAGTATGTTAGCTTAAGGATATTTGATTTGCGGTAGACTTGGGCTCAGCATAAATACCTATTTGTACATGGCATTTTGAAGAGGTACATGAGTCCCTTTAGAATGGTTGGTTTTATGATCAGATATATGGACACAGCTTGCATTTATTGCATGATAAGGGTAAGCATTTTCGATATTAATGATATCAGTTCGATCGTACTTTCGACATAGATCTTGGAATATTTCTCTAGTTTGTTTTAGTAATAATAATAATAAGTGTATTGTATAACAACATTAATAATTCTCTACAAATTGTATGTTTACACGAAGAACACGCTCAAGCAGTCTCCTCGATATCCCCAAGCAAAAAGAGCAGAAACTTGGTCGTAGTCTCCTCGCCCTGCTGGCGAGAGTTACAATCGAGACCTGTCCAACCCCTATACATCTTCTCGTCACGCGTGTACCGAAACTCCGATTAGATCTACGTAACCCCTTGGAATCTTTGCTCATATCAAGTTGGCCTCCGATGGCCGAGACACATTGGTTGCCATAGCTCAGCTACGTCCAGCTGGTCTAGCTGGATGAGCTGTAGGCATCTTGCACTTCCTTCTCGTACTTCTTGAGAATGCCCTTGCGGTTGAGCTTCTGGGCTGCCGTCACAAGACCCTGTGCACGCTGATTAGCTTACAATAGTAATTTATAGATAGTTTTTGGCAACTCACGTTTTGCGGGGTCCACTCCTCGTCTGACAATGCGACTCCTTCAATGATCTCGATACCAGACAAACCACCAGATCGTCCAGCAGCCTGAAGCTCCTTCAGTACGATACCATTGAGCTTCTTATTGTGTACGAGCTCCTCAATGCTCCCCCCCTGGATTCCGTTGTCTGCCGCCAGCTTCTTGAGCGCGGGTTCTGCAGGTACGATGATGGCGATGGGCTTGGCCTTGGACTGGTCTGCGTACACGCAGATGTTCGCCACGACTTGGGTTGAGCGGTAAATAGACTCGAGTTTCTCCAGCGCAATATACTCGCCGTTCAGTGTCTTGACCAGGTTCTTCTTACGGTCAATGATTTTTAAGTGACCCCTGGAGTCAAATTCGCCAATGTCACCCGTCTTAAACCAACCGCCAGGAGCCATATTGTCCTGGGTCTCCTTCTCGTTCTGGTAGTATTCGTCCATGACACTGGCGCCTCGGATCCAGATCTCGCCTTGCGGGTTGGGCTTGTTGGTCGCATAGTAACCTGCGTCTGGGAAGTCGACGAGCTTGACTTCGATAGATGCAGGCATTGCGCCAATCGTATCTGATGACCACTCCAGCGGGCTCATGAGCGAACCCATGGCGTTCGTTTCTGTAAGGCCGTACCCAATAATCATCGGGGCAATTGCCATTGAAATGAATCGTTGTGTGTCCCTTGCAACAGGGCCGCCACCGTTCATGCAAAGCTTCAAGCGCCCGCCAGTAGCTTCCTTAATCTTCTTGAAAATAACAGAGTCGAGCAGACCGGATCCAGGTAGGCCGGTAGACATTAGCCTACCCTTCAGTGCCAATGCACCCCAGAACATGTTCTGGACGACTGGTCCGCCGGCAGCAACCTTGGCAGTAATTCCCTTCTTTACCGACTCCCAAACTGCCGGCACACCAACCAAGACAGAAGGCTTGAACTCACGAATATCACCGGCGCAGTTGCGAACTGAGGTATCAGAGAGGGTTTTCGGGTTGCCGTAACCCATGATAGCGCCCCAGTATAGCGCAGCGTTTTCGAAGACAAGTTCGAGAATGTGTGCCAAGGGGAGGTAAGTCAGTAGACTATCACCAGGGCCGATGAACGGTTGGACTACAACACTGACGCCAGCAACTAATGGCACGGTTAGCCTCCACATAGTATCAATTCTAAGATTCTACTCACCAGCAGCGATAAGGTTGCTGTGTTTCAAAGGTACACCCTTGGGTGTGCCTGTAGACCCTGACGTATACATGATACAGCAAAGATCCTGGGGAGTGGGGGGTACGGGATCGTATGGGTTCTCCCTGCCGAGCTTCTCCAGTTCCTTGAAGCTTACCACCGTAATGTGGGGGTAGGCGCTCTTCAGATTGTTGATGTGCTCTTGTCTAACTTGGTTTTGGTTGTTCCAGATTACGTAGCGCACCTCGGTAGCATCCTTGAGAACGTTGCCGAGCGTGGGCAGCAGATGGGGGTCTAAGAAGATAGCCTTAGCGCCGGTGGCAACCATAGAATGTCTCAAGCCCTCCTCGCCGAGGGTGTCGTAGGCAGTGACGATAGGCATCGACTGGGAGGAAGCGGCGTGGGAGACAGTAAGCCAATTTGCACTCGTGGCAGCGAAGATGTGAACTCGGTCATCCTTGACCATACCGAGCTTCCTCAGACCAGAACCAATGCTCAAAACCAACTTCTCAAATTCATTGTAAGTGAGATATTCGTAAGGACCAAGCTCAAAGAAGGTCCAAGCCTTGTCCACCTCTTGCTCTTGGCCGTCAACAATCTTCTTGATCTTCTTGGTTTCCTGGTGGGTGCGCACGAGACGCCTCGAGCCCATAGCTTTGGCATTGCCATATTTGGCGACGCTTACTTTAAGGAGGTCGTAGACTGTGCTGATGTCGTCGGAGGGTTTCGTAATGAGACCATTCGCGGTCAGAGGATGCCTACGAGGTTTCGTCTCGCCCTCAACGGCTTCGGCGCCTGGGGACTCGATAGAATATGGGGTCTTCGCGGTGGCCTTTGGTTGAAGGACCTGATGCCTTAATTTGGACTCTCGCCACTCGGTTGTCATGATTGCGATTGTGGGGGTTATATTAGAAGGTATCGGGTGAGGTTAAGATGATGATGCAGGTGACTAGAAGGAGGAGAGTAAGGTTGGAGAATTGCGAGTGGTAGGAGATGGAGACGGAGGTAGGAATAGAGACGATGGGCAAGTATCCCAACAAAATTATAAATAAGCGAATATGCACCCAGCTATAATGACAACAGATGCATTTACTTATTCATTCGTCTAACCAAGCAAGCTACTTTGTCAAGGACTTGTCAGGTTGCTATGGGCGAAGTTAAGTCAAGTCCAGTTAAGTCAAGAGGTGATTCTTTTGGATCCTGCCAGTTCAAGGTGCAGAGGCGGGTTTTTTGGGGCGTTTGCATTGGTGACCAGCCATTGGATTTGCAGGCATTTACAGGTATTGGTACCTAGCTCTGTACCTATTAGCATTCCCTAAGAAAATGGGGAACTTCCTCTTAGCTCTGCTAGCGTCCCCAAGCTCTCTCCTTCACCTTCCAAAGCTTGCCCCATGACGACACTAGCTTCACTCCGCCCCAATAAGGCCGTACCATGCCCCTTCGCCAATTCGAGATGCCGAGACTTGGGGCGTCTAGGCCCTTAGCAGTATAGCTGGTCTGCTCTGTAGCCCGTCGTTACGGCACAAAGCTTATGGCTTCAATGATATTACATAGTACAGGCGATAGTGGATAAACATCGATTAAGTTTACCTCATTCCAATCATCAACCAATTTTTTTCTCCGTTGGTATAACATACCTGGTCGAATACCTTCGCTCGCCAAGATGTCAACAGCATTATTTTAGTGTTCCATCGCATTTCTTCAACCAACGGGAAAGGAGTCAAACCAAGGCCAACCAAAATCCGTGCGTCCCTTGACATCCAGTCAGCTATCAACGACGTTGCAATTGCGTATTCTACCACCGACGCATGACACTTCGCCGGAGTCCGGCTTGGTTGCATTTAGAGGAAATCGATTCGCTTCGAATATACAGGCCAATTTAGCCAAGACATTGCAAATCCTACCTTCTACGTCCAACTAAACAGGTAATAAGCCGCAGCCTTTTGCAGCCAAGTTTCAGACGATCTATAAAGATCTTCAATCCCTGTCCACGTAATTTCTATGAGCCGGCGGCTTTATCGATTGCCGACATACATATACAACATACTGTCACAGCTGCGTCGCGAATCAAGATGCAGTGAGCCTAACATGTGGTTTTAGTCTTGTGCATTAGGGGTTCTACGGTTAAATTAGCCATGGCTTTGAGCTCCCTGCTCGATCGGCTCGGCCCTGAGATATTAGATCCTGAAGAAGGTAAGGTCTCTTTTCTCTTTACATAGCGCACTGCCAACCTCGTCCACTAACACCGCCATTGCCCATTGCCAGAAACATTCTTGCTTTTCTCTCAAGATATTCCCTCCCAAAATCTGGGCTTTGTGGATCCTCAGTCAGCCACGCTCGACTTGAGTGTTGCTGGCAAAGACTTCGTCATTCACCAGTCCCCGACCATCTTAAATCGGCCGGGAAGTACAACTGGCGCTGTCGTGTGGAAAATCACGCCGCTCGTAGCCGATTGGTTGGCCGCTTCCGATAATCTGCTCTGGGCAACTGGCATCTTATCATCCTCGTCCGCCGTCTTAGAGCTAGGCTGCGGAATTTCTGGCCTGGTTGGGCTGGTCCTTGCGCCGTTGGTTGCGAGGTACACCTTGACGGACCAGTCTTACGTGGCAAGGCTAGTAGAAAAGAATATTGGTGAAAATGCTCACTTGTTAAGCTCAAGGCAACCAGGAAAGACCTCCCAGAAGCGCAAGGGAAAGTCTTCTGCTGTCCAATCCAAAACTCAATTGCAATTTGTTCCCCTTGATTGGGAGCTTGACGAAGTAACACAGTCACTCACTGGAGATGGAAGCGTCAAGGTCTTCGATGTCGTCGTTGCTTGCGACTGCATCTACAATGATACGCTAATCAAACCATTAGTACTAACATGTGCTGACGCGTGTAGGCTGGGGCGGGCCGATAAAACCAGTGGTGACAGGCCAGCCGTCTGTTTGGTCGCCCAACAGCTTCGGGACCCGGAGATATTTGAGGGTTGGATCAAGGAGTTCAGCAGATATTTCCGCGTATGGCGTGTGCCAGATAACGCGTTATCGAAAGAGCTACGGTCAAACCCAGGTTGTGTTGTTCATCTAGGTATCTTGCAGATTACAGGGGAGCAACGTAATCAATCGTAACCCGCGATACAGGACTTGATGCTTGGTTGGCCAGTCATTTGCCTCGTGTTTGCCTTGTCCGCGCTTATTCCTCCGAGTTCCAGACAGAAAATCGTCTTCAATGTCACGTACTAAAGCATACGACATCAGTGAGCCCCAGTGTCACGCATCATGGCCAGCCGCAGATACATCCGTAGCATTATCAACCCTGCCATCGATCTGATAATTACCCCCGGGCATCTTTCACAGGTTATATGCACACATGACTAAAATTCAATGTACCCCCGACAGAAAGATGAATTGTAATCTGCTTATGACTGCCGTGTAGATTAAATATTAATGACTACCTAAATATTAGCGTGCCCAAGTGACCAAGTGACACCACCCCATTGGAGCACCTCATGTAATTTGTAGACTGTATGTTTTCTTCGGATAATATGAAAAAATTCATGAACATGAAAGCAGCCGTGCTGCTTTGAACTCAGGGGAAATATTGAAGTACTTAGGTGGTCTACCCGAGATTACTTACCACTTACGAAATCAAAAAGCCACCGGCTAGAAGGTAGGTAGCTTTTTCAGATACCCGAGATATTACTTGATATGATACCTGAAGTCCCTCCGAGACACATCGAAAAGACTTACCGTTGATTAAGCCCTGTT